>QRDG01000280.1:0-157825 GCA_012064385.1 Puccinellia tenuiflora | reverse complement strand
GGCTAAGTCCACCTCGGAGCTTCGGCTGGACTTTCAAGGTGGGTCAGACTTAGCTAGGTGGTTCCCTGGACTTGTGTGGTAGTGAAGGAAAGTTTAGCGTCGGATACCCTACCAGCATACCCCGGAAGTGTGCTAATTGCATGGCAACAAGGGTTGAAGTGCGTGTGGTTACATTTGTGCACCCTTGCAGGGTGAAATCTTTTCGAAAAGCCGTGTCCGCGGTTATGGACGACTTGGTGAAATGTGCTGGCTAACAAGATCATAGACAATTTACACCTAATGATAATAAATTGATTAGTAAGCTAGAGCTACTTCAATAATAAATTATAAAATTGCCAACTGTGTGAGTGCCTTTGGGCTGCTCGTGGGATAAACGGGCTGGTAAGGAATTGGCTGGGTATGTTTGGTGTTAGTATAGTTGGTTCCTTATGGTGCCTTTGTAGCGTGTCTCTATTAGTTGATAGTGCTGCTTGCTGCCGCCTCAATCGCTAACCCTCTTCCCCCGGAATTCAGCTTTGATATCTTGTGAGTATTACTTGCCAGTACTTTATAGTACTGACCCCTTCGGGCTGCTATTCCATGGCAAGCCAACAGGTATGAAGTGTGACGACGTTAGCTTGGGCATCTCTCCGGCTAGGCTTGGCCTGGGCAGGGATATGGTGCCTTCGTTTATCTTCAGGACTCTTAGTCCAATTTGCTTCTTATCCTTACTCGGATACTACTCGCTTCTGCTATTGTTTGGATCTTTGTAATGTATCTTTTGTATTCTTGACTCTATGAGTCATTGCTATATAAATGTTCTTTTGTGGGTTCCATCGAGAACTATTGTAATGTTATCACAATTCCACCCGCATAACGTGTGTGTTGCGACGTGCACGTTATGCCTGGTGGGCATCCTAGGATCGTTATTATGCGGATTTGGCGGAAATCGCTAAGTCTACATAGTACCGATCCGGGGGGCGTTGCATTATATACCCCCTTTAGGTCATCGTTTAGACTTGGATTTTGTTTAGTTAAAAAGAACTCAGCTTTTGCTAGTCTTCGCCATAGGCACGAGTGTCGGCTAGACCTCCTATACTACGCACTTGCAAGATCCCAACATTCATCAATAAAGTTCATATTCCATCCGCAATTCTTGATTGCAATATTGGTTCTTACTTGTTTCTCGATCGCAGGTAGAACTAGACCTTTTTGGTCAGGCCGACCATGCTTCTACAGGGTTGGTAACTCACGGAGATTGGTTTAGCGATTGCGTTGGCGCTGCGTACTTATGCATAGGAGTCGGATCGTCAAGGTCGAACTCCACCAAGAATCGACATATCATATCTCATCGAAAGATCGGACTACCTGTGCCCTATCAACCCCAAAGCCGGCAAGTCAAGGAACAAGCGCAAATCCAGGAAGGACGACAAAGAGAAGGAAGACGCTGCTTCAGAATCTGACAACGCGACCTCCAAAGAAGGAAAAGGTAGCAAGTTTCCTAATCATACTGAAAGTCTCATCGTCAATCTGGCAACAGATTCGTCTCGCAAGGAAAAGGCGGCTTGGCGAGAGCTCAATGCTACGGTACCTGCAGTTCCGCAGTATTTGGATTGGTCCGACACTTCGATCACATGGGATCGCAGCGATCACCCGGACAGAGTCCCTACAATGCGCACCTACGCTTTGGTCGTCAGCCCTATAGTCGACAAATACAAGTTGACAAAGGTGATATGGGCACGACGGAGGAGGTGCAGCCTAACTTCAGGACTCCACCAAGCTAGAGTTGTCAATTGTAATTTTATTTATGTCTTTGCTATTTTTAATAAGTGTTCGGTTTGGGCCTGTCCAACCGAACTAGCTAGGCCCATTAGTGGGGCGCCCCAACTAGGTCGGTACTGTAGCTACAGTACGCGCTACAGTACGCCCCACCTCATCCATATAAGGAGCTGGCCGAGTTAGGGTTTAGGGGAGTTCAGTTTAGTCTAAAAACAGATTGCTTTGTGTTGCTCTTGGTGAAGCATCCCTCCGGGGACGGCGATGCCGTTTATCGAATAAAGATTGCTGCGGAGGTTCTTGTGTTCATCAAGGATTGTCGGGCTTTGGGTTTGAGGCGTGGTGATCTTTATCTCCACGTTGCTTGCTGGATTCGTTCCACATCTTCAGGTGACGATCATCATCGTTATTAGGAGATTCCTATCAGTGGATTCGCTGTGAAAGATCGGGACAACAACTCTAGGATCATTGGTTTGATCCCTATCATGTGGTATCAGAGCTCTGGGTTGATCACGGCGAGGTTGTGTTGATCGATCTTATCTAGATCGGTTGACTTGGAGGAGTTTGCGCCCCAACTAGGTCGGTACTGTAGCTACAGTACGCGCTACAGTATGCCCCACCTCATCCATATATGGAGCTGGCCGGCCTAGGGTTTTGGGGGAGTTCAGTTTAGTCTAAAAACAGATTGCTTTGTGTTGCTCTTGGTGAAGCATCCCTCCGGGGACGGCGATGCCGTTTATCGAATAAAGATTGCTGCGGAGGTTCTTGTGTTCATCAAGGATTGTCGGGCTTTGGGTTTGAGGCGTGGTGATCTTTATCTCCATGTTGCTTGCTGGATTCGTTCCACATCTTCAGGTGACGATCATCATCGTTATTGGGAGATTCCTATCAGTGGATTCGCTGTGAAAGATCGGGACAACAACTCTAGGATCATTGGCTTGATCCTTATCAAAAGGTGCTCATTGACGGAGGAAGCAACATCAACATACTCTAGGCCGCAACATTGAAAAGGATGCGTCTCCCCGAGTCACAACTCAGCCACAGCAATGTGAAGTTTCATGCGATTGTGCTGGGACGACAAGCCTCCTCAATGGGAAGGATCACCCTGAAGGTCACCTTTGGCGGCACGGATAATTTCCGGACAGAAGACGTCTCTTTTGAGGTGGTTCCTTTCAGAAGTGCATATCATGCAATCTTTGGACGTCCGGCTTTCGCCAAATTCATGGCTCGGCCCTACTACATCTATAGCAAGCTTAAAATGCCAGGACCCAATGGGATCATCACAATCAAGGGAGACTTCAAGAAGGCAAAGGAGTGTGAAGCTGCCAACGCCGTCCATGCTGAAGAAGAAATCTCCAGGGAAGAATTGGAGGATCTCAAGAAGACAATGAGTCCTAATGAGATGCCGGCAACTGAAAAGCCGTCCTCTAAAGTCGACTCGAGCTTCAAGCCAAAGGATGACACCAAGAAAATCAAGCTCTCAAAGGATGATCCGACAAAGGAGGCCATCATTGGTGCCGGCCTCAATGACAAATAGGAAGGCGAGCTCATCAAGTTTCTCCGTGAGAATCGGGATATTTTCGCTTGGTCACCGTCTAACATGCCAGGTGTCCCGAGGAAACTTGCCGAGCAGTCCTTAAAAGTCAACAAGGATGCTAAGCCGGTCAAACAAGGTCTCTGACGGCTCGGAACTGAGAAGCGCAAGGCGGTTGGAAAGGAGATCCTAAGGCTCACTGCCACCAAGTTCATCCGTGAAGTTGTCCACACTGATTGGTTGGCAAATCCCGTGCTTGTCCCAAAGAAAAACACCTCTGAGCTACGCATGTGCATTGATTTCACTGGCTTGAACAAAGCCTATCCTAAAGATCCATTCGCCTTACCGCGTATCGATCAGGTCATTGATTCAACTGCTGGCTCCGAGATGTTATGTTTTCTGGACGCTTATTCGGGTTACCATCAGATAAAGATGAAGGAGTCAGATCAAATCAAGACGTCCTTCACCACGCCATATGGCAATTACTGCTATGTCACAATGCCTTTCGGCTTAAAGAACGCCGGCGCTACTTACCAAAGGTGTATGCAGCGGTGTTTAGACAAGCAAATTGGCCGCAATGTTCACGTCTATGTTGACGACATCGCGGTCATGTCGAAGAAGCGTGGCGATCTCATCGCCGATCTGTCGGAAACCTTTGCAAATCTAAGGGAGTACCAGATGAAGCTTAATCCGGCAAAATGCGTCTTTGGAGTTCCCGCAGGCAAGCTTCTGGGCTTCATTGTTTCCCAAAGAGGAACTGAAGTTAACCCGAAAAAGATGAAGGCGATTCAGAACATCGAGAGGCCGACCTGTCTGAAGGACATACAGCGGCTTACGGGTTCCGCCGCGGCTGTTAGCCGATTCATTAGCCGGCTTGGTGACAAAGCATTGCCATTATACAAGCTCCTCAAAAGTCAGACAATTTTGTTTGGAACGAGGAAGCAGTGGCAGCTTTGGCACAGCTGAAGTATACATTGACACATGCTCCAATCCTGGCAGCTCCAATGGAAAGAGAGCCGCTTCTGCTCTACATGTCGGCCACCAATTTCGTGATAAGTGTCGTCATTGTAGTTGAGCGCCTGGAGGAAGGGAAGCAATGGCTGGATCAGCGCCCTGTCTATTTCATTAGCGAGGTGTTCTCAGATTCGAAGCAGCACTACCCTCACTGCCAGAAGTTAGCCTACGATGTATTCTTTGCCGCAAGAAAGCTACGACATTACTTCCATGATCACACAATCACGGTTGTCAGCAAAGCTCCATTGAAGGATATCATCAACAATGCCGACGCAACGGGCCGAGTCGCCAAATGGGGCATCAAGTTAGTAGCTGTCGGCATCCAGTACAAGCCGAGAACCGCCATCAAATCTCAAGTTCTAGCCGACTTTGTTGCAGACTGGACAGAGGCAATGGAGAACACACCTTTGCCAGATTCTCAGTACTAGATAATGCACTTTGATGGCTCAAAGATGAAGGAGGGCTCGGGGGCTGGAGTAGTGTTAAAGTCGCCTAAAGGTGACAAGCTCAGTTATGTCCTCCGAATTCACTTCAACGCTACCAACAACGTAGCAGAGTATGAGGCTCTCCTCCATGGCCTTCATATGGCTAAGGAGTTGGGAGTGAAATGTATCCTCTACTATGGCAACTCGGATCTTGTTGTACAGCAACTTGACGGATGCTGGGACACGAAAAGTCCCACAATGGCGGAATATAGGAGAACAGTCGACGAATTCGGCAGATGCTTTGCCGGCTTAGAGGTCCGACATATCTCCAGAGATGACAATGAAGCTGCTGACGCCTTGGCCAGGATAGGCTCCAGGCAGAATGAGGTGCCTCCAGATGTATTTCTCCATCGTCTGCATAAGCCGTCCATCAAAGGTGGCGACGAAGACTACCCCTTATCGGCAGAATCAGTTCATGTATGCCTGGTAACTCCAGATTGGACCACGCCATACATGGATTTTCTGATAAACAAAAAACTGCCGAAGGACGACGAAGTGTTGAGCCGCCAAATTGAGCGCCGAGCAAAGGCGTACACAATCATTGACGGACAGCTTTACAAGCGGAGCACATCCGGCATCTTCCAAAGATGCATTTCTCCAGAAGAAGGGCGGCAAATCCTTGAGGAAATCCACTCCAGCGAATGTGGGCATCACATGGCGGCAAAGGCGTTGGTCGCCAAGGCGTTTCGGCACGGTTTCTTCTGGCTGACGGCTAAGGAGGATGCCATCAACATCGTCAAAGCTTGTGAAGGATGTCAGCGCTAGGCAAAGCAGGCTCACTTGCCAGCTCAGGAGCTCAGGACGATCCCTATAACTTGGTTGTTCGCGGTCTGGGGGTTTGACATGGGGGGACCTTTCAAGACGGCAAGAGGAGGCTTAACTCACCTGCTGGTGGCGGTCGACAAATTCACAAAGTGGGTGGAGGCAAAGCCCATCAAGAAACTCGACGGAGCTACAGCTACAAAGTTCATCGTCGAGATAACAACTCGATTCGGCATACCGCATAGCATCATCACTGATAATGGCACAAACTTTGCCGTCGGTGAGCTATCGAAGTTTTGCAGCCGATCAAAAATCCGACTCGACGTGGCATCGGTGGCACATCCGCAGTCCAATGGATAGGTAGAGCGCACTAACGGCATCATTCTGCAGGGTATTAAGCCGAGGCTTGAAACCCCATTGCATCGAGCAGCCGGCGCTTGGGTTGATGAATTGCCGGCAGTCTTATGGAGTATTCGTACTACCACAAACAGATCGACCGGCTTCACCCCTTTCTTCCTTGTTTATGGAGCAGAAGCAGTACTGCCAACCGACATGATCCACGATTCGCCTCGAGTTGTAGCCTACGTCGAAGAAGACGCAGAAGAAGCACGTCAAGATGGCTTAGATATCCTCGAAGAAGAAAGAGAGCTAGCTCTCCAACGATCCGCCATCTATCAGCAAGATCTACATCACTATCAGAGCCGTAGAGTGCGGAATCGATCTTTTCAGAAGGCGACTTAGTGCTCCGGCTTGTACAAAACCGGCAGCACAAGTTATCCCCTCCATGGGAAGGATCTTTCGTTATCAGCAAAGCTCTGAAAAACGGGTCATACTATCTCTTCGACTTAAGGGCTTCAAAGAAAGATCCTAGGAAGAAAGGTCGCAAGAGGAAAAGGCATGTGGATGACGACTTAGATGAGACGAAATGTCCGTGGAATATCGCTCAGCTACGTCCCTTTTACACTTAGCAAATTCTATTGTAACCATGTCAATGTGATCATGAAATAAAATTTGGTTTCTCTCATGTGAAATTCGAGAATCTGTACCATCCTTTATTTCCCAATGATCTTATTGTTATCATCTGTTTACCCGAAATTGCCTGTGTGGCCTGTTGGTAAACTGTCTTTTATGTTGAATCCGCCTTAAGGTGATGAAAAAACAACGTTTTGCCGAAATAATGTTTGTCTGGTAGCTTTTGGCGCCGGGTTGCTTCAAAACGTTTCGGCACCGAAAGGCGGCACTTGTTCTGAGTCTAAACAGATTGGTCGCTACGTACCCTGTTACTCAGTAAGTTTGCTTCGCAATAGGTTTGCCGGCGTTTAAAGGCTAAGGTGTCAAGGCCAGAATAAACTGAGTCATAAAAATTGCAAACTTGCAAATAAAAAGCTGAATTAATAAGGCAAAAGACATAGTTGTTTCTACAAACATGCATACTGTTGGGACGGCTTTACATCTTATAATTACATTTTCAGGGATGGCCGGCTCAAAGTGCAAGTTCGGCTCAGGTAGATCTATCCGCCTCTTCGCCGTCATCATCAGATTGGACGGGAGTTGGAGGGCACGGCACCTCCTTGAAAATGGTGGTGAGGGAGACCATCTTGGCGACCTTGCTGGCGTAGCCAGAGACGGAGTGTAGGATTTTCTTCCGGTCTTGGTCGTCCAGCGGAGAGCCGTCCTCTTTTTCAAGAGGAAAGCCGGATGCAACGCGCCAGGCTTCCGCCTCCGGGTAATGCGCCATCATCAGGCCCAAGGCTGTCTTTTCACCTCCTCGAGCGCTGGATCGAAGCCGTTCGTCAAAGAACGAAGTTGCTTCGTCCAGTTCAGCTACCAGGCCTGCAAGGTCCATCAATGACTCGGGGTTTGAAAGTGCATGGTTGCCCCCATGCATAGTTTTGGTAATTAATGACAATCTCTATGGACTAATATTTGCATTGAGCTATATTTGTAGGTGTCCATTAGCTTGCTTGTCTCCATGTGTTGGAGTCGAGGTTAATGCCAAGGTGTTCATCATCAAGATAAAGGCCAAGTGAAGATATGCCGAAGAGGTGCTCCTCCCATCTTGGTGTATGGGGGAGCCATGTGAATCTTCACCAAGCAAAGCGCAATCAAGAAGATGGTTCATCTTGAGGAGATGAAGATCGACCTCAAGTGGATTATAAGCGCAAGGCAAAGGTATGATCTTGATAGGGCTTTTATTTCACCGATCTCATGATGTTAGTTGAGAGACCGGGTTATAGGATAGATAGCCGTACCATCAAGAGGGGGTCTCGACCGAGTAACTTGATCGTATCGTTCGTGGAGAGCTCAACCCTTTGCATCCTTGCATCTTTGAAATCATCTTTGTTGGTTCTTATTTGACTCTTATCGTGGTGTGGTCTTAGTGCTTGTCGTGCTCGTCATGACAAAGCTAAGTTCACCGAAAACGGTTTGCTTATTCGTCTTCATTTGCATCTTCGGTATTGGAGATTTTGCCGGTTCATCATTTTGGAAGGTTTCACCTTTCCAACCCTTTGCAAAATCTCCTTTGCTAGTTTGCCATTTTCAAAGGTTGCTTATGTCGCATACTTCATCGCCATGAGCACCGACGCCCACAGAGTCGCTGCCGAGAAGGCTGCTACTGACAAGAGGGCTGCCGACGAGGCCGTCGCCGCCGCTGCTGCCGCCGCCTCTGCGGCTGCGACGGCCAACTAGCCTACTGGAGGGTATAACTCGCTCCTCCTTATTTCTGTGTGTGTAATACTAGTCATTTGCTTAGATGTTTCTACTATTTGTCTAGTACGTGATAATATGATCAAATATCAGTATGTGCTTAGTAATGTTACGTCATGCTCATGGTTTATCCTTGGATTAATTTAATCGAAAAATTGCTTATATTCTCAAAAATCCAAAAACCTAATCTGTGTAGGAAATTTTCGATCCAAGGCTTTGCTGTTGCACTGAAACTGGCCCCGTTTACGGGGACGTACTTTAAGCGTTGGCAGACCAAAACCATCTTATGGCTCACAACAATGAACGTGTTCTGGGTCGACGGTGTTACTCCTCCCACGGGAACGATTGCTCCTGAACAGGAGAAGGCGTTCAGGGAGGCCACCGTCGTCTTTGTTGGAGCCGTTCTGAGCATGATCAGAGATAAGCTGGTTGATGCATATTTACATATGCGGGTTGCCAAGGACTTGTGGGAGGTGCTCGAATCTAAATTCAGCGCAACTGATGCTAGAAGCGAGATGTATACCATCGAGCAGTTCCATGATTACAAGATGGTTGAAAACCATTCTGTATTGGAACAGGTTCATGAGATACAGTGCATCGCCAAGGAGCTTGAGCTTCTTAAGTGTGATTTACCGGGCAAATTTGTCCCGAGATGCAAAATCGCTAAGCTTCCTCAATCCTGGAGGAACTTGGCTACTTCTCTGAAGCATCAGAGGCGTGAATTCTCAGTAGAGGATGTCATCGGCCATCTGAGTGTCGAGCAGAATTCGAGAGCAAAGGACTCACCCGGAAAGGGGACCGAAGGGACTTCTGTCGCCAACATGGTACAGAAGAACTTCAACCCTCACAAGCCCAAGGGGAAGACCGGTGTCCAACATAATACCGACTTCAAGAAGAAGGGTAAGAAGACCTTCAACAAAGATAAGAAGGATAAGAAGAAAGGTGCCTGTTACACTTGTGGTTCTGAGGAACATTGGGCTCACAAGTGCCCGAACAAGTTCAAGAAGCCAGGCCAGTCTGTCAACATGATCGTCAGCAACAGTGAGAATGGGGCATCTGGGTACGGTAATTTGTTTACTGTATTTTCAGTTTGTCAGTCTACCGATTGGTGGATTGACACAGGTGCAAATATTCATGTATTTTCTGACATCTCATTGTTTTCTTCTTATCAGGTCACAGGGAACGAATCCGTATTGATGGGGAATGGCGGGAGTGCTTCTGTTCTTGGTGTTGGCACGGTCGATCTGAAGTTTACTTTGGGAAGGATCGTGCAGCTGAAGAACGTGCAGCATGTCCCCGCCATCAAGAAGAATCTCGTTAGTGGCTCCCTTCTCTGTAAAGAAGGGTTTAAGTTGGTATTCGAGTCTAATAAAGTAGTTGTTACGAAATATGGACTGTTTGTTGGAAAAGGTTATGAATGCAGAGGTCTGTTCCGCTTTTCCCTCGCTGATTTTTGTAATAAAGCCGTGAACAATATTCATTCAAGTGTTAATGAAACAGAAGTTTGGCATTCACGTCTTTGTCACATTGGTTTCGGTTGTATGACGCGATTAGCAAAGATAAACTTAATCCCGAGTTTCACTTTAGCCAAAGGTTCTAAGTGCCATTCATGTGTGCAAGTAAAGCAACCTCGCAAGCCCCATAAAGCTGCGGAGGAGAGACACTTGGCACCGTTAGAACTCATACATTCTGATCTCTGTGAGATGAATGGTGTGTTGACTAAAGGTGGAAAGAGATACTTCATGACGCTGATAGATGATTCCACTAGATATTGCTATGTATATCTGTTAAGCAATAAGATGAGGCTCTACACTACTTTAAAATCTATAAGGCAAAAGTTGAGAATCAACTTGAAAAGAAAATTAAACGAGTTCGGTAAAATCGTGATGGAGAGTACTTCTCTAATGAGTTTGATTATTTCTGTGTGGAACATGGTATTATTCATGAGAGGACGCCTCCTATTCACCCCAGTCAAATGGGATTGCTGAACGAAAAAAACCGTACTCTAACAGATTTGGCGGCGAGGAGACGGAGGAAGAGGGCGACGGCGAGGCTGATGACGATGTAGAGGGCGTCGATGATGACAAAGACGACAACGAAGAAGAAGAAAGCGATGATGACGATGAAGAAGATGATGACACGGGGAAGCAGGCGAAGGTGCCTTCCCCGGGTCACCACCCTGAAGCTGCCGCAGCCTCTACCCTCCCGGCGCTGCCCGTGGTTGTGGTCGGTGGAGAGGGCGCCGCCACGGACATGGAAGCCGACGGCGACGCCTTCGTACTGGTGCCCTGGAGCGGAGCTCCCTCTGCGCGCCCACCTCCGGCCCAGGAGCCCTTCGTTGCTGCGAGCGTGCAACCCTTGAGCCTCCATGAATCCTCCGCCGGGTCCGGGGGCGGATCCGTGGAAGTTCCCGTGTCACTGGGATGCAAGCGAGTCAGCGGGTAAGTTCCCTTCTAGTTTGGTTTTTCGCCTCGGATGATGCTCTTATGCTTGCTGCCGAGTTCCCGCCTCGAGAAGGATGACCGAGTGTTGTTTCAGGGATCAACCTCCCCCGGGAGCGAACAAGAGGCCGTGAGACGCGGCCGAGGATGACACGGCCACTAGTGTTGGAACCCGCGGAAGGGGAGGGGCAAACCCCCTCATCTTGGCGGAGATGGAGAACCGCCGCAAGAGTGGCGCGGGGAGCGCGCCCGTGGCCTCCCCAGCCCGCCCGCGGCCAAGCGCCGCCAGCACGCCGGAAACAGCAGGTAAGTCTTGTCCTTCTGAATAGATTTCGTGCTTTGTGACGCGCACTTCGCTCATCCTGTGTCGTCTCCTGTTAGCTAGATGCTTCAGTGGTGGGTGGATCCCCGCCAGGTGGCCAGGATGCCGCTGGACCGGACCAGGAGGTGACCAAGGTCGTCCCCAAGGCAGAGATGACGGCACGCCCAGAGGCCGAGCGTGCCGAGGTGATAAGGTAAAGAGGGTCCGATCTTTCGATGAGATGGATTTCTCTCGATTTGGGTGGAGGTCGACGTTGACGATCCGACTACAAACGTGCGTGACGTTGCGCCTTAGCAATCGCTACACCAACTTCCGAGGCTATTGATCTCACCGGGGCTAGATCAACCTGATCCGAAGATCAATTCCTGCAAGCAATCGAAGAACTAGCAAGAATTATAGATGCAATCAAGATATTGCGGATTAAAGATGAAAGCTTTATAGATGGGATTCTGCAAGTGCGTAGTACAAAAGGTCTGAACCGACACTGTTGTCTATGGCGAAGAATAGCAATGGCTAAGTCTTAAACTAAACAAAATCCGAGTCCTAATGGCGGCTAAGGAGAGGTATATATGGAAGAGGAGAAGGGATTTTCGTCCAACCCATGGGGGGTGGCCGAAAATAACCCTAGATGGGCCCTCCTTCACATATACGGACTCCTAAAAAACCCTACAATATTTATTCCGAAATTACATGGGCCTGGCCCATAAAATAAGGTGTCGCAGCACCAACTATGACTATGGACGCAAATATGATGTATGATCTTGAATAATTCGTCCATGTCCTCCTTGCATCATCATGGTGGCTTCAAAGTTCAGAAGTAGCCTCATCTTTATTCCTCACATGCTTGCAGCCACCTCCATGCATAGCCATGCTCCAATGCTTGTCCTTCTCATCCATGCTAGATCCAATATTCCTGAGTAACAAATACATATCTGATTTAGGCAGCATCATATTCTCATGTATGTGAGGAATAGTTCCTAGAAACGAAAGTACCTGATAATTAAGTTGTTTGGCACGAGCTCGAGTCATAGGTCCTTGTATGTGTGTGGCTGTAGGTGCAGTGGTTGTATCAACATGTGGGATGTCCTCATCATCCTCCCCTTCTTGAATTGAAGTCGTCCTCGACGCAATGTCATCATCCTCTCCTAAGTATGGCTTCAAATCTGCAATGTTAAATGACGGACTTACCGTACCAAATTCTGCAGGAAGCTCAAGTTTATATGCATTATCATTAATTCGTTCTAATACCTTAAAAGGACCAGCAGCCCGTGGCATCAATTTTGACTTGCGCAAATCAGGAAAACGATCTTTGCGCAAATGTAACCAAACAAGATCTCCAACATCAAAAACAACATGTTTTTTTCCCTTATCACCGGCAACTTTAAATTTAGCATTCATGTGTTCTATATTGGCTTTCGTAGTAGCATGCAACTTCACAATTAATTCAGCACGTTGTGAAGCATCTAAATTATCTTGCACCGAAGATGGTAAAGGCAATAAATCAATGGGCGCACGAGGAACAAAGCCATAAACAATCTCAAAAGGGCACATCTTTGTGGTAGAATGCAGCGAACGATTATAAGCAAATTCAATATGAGGTAAACATTCTTCCCATAATTTTAAGTTCTTCTTTAAAACAGCCCGCAACATAGTCGACAATGTTCTATTCACAACTTCAGTTTGTCCATCAGTTTGGGGGTGACATGTAGTACTAAACAGCAACTTAGTCCCCAACTTTGCCCACAAGCATCTCCAAAAATGGCTAAGAAACTTTGTGTCACGATCTGAAACTATAGTATTTGGCACACCATGCAAACGAACAATTTCACGAAAGAACAAATCAGCAACATGCATAGCATCATCAGTTTTGTGACATGGAATAAAATGTGCCATTTTCGAAAATCTATCCACAACAACAAAAATACTATCCCTCCCCTTCTGTGTGCGAGGCAAACCCAAAACAAAGTCCATAGAAATATCCTCCCAAGGCACACTAGGAACAGGAAGAGGCATATATAAACCATGTGGATTAAGACGTGACTTAGCTTTTTGACAAGTAGTGCAACGGCCAACAAATCTCTCAACGTCCCTACGCATGCGTGGCCAAAAGAAGTGTGCAGCAAGCACGTCCTCCGTCTTCTTTACTCCAAAGTGACCCATCAAACCTCCGCCATGCGCCTCCTGCAACAACAAAAGACGAACGGAGCTATCCGGAATACATAGTTTGTTAGCACGGAACACAAATCCATCATTGAGGACGAATTTGTTCCAACTTTTGCCGTCTTTACAATTTTGCAACACATCTTTAAATGCAGCATCATGCACATATTGTTGCTTAATTGTTTCCAATCCAAAAATTTTGAAATCAAGCTGAGAGAGCATGGTATAACGGCGTGACAAAGCATCAGCAATAACATTATCTTTACCCTTTTTGTGTTTGATAACATAAGGAAAAGATTCAATAAATTCAACCCACTTTGCATGACGCTTATTCAACTTAGCTTGACTACGTATGTGCTTCAAAGATTCATGATCAGAATGTATAACAAATTCTTTGGGCCATAAATAATGTTGCCAAGTTTCTAATGTCCGAACCAGCGCATATAATTCTTTATCATAAGTAGAATAATTCAGACTTGGCCCACTTAGTTTTTCACTAAAATATGCAACAGGTTTACCCTCTTGTAATAACACACCTCCCAAACCAATACCACTAGCATCACATTCAAGTTCAAAAGTCTTATTGAAATTAGGAAGTTGCAATAAAGGAGCATTAGTTAACCTGTCTTTTAGTAACATGAAAGCCTCTTGCTGTGCATCTCCCCAAACAAATGGAACATCTTTCTTTGTAAGCTCATTCAGTGGCGCTGCAATGGATCCAAAATCTTTCACAAAGCGCCTATAAAATCCTGCGAGTCCAAGAAAACTTCGCACTTGTGTGACCGTTTTAGGTTGTGGCCAACTCGAAATAGCCTCAATCTTGGCTGGATCAACTTCAATACCCTGTGCTGTAACAACAAAGCCAAGAAAAACAACTCGATCCGTGCAAAAGGTGCACTTCTCAATATTGCCAAACAAACGTGCATTGCGCAAAGCAGTAAAAACAGCACGCAAATGATCCAAATGTTCCTCTAAAGATGTGCTATATATGAGAATATCATCAAAGTAAACAACCACAAAACGGCCAATAAAACTACGCAAAACTTCGTTCATTAATCGCATGAATGTGCTGGGAGCATTAGTTAGACCAAAAGGCATCACTAACCACTCATATAAACCGAACTTAGTTTTAAACGCTGTTTTCCATTCATCCCCTAATTTCATACGAATTTGGTGATAACCACTACGCAAATCAACTTTAGAGAACATGGTAGAGCCACTCAATTCATCAAGCATATCATCTAAACGTGGTATAGGATGACGATATCGAATAGTAATATTATTGATAGCTCTACAATCAGTACACATGCGCGATGAACCATCTTTCTTAGGAACCAAAATAATAGGTACAGCACATGGGCTAAGAGACTCACGAATATGACCTTTGTCGAGTAGTGCTTGGATTTGTCGCTGAATCTCTTTGGTCTCCTCTGGATTGGTACGATATGGCGCACGATTGGGTAGTGATGCTCCAGGAATTAAGTCAATTTGATGCTCGATTCCGCGAATAGGTGGCAATCCTGGAGGTACATCTTGTGGAAAAACGTCCACGAACTCCTGCAAAAGGTTAGCAACCGCAGGTGGCAAGGAAGGAGGCATGTCCTCAAAAGAAAATAGCACCTCTTTGCAAATGATAGCATAACATGCAGTAGTACTCACATCAATTTCAGAAATATCAGATTTGCTAGCAAGCAAGCAAGTACTTTTTAAACGAATTTCATTAGCATGTTTCGGTGCAGATTTGGGAGTACTTTTAGATGGCATCAATTCGTTAGCAACAATCTGATTTTCACTCAGCTTTGACTCCTCATTATGTGCTCTACTAGCTCTAGCAAGATCATCTTTTAAAATATTTTCAGGAGACATAGGAAGTAACACAATTGGCTTATCATTATGAACAAGAGAATATTGATTTGTGCTACCATGATGGACAGAATTCGTATCATATTGCCATGGTCTACCAAGTAAAAGCGCACATGCTTGCATAGGAACCACATCACATTCAACATAATCAGAATAGGCAGCAATAGTAAAATGCACACGAACGGTACGTGTTACCTTAACTTTGCCGCTGTTGTTAAACCATTGAATGTAATATGGTCGAGGATGAGGTCGTGTCGTGAGAGAAAGCTTCTCAACCATCTCCATACTCGCCAAATTGTTGCAGCTCCCTCCATCAATAATAATGCGAACACAACGATCTTTGACAACGCCCTTTGTATGGAACAGATTATTGCGCTGACTAGGTTCAGCTTTTGTCACTTGTGCACTCAAAACTCGGTGCGCAATTAAGCTTGGGTACTGCTCCGCGTGTTCCGCAGCCATGTATTGTGAATCTTGCGCCGTGTTTGCTTCCGCGAATTGCTCATCATGTGCGATGAGAGCCAATGTATCTTCATCATAATCACTGGCGGAATCATATCCACCATCGTCAAGGGCAATCATCACACGAGTGTTGGTGCAATCACGTGCGAAGTGACCAAGCCCACTGCATTTGCGGCACTTAATGTCGCTGGTTTTGCCTGTAGAAGCCATTGATGACGAAGAACTTGGGGCTTGTCCCGCGGGTGTACGCTTGGCTGCAGATGGTGGGAATGTAGACGATGTAGCCCGTGTGGGGGTGAGCGTGGCAGCAGTCGGAGCAGCAGTCCGTGGCGATGTAGACGGCGTCCGTGGTGTCCATGAAGTAGAACGCCCTGCAGGAAAATTAGTTCGTGTCGCCGCTCTCCGATCCTGCACTTCACATTCAGCTTTGCAAGCAAGATGAAACAAACGAGTGATAGTTGTATATTCCTTATATTCCAGAATTGTTTGAATCTCTTTATTTAACCCACCAAAGAATCTAGCAAGTAAAGCTTCAGTATCCTCTTCTATACCACAACGAATCATGCCAGTTTGTAATTCCTGATAATATTCTTCTACAGAATTTTTACCTTGTTCTAGTCTAGTTAATTTCTTTAGCAAATCGCGTTGATAGTATGGAGGAACAAAACGAGTCCGCATAGCACGTTTCAAATCAGTCCAAGTAGTAGGTGGGTTAGCATGATGCAAACGACAATATTCAGACCACCATACGGAGGCAAAACTAGTGAACTCACAAGTCGCAGCACTAACACGTCTCTCCTCAGGATAATTTAAGCATGCAAAACGTTGTTCTAATTCTAACTCCCAAGAAAGGTACGCATCGGGATTATAACGACCATCAAAAGGCGGAACATTCAACTTCAGTTTTGCAACATGGTCATCGTCACGTACCAGCGGACGCGCATTGCGTAGAAGGACGCGTGGACGTCCAGGTGGCGGTTGGTGGACCTCACCCTCATCCTCGTTTTCGCCGTCAGAGTCGTCCTCCCCTTCATACTCCTCATATCGCGCATCAGTAGCCGTGGTACCCGCAGCGCCCGCAGCAGATGTGTGCGCATGGGGGAGAGGTACTCGCTGGGCGCGGCCGACATACGCAGGGGGTGGAATACGGCGTAGCAACTCCCGAAATTTTGCGTCGAGCTTGTCGGTGAAGGACGTTTCGAGGCCCTCGATCTTCTCCATGGTTTCAGCAAAACGTTTATCCACGTCTTGCATATGGTCGCTGACGAGGTGCGTGAAGTGGCCGTGGAGCTCCGCGTTGGTCATCTTATCTGGGTCGACATCCGTGCCAGAACCTGCCATGGTTAGTACGCAAAAAGCACAGAAATATGTGTGTATAGGTGACTGGAAAGTGGTGGAATCAACGTGCAATCAATCAAGCAAACCAATATTCTTACCCGTTCTTACCCTGCAGCAGGTGGTGACTAGCAACCGAGGAGACCAAATGTCAAGAAGATTGAGAATAGCGATTACCAGGTGGTGTCAACGCACGGTGTAGGAATATGTGGAGCTGTAGGTGGCTGTAATATCTGTAGCAACAATTCAAAACAGCAATGCAATGAGTTGAATAAATGCTCAACGACGGTACTGTGCTGGTCCTAGGCTAGAACGGACTAGAGACGCGAGCCTATAGCACCAACGAGTCAAGCCGTAACACCGAAACAACAGATAGCAGCGCGCCTGAAAAACAGCCAGATATATGGAAAAACTCACTATGATGGAAGGTGTCTCAAAACGATCAGCACAATGGAAAACCCGGGTAGGCTCGAGATTTTTTTTTGAAATTTTCGAAACTGCTCTGGAAAGCGTGCCAGACTCTCCTTCTTACTTGCGGCTGAAACCTTCCTTAACTCGGATCACGAAACAGCACGCCCTTTCCTTGTGGGAGCAAAAACTATAGGAAAAACAATAAAACCTACTTCTACTCGGATGGAAGGTGATGGTATGATCGGATGGATTGGTTTTTGTGGTTCGGGTTTTTGTGGCGATGCGGAACAGATGGTGGGGCGGCTAGGGTTTTGGTGGTGGCGGTGCGGCGGCGGCGGCGAGACGATTATGAACAGAACTCGAAACTCTAAAGATCTAGACGCTACGACCAGCACTCGACACGACGATGCAGACACGAATTCAACAATGCAAAAACTGAAAAGAACAGATGCAAAGGCTCAAATTGTTTCTAGGAAAAGATCGAACGCTAATATTTTTGGCTTTTTCGTGGACTGTAGGAAAAACAGATGCAACCTACACTAGTAAAACTGAAAGATCTCACCGATAAACCTGAAATCTGATACCACTTGATAAGGTAAAGGGGTCCGATCTTTCGATGAGATGGATTTCATCTCGATTTGGGTGGAGGTCGACGTTGACGATCCGACTACAAACGTGCGTGACGTTGCGCCTTAGCAATCGCTACACCAACTTCCGAGGCTATTGATCTCGCCGGGGCTAGATCAACCTGATCCGAAGATCAATTCCTGCAAGCAATCGAAGAACTAGCAAGAATTATAGATGCAATCAAGATATTGCGGATTAAAGATGAAAGCTTTATAGATGGGATTCTGCAAGTGCGTAGTACAAAAGGTCTGAACCGACACTGTTGTCTATGGCGAAGAATAGCAATGGCTAAGTCTTAAACTAAACAAAATCCGAGTCCTAATGGCGGCTAAGGAGAGGTATATATGGAAGAGGAGAAGGGATTTTCGTCCAACCCATGGGGGGTGGCCGAAAATAACCCTAGATGGGCCCTCCTTCACATATACGGACTCCTAAAAAACCCTACAATATTTATTCCGAAATTACATGGGCCTGGCCCATAAAATAAGGTGTCGCAGCACCAACTATGACTATGGACGCAAATATGATGTATGATCTTGAATAATTCGTCCATGTCCTCCTTGCATCATCATGGTGGCTTCAAAGTTCAGAAGTAGCCTCATCTTTATTCCTCACATGCTTGCAGCCACCTCCATGCATAGCCATGCTCCAATGCTTGTCCTTCTCATCCATGCTAGATCCAATATTCCTGAGTAACAAATACATATCTGATTTAGGCAGCATCATATTCTCATGTATGTGAGGAATAGTTCCTAGAAACGAAAGTACCTGATAATTAAGTTGTTTGGCACGAGCTCGAGTCATAGGTCCTTGTATGTGTGTGGCTGTAGGTGCAGTGGTTGTATCAACATGTGGGATGTCCTCATCACGAGGGGCCCTCCCATGGCCAGAACAAGGACAAGACGTCGGGCCCTGCTGACGTCCCGGATCTCCTGGAGAGCTCTTTGATGACTGGAACGGAGCTGAGGGCTTTCACAGAGTACTCGACCTGCTCAGGGGTGAGCGCCGAGATAGTGGAGATGGCTGCGATCAAGGGGGATCTCTCCAAGGAGAGCAACGGGGGAGCTGATGCCACAGAGGACACGCAAGGAAAGGCGTCAGGGGTCACGATCAGCGGGGTGAACACCATGGACGCCGTGCTCCAGGAATGAGCCAGCTGGCCTGAGAGACAGGCGTCCGAGAGGAAGCCCTGACGGAAGCTAGCTTGATGAGGACATCCCTAGTCCTTTACCATTTTCTTCTATCGATGATGTTGCTGCTCAAGACAAGCCCAATGAGGTGAGGATTGGACCGATGACAAGAGCTCGTGCCAAGCTACTTGGACAACAGGTGAACTCACTCTTAATTGAATATGATGTTTGTGATAACGAGAACTTTATACTGCCTAAGTCTATGCACTTGTGTATGATTAGGGTTGTTGATAACACAAACATTGGAGGAGTACCAGAGGAGCGGCAAGGAATGGAGTACAACGTCACCTATGGCGCGAGGGAGGAGCGGGAGGAAGGCGCAAGAAAGGAAGACGAAGAAAACCAGGCAGCCCGGCCTGAGGCCGGCCTCAGCCCGGCCAGGCCGGCCAGCCACCCGAAGCACCCGGCCTCCAAGACGCAGGAAGGCCGGCCCAAGCCCGGCCTAGGCCGGGCATGTGCCCGAAGCGGCCGGCCTCAGCCCGGCCTCAGCCCGGCCTAGGCCGGCCATGCACCCGAAGCGGCCGGCCTCAGCCCGGCCTCCGCCCGGCCAGGCTGGTTTCCGTGGCATGCAAATCCCAGCCCGGCCTAGATCCGGCCTAAGCCCGGCCTGGACCCGGCCTGCGCGCCAGATTTTGGGTCGAACCCACTTTGGGTCGGTTTGTATCCGTTCGAGTCAGAACCAAGTTAGGTTTTCCATGTTAGTTCGGTTTGGCCTCCTATATAAGGATAGGGGCGGCTGTAGTAGAGGGGTTAGACCACGTTTTGATTAAACCCTAGATTGGATTGCTACAAGCATTCATCTTTTGCCGTGTTCCTCTTTGTTGCGATCAGGAATACAACCCCTCCACTTTGTTTCGATCTGGAGGTTCTTGCTACCAAAGTTAGAGTGTGATCTGTTGTTCCATTGGGAATCAGTAGATCGCAGAAACCGCTTCGTGGCCGGCGACTACGTTGCATCGGTGTGAGGCGTCGCGAATATCCATTGGGTTGAAGAGCTGTTGCATTGGCAACAGGGGAGCAGCCGGAGAGTTCGTCGGAATCTCGCAAGTTATCTACCATCATCAACCATCTACCACCGCTCACAGAGAAGATCGGGCCACCCCTTATCATCTCTGATACCAAGATGATAAGGGGTGGCCCGATCTTCTCTGTGAGCGGTGGTAGATGGTTGATGATGGTAGATAACTTGCGAGATTCCGACGAACTCTCCGGCTGCTCCCCTGTTGCCAATGCAACAGCTCTTCAACCCAATGGATATTCGCGACGCCTCACACCGATGCAATGTAGCCGCCGGCCACGAAGCGGTTTCTGCGATCTACTGATTCCCAATGGAACAACAGATCACACTCTAACTTTGGTAGCAAGAACCTCCAGATCGAAACAAAGTGGAGGGGTTGTATTCCTGATCGCAACAAAGAGGAACACGGCAAAAGATGAATGCTTGTAGCAATCCAATCTAGGGTTTAATCAAAACGTGGTCTAACCCCTCTACTACAGCCGCCCCTATCCTTATATAGGAGGCCAAACCGAACTAACATGGAAAACCTAACTTGGTTCTGACTTGAACGGATACAAACCGACCCAAAAGTGGGTTCGGCCCAAAATCTGGCGCGCAGGCCGGGTCCAGGCCGGGCTTAGGCCGGGTCCAGGCCGGGCTGGAATTTGCATGCCACGCAAACCAGCCTGGCCGGGCGGAGGCCGGGCTGAGGCCGGCCGCTTCGGGTGCATGGCCGGCCTAGGCCGGGCTGAGGCCGGGCTGAGGCCGGGCTGAGGCCGGCCGCTTCGGGCACATGCCCGGCCTAGGCCGGGCTTGGGCCGGCCTTCCTGCGTCTTGGAGGCCGGGTGCTTCGGGTGGCTGGCCGGCCTGGCCGGGCTGATGCCGGCCTCAGGCCGGGCTGCCTGGTTTTCTTCGTCTTCCTTTCTTGCGCCTTCCTCCCGCTCCTCCCTCGCGCCATAGGTGACGTTGTACTCCATTCCTTGCCGCTCCTCTGGTACTCCTCCAATGTTTGTGTTATCAACAACCCTAATCATACACAAGTGCATAGACTTAGGCAGTATAAAGTTCTCGTTATCACAAACATCATATTCAATTAAGAGTGAGTTCACCTGTTGTCCAAGTAGCTTGGCACGAGCTCTTGTCATCGGTCCAATCCTCACCTCATTGGGATTGTCTTGAGCAGCAACATCATCGATAGAAGAAAATGGTAAAGGACTAGGGATGTCCTCATCATAGCTCCCAAATAGAGGGTCTGATCCTGAGTGGATCAGAGAGGCTCAGCCACCAGTGGAAACTGCTCTTTGGCCTGTGGAAGGGCCTCGAAAAGATGGGTGACAACTGGAAGGCCGAGCGCGACTAGCGCAGGAGGGATATCTCCGACTAGCAGCAACAGCTGGTGACCCGAGATGCCGTACTGTCGAAGGAGGTCAAGGCTTTTGAGCTCCACAGGTAGGAGACGGAGCAGGAGGAAATCCACTGAGGAGAGCTTGCCGAGAAGGATAAGGACATAAAATACTTGTAGCTGAAGGAGATGGAGGCCAACCTGGCCCTTGAGGAGATCCATAAGGAACTCCTCGCAGAACAGGAGAAAGTCCGCACTCTGCGGGAGAAAGAGCGAGCTGGACGGCCGAAGGGTTGTCGAGCTGGAGGGGTCCCTGGAAACGCATGGCTTGGAGCTGGAGGAGCTGAAGGGGAAACACCTCAAACTATTGGAGGACCATTACTTGGCGTCTTCAAACCTCACGAGATGCCGCCGCCAGCTGGAGGGTGGATTCGCGGGCATAGCAGCCGCAAGCGCGGATATCACGATGCAGATGAAGCAGTTGGACCCGGCCACTGACCAGCCAACATTGACGCCGGATTGTCAGAGCCTGCCCACCGTGGCGGAGTTCATCTCAAAAGCAGCTGCCCACATCAGGACCCTAAAAAACAAGACCGCTCGCCGGCTCCTCAATGACCGGAACGTGGCATGTCAGCGCACGGCGCTCGGGTGACGACATCGTTCCTGGAGGCCAACCCGAACATTGTCACGCCTAACTTCCAGGAATCCTCCCCTCCGATGCATCCCTTCAGGGGGTAGACGCCTCCGCGACTGCCCTGGCGGCGGAGATGTTCCCGTGTGCCTAGACTTCCTGCAAAACATTCGAGCACCTTGTGCCCCAAATGTAATAAGCACTGCGTCAGATCTCATGCTCATTTTAAACCCATGCTGTAATACTTAGAAAGTACGATGTCATCTTATTTCGCTGGCTTTTTCTTTTGCTTGCCTTATCATGTTTTTCTTTTCTCCACGTCCTGGGGGACCCGTCTGGGATGTAAGCTTACCCGCGAGGCCCTGACTGGTCAGGAATGTGCTCATGAGCCCTACCTATTCCCAGAAGGTCGCTCACCATTTTGGCCCGCACGTACCCGAGGAGTACCAGGCCTCTTGCCGCTTTCTACCCCCGGGAGAGTAGCCACCCTGGGGTGCCCGCTTCGACGTTCAAGACACGTTTCCCGATTCATGCATGATTTCATTTTCACGAAGTGAATAGCTTTTGCATACTACAAGCTTTGGTCAAGGATGATGTCGGGACTATGGGAACCAGGGTCCCCTGTCCTAGCTGTAGGCGGCCCGAACGCTTCACGCCGTTACAAAGATTCAGCAAGCACCTCGTGAGGGACCCCGTTTCCTCACGGATCAAGACCGAAGGACCACGCCGAGCCCGCCTCACGAGGCAGCAATGACTAGATGTGATTCGAACTCGAAACTCTAAGGGACTAGACACTAAGACCAGCAACTCGACACAACGATGTAGATGAAGACTCAACGATGCAATGCACTGAAAAGAATATGCAACAGGCCCGGACTGGTTCTAGGACAGGATGATCTAACCCTAATATTTTTTTGGCTTTTTTGTGGACTGTAGGTATGAAGAAAATAGATGCAATCTACACTAGTAAAACTGTAAATCTCACCGATCAACCTGAAATCTGATACCACTTGGTAGACACAGAGGTGTCCGATATTTCGATGAGATGATAATTATCGATTTGGGTGGCGTCGACGTTGATGATCCGACTACAAATGTGCGAGGACACTGCGCCTTAGCAATCGCTACACCAACTCCTAGAGGTTATTGACAGCGCCGTAGCACGGTCGACCCAACCACAAGGGTCTAATTCCTGCAGGCAATCGAAGAACAAGCAGGAACTAAGGATTGGCAATCTGAATATTGCAAATATGAATGATTATAGATGAAAGTGGGGTTCCAAAGAGCGGTCTTTGTCTGGCCGATCTGGCACAAACGAAGTACGGCGAAGTTGCAGTGACGGCTAACTAACTTTTGACTAAACAAAACCTAAACCCTAAAGTGACGACCTTGGGGGGTATTTATATGGAAACTTAGGGGAAATTCGTGCAGACTTGGAAAAGGGGGCTGAATTCCTTCCTAAGTCAGTTTCCCCATCAATACGGACTCTAAAAACAGCCTATGAAAATGATACGGGCATGACGGAGGAGGTGAAGCCCAATTTCAGAACTCCACCGAGCTAGTCGTTTGAGTTTGAGTTTATTTGTGTTCTATATCTTTGGTCTTGTTTTATTTGTGTGTGTTCGGTTTGGGCCTGTCCAAACGAACCAGGTTCGAGTCCAAAGCAGCGTCGGTACTGTGCGACCCCACCTATTAGTAGAGTCCAGCCTATAAAAGGAGTTGGCCGACTTAGGGTTTAGGGGGTTCAGAATTTTAGTCTAAAAAACTATAGTGTGTGTTCTTTTGGTGAAGCATCCCTCCGGGGACGGCGATGCCGCTTATCAGTTTGTAATAAAGATTGCTGCGAGGGTTCTTGTGTTCATCAAGGATTATCAGGCTCAGGTTTGAGGCGTGTTGTTTATCAAAACGTTGCTTTCTGGATTTATTCCCTACCTTCAGGTGACGTTCATCGGCGTTATTGGAAGGATTTACTATCCGGGTTACTCGCTGTGAAAGATCGGACAACAATCATAGGATCATTGGTTTGACCATTATCATGTGGTATCAGATTACTGGGTTTATCACCGCGAGTTCGTTCTGTTGAGATTGATCTGTAGGTTCTGCTGAATTGGTAGATCTATTTTTTTGTTTTTGCTGGAAGGGTTGGTGGGAAGCGACGAGTTGGAGCTGCATCTCGTCGAGTTGGCCGGTGGAAATTGATTTCCGTCGATATCGTTTTCTCTGGGTTCTGGATTATCGAGGAGTCCAGCTTGGAAACTGCCGGCGAGTCTGGGTTCTCCGATCGTTGGCAGCGAAGAAAAATCTGAAATAAAAGAAAAGGAAGTTGGAGATCCGATCAGTAGAAGGATTCTTTTCCTAGTCACGCGTGGTTGACGCGTTCCAGGAGATTTGATTGGATCGTTCCTTTCCTTCATACGACATTTGCGTGCAGCCAAGAAAGGAAAGCAAAAAAAAAGGAGTAAATTTCGGAACTGATTGCTACGTGCAGGCAGGAAATTAAAAACAGAAAAGGAATTTTGGATCGGATCGGGTCTCTAGCAGGTACGAGCGTTGTCTCGTTGTGGAGCTTGTGTCTCGTTCCTGGACTGCTATTACCGATCGCTGCTGTACCAATTGGATTGGAGTTTCTGCTGAATCGGTTTGGATTGGAGTTCCTGCTACTGCTGTACTGAACTGCACCACGTGCATTGCTTGGAGTCTCCGATCACAATAGATTGCAGGTGCATTGCTTGGAGTGCCCTACTGCTGCTGTTGTTACGTACGTACAGTACTCCGTGAAGAAAGAAACATGGATTCTTTTCCAGGTGATTACTATGGCAAAAGGTGTCAAAGTGGCAAGAAATCAGGTGATATTTTCAATGATTATCTTGATCTCACGAAGGGTGTAGCATATGCAACCAAAATTACCTGGCGTCTAAGCAATTTTGCAACATCTGAAGAATACCAGTCTTGGGAATTTCAGATGCAACGAGGTTTCAACAGATGTCGTTCATATGATAGCGAGTTTGATGATTATTATGGGTTTCTGCTTGCTCATCGGCGTGTGGATGTGGAGGTAGGCCGTTGGTGGTCAGCAGTGGTTGAAAGCAGTAGAGTTTCTGCTACTTGGGACGACTTCAAGATTTTTCTCCGTGATTGTTTCCTGTATTCTCGCAGGGTGGTTCCTTGTAAAAAGTCTACGGTCACTATGGAGGCAATCAAGCAGCCACCCAAGGTTGTGCAGAGGATGGCAGATGTTGGCAAGAGTATACCAGGTTTACCTAAGGCAGCGCCGGCTGTAGCTTTTCATTCTCAGGAAAAGTTGGCGATTGCAACGAATTCTGCACCTTGTTCATCATTGATACAGGAGTCATCTGTGGGGAACGTTCAGATGGTTGCTCCACAGCAGAAAGTTAACACGGTCGCAGCCACGATTTCTGAAGTAAAGAAGGCCGATGTTGTCTCGGCTGATGTTAGCAAGGATGTCGTGGAAGAGACTGAACCATTATATGGACTGAATATGCAACGAAACCAAAAATCTGGTGATGTTTGTATGAACGCGGATAGAGGCCAGCGTTGGACTTTGTTTCAGACGCAGTGCACCATTCGGGAAAAGTCATGCAAACTTATTATTGACAGTGGTAGTTACTGTAATGGCATAAGCAAAGCGGTTGTGGAAAATTTGGGTTTATCCACGTGGCGTATTCCAGAACCTAAGCATGTTGAGTGGTTAAATAGCTGCGGTATGCTGAAAGTTACTCATAAGGTACGTGTGCCATTTACAGTTGGAGATTATGTTGACGAGGTGGACTGCGATGTGTTGCCAGTGGAGGCGTGTGGGCTGTTACTTGGACGTCCATCGCAGTATGATCGCAATGCTATACATCGCATAATGGTAAACGGCGGACTTTGAAACCTATGACAGCTGATCACATTAAGTCTGATGTGGTGCTAGTGGTGCGCAAGGAGAAATCACAGAAGGCTCAATCGCAACCAAAGTTAGTTAAGATGCAGCATGAGGAGCATGATGCGCAGATTACTGATGAGAGGAAGGATGTTGCAGCATGTATTACACTGCCAGTTTGTGTTGACATAGGTGTTCAGACTGATACGAGTTGTGCTGATCTTGTCTCGGTGCATAGGGCGCCGCGGGTCGATGGTCGTTGCAGGTATATGAGAACACCTGTGAGGCATTTTACTGGAGCAGCAGTGCGTATGCACACAGGCAGGGATGGACATGTTCGTCAGTTGTGTGGACCAGGTATTACTCATCTTTTGCTGGGGCGTGCAAAGCAGGTTCATGTTCAGCAACACAAGGTTCCAGCAAGAGTTCACAAGACGAAGGTGGTGGCGCCCATATCCAGGCGTGTGTGGAGAAGAAAGGAGGCGCCCACTGCTGTGCCAAGTCGAGCAGGCCAAGCGGGAGGATGTGGTGTGGTAGGCAGGCGAGACATGAAGATGGCAGCGACGTGTGATGTTGTTGATATCACGACACCCTTTCGAGCAGTCCCTCACGCGTTGGGGACAACGCGTTTTGAAGGGGGGGGGGGGAGGATGATACGGGCATGACGGAGGAGGTGAAGCCCAATTTCAGAACTCCTCCAAACTAGTCGTTTGAGTTTGAGTTTATTTGTGTTCTATATCTTTGGTCTTGTTTTATTTGTGTGTGTTCTGTTTGGGCATGTCCAAACGAACCAGGTTCGAGTCCAAAGCAGCGTCGGTACTGTAGCTACGGTGACGGCACTGCAGCGTCGGTACTGTAGCTACAGTACGCCACTGCAGTTCGACCCCACCTATTAGTAGAGTCCAGCCTATAAAAGGAGTTGGCCGGCTTAGGGTTTAGGGGGTTCAGAATTTTAGTCTAAAAAACTATAGTGTGTGTTCTTTTGGTGAAGCATCCCTCCGGGGACGGCGATGCCGCTTATCAGTTTGTAATAAAGATTGCTGCGAGGGTTCTTGTGTTCATCAAGGATTATCAGGCTCAGGTTTGAGCCGTGTTGTTTATCAAAACGTTGCTTTCTGGATTTATTCCCTACCTTCAGGTGACGTTCATCGGCGTTATTGGAAGGATTCCTATCGGTTTGTCTTGCGGTGAAAGATCGGGCAACAACTATAGGATCAGCCCCGTTGATCCTTATCAGAAAAGGTATCTCGAAAATACATGGGCCTGGCCCAAAAATAGAGGTGACGCAGCACCATATAATGCTATGGGCGAAAATATGAAGTGTGATCTTGGAATATTTCGTCCATAACTTAATGTTCCCATATAGTGGCTTCAGAACCCTCGAATCTCCATGTGTGGCGTCATCTTTAACCCTCGTATGCTTGCTGCCATCTCCATGGACGATCATGCTCCAATACTTGTCCATCAACGCCTCGCTAGGTCCATTATTCCTAAGTGTAACAAACACATCGGTTTTAGGCAGTAGCATATTCTCATATAAATTTGAATAGTTCCAAGAAACAAAAGTACCTGATAATTTAGTTGACGTGCACGAGCTCGAGTAATAGGTCCTTGTATTT
Organism: Puccinellia tenuiflora; assembly: GCA_012064385.1. Taxonomy (NCBI): domain Eukaryota; kingdom Viridiplantae; phylum Streptophyta; class Magnoliopsida; order Poales; family Poaceae; genus Puccinellia; species Puccinellia tenuiflora. The sequence goes on along the minus strand of QRDG01000280.1, from coordinate 130,283 downwards.
GTGCAGTGGTAGGACTAGTGGTTGTAACTGTAGTTGGGATGTCCTCATCAATTATAAAATGCACATAGTAGATATAGTAGGACTTTTATGATGGAGTAACACTTGCCTTGGTAGCAGGCAGAGCAGCAACAACGATTAAAAGACTTCCCGGGTGTCTCCGAATAGTCTAAACAATTCACACAGGGCACGAATAAATACACAAGCAAAATAATCAAACAAAAATACATGATATGCATGAAATGCAATTTTAATCACAAATATTAATTCAACTATTTTTCCTGTTTTTTTAAACATGCATGAAGTCATAAGACCACAAAAATGCAATTTAGAATTAAACAAACTATTCTTAAAATCCCCAAAAGGGCATACACAACAATTAAATAAAACAATGCTACAAAATATTTTTATAAAAACAAGGAATGGCTCTACTGGACAGAGGGCCTTTAAACAAATCTAACACAATTGGATTCACACAAAAATCTATTTTTAAACTAAAGTTATGAAAATTTACTCAAATATCACATTTGAAATTTGAATCAATTTAAACTTGTCAAAACAGAATATTGAAATGTCATAAAGATTCTACTGGTTCTAAGTATCTCAAATATATAAAAATATTTGAATTTGGCCAAGTGAATAAAAAGATATGATAAATCAAAGTTGCAGGGGCTTTTCTGTAGAACTGACAATTAACTCTAATTATGGAAAATCCAACAAAATTCCTCTGGCTACGTGGCGTGCCGTGATTGGATGATACCATTTCGGGATGGAACGATACGGTGGGCCGCCAGATCTAAAACCTACGGCTGCGATTGAAAGATATCGGTTCAGTTTAAAAAGAAAAACGTGCCGGAGGCGAGCTAGTTCACCGGAACCCTAATAGAGACGGCGGCGCGGCACGGCACGGCGACGTGCGTTCCGACGTGAAGAAAAGGGGGGGGAGGGGGCTTTCGTTACCACTGGGTTCAGGGGGTCGAGGCGGACTTGATGGCGAGGTGGACAACGTCGAGGTGCTCCAGTTCATTGGTAATTTCTCGCCGGAGTCGATGTCGGCGACGGGTGGCCCCGATCGTGGACGAAGACGTCGATCTAGGGCGCACAAAAAAAAACGCACCTTGTCAGGAAGCCGCGCAAGATAAAAAGAAAGAGAAAGAGAGTGGAGAGAGGGCTCGGGGTCGTCGTTGTTCACCGGAAATGGAGGACTTGCCGGCGTCGGGTGGTGGAGCTCCGGGGTCAAAATCGAGCAGCCTAGGGGCTCTCGGGAAGGGGTGAGTGGGGGAGAAGCAAGAGGGCGATGGGGGCTATTTGAAGGAGGTGACGGCCGCGTCGATCTTGGCCTTTAAGGCATGGATTAATGAGGAGAATTGATAAGGGGTGGCCCAATCTTCTCAGTGAGCGGTGGTAGATGGATGATGATGGAAGATAACTTGCAAGATTTCGACGAACTCTCCGGCTGCTCCCCTGTTGCCAATGCAACAGCTTTTCAACCCAATGGATATTCGCGACGCCTCACACCGATGCAACGTAGCCGCCGGCCATGAAGCGGTTTCTGCGATCTACTAATTCCCATTGGAACAACAGATCACACTCTAACTTTGGTAGCAAGAACCTCCAGATTGAAACAAAATGGAGGGGTTGTATTCCTGATCGCAACAAAGAGGAACACGGCAAAAGATGAATGCTTGTAGCAATCCAATCTAGGGTTTAAGAAAAAATGTGGTCTCACCTTGACCTAGCCGCCGGCCCTAGCCTTTTATAGGAGTCCTAGGGTTTGGTTCGACCAAAAAACGAATACAAACCGACCAAAACTGGTTCGGTCAAAATCTGGCGCGTAGGTCGGGTCCAGGCCGGGCTGAGTCCGGGCCAAGGCCGGGCTGGGATTTGCATGGCAGGTAAGCCAGCCTGGCTGGGGCAGAGGCCGGGCTAAGGCCGTCTGCTTCGGGTGCATGGCCGGCCTAGGCCGGGCTGAGGCCGGCCTTTCTGCGGATGAGAGGCCGGGGGCTTCGGGTGCCTGCCCGGCCTAGGCCGGGCTGAGGCCGGCCTTCCTGCGAGTTGGAGGCCGGGAGCTTCGGGTGCATGCCCTGATGTAGCCCCACATGTGGACAACACCATGGACACCACGCCAAATGGCCCAATGACAAGATCAAGAGTCAAGGCTCTTCATGAAAAGGTTACCTCGCTCCTCTCGATGTGTGATCTCGACCTCCCTCTGAATGGTTTGCTACTTCATGTCGGTACCTTGTGTATACTCAGGATCCACCCGGAAGATGACCCCCAATGGAGCCAAGAAGATGGCCAAGAGGAGATCGAAGAAGATGGGCAAGAAGAGGAAGAAGGAGGCAAAAGCTCAAGGCGGAGCCAGCCGGCCTCCAGGCCGGCCTGGGCCGGCCCCCAGGCCGGACCCCCACCCGAGCCGGCCGGCCCCCAGGCCGGACCTCCACCCGACGCAGCCGGCCTCCAGGCCGGCCTAGGCCGGTTTCCAGGCCGGACCTCCACCCGACGCAGCCGGCCTCCAGGCCGGCCTAGGCCGGTTTCCAGGCCGGACCTCCACCCGACGCAGCCGGCCTCCAGGCCGGACCTCCACCTGTGCCGGCCGGCCTCCAGGCCGGCCTAGGCCGGCCCCCAGGCCGGTTCCCCACCTTCCTGCCTTGTTTTGTACTAAGACTATAAATAGCTTTCCCCTTTCCCCATTCTAGGGCAGACTGAATTTGAGACTTGTGTGAGCTATGCTCCTCCTCCCTCGTAGCTAGGGTTCCTCGTTGAGGTAGATCTTGTTGTTGCTACTCTTTCACTGCGGTGTCTCTAGTAGTGCAAACCAATCTTTCACTGCGGTGATTTTATTGGATCGGTGGACCGGCCGGTAAGAGCAATCGGTTTCAACAAGAGTAAGTTTGGCTTTGATTCTTCGATCCAAAGGCTACCTTTTTGAGGGTTTGTTGTTGGGTGGAGTTCTCAGCAGGATTTGCTAGTTATCTTTGTGTTTGCCCACGAATCTCCCTCGTTACCCCTCCGTGTTCTTCGTGTTCATCCCCTTTTCCCCTCAAATCAGTGAAGATCGGGCCTAGCCCTACATCATTTGGTATCAAGAGCAAGGGTTTCCATGGATTTGGATCGTGTTTCCACCTCTTATTAGCCATTTTTCCACCAAAATTTTTCTTTCCCATACCAATTTCGAAAATTCAAAAAAAAAATAGCCCATATGGATTTCGTTCGATCTTTCGATTTGGTGAGCGATTTGTGGTTTTGATCCACGGATCTCGTGCTTAAGACCTTTTCCCCACTTTCCGTTGGTGTTTTCCGGAGGCCTTTTCCACTCCAAGTCCAAGCGGGCCACGCAATTCGTCGTCGGCGGTACTACCGTCCGAACGGCCGGTACTACCGCCCGCAATCGGTCCTACCGCCCGTTCGGCCGGTGCTACCGCCGCACGACTTTTCACCGACTTCATCTTCGTGTCGCTTCATCGCTACCTCGACGGCATCAAAGGTATAGCTTCCGACACATCCCTTTCCATTTCGCGAAACTTTTTCTTAGGAGCTAGCTCTTCATAGTGTGAGCATTGCACTAGTGTGACACCAAGTGACCATATCATAATCTTGTGAGCATGTAGTTGTAGCGGACTCGGCTTGGGCAAAAGCATAAAGCAAAAGAGAAATAGAAAAGATTCAAAAAAAAAGAGCAAAGCCGAGCCGTGATCCTAGTCATCCTCAAGCTCCATTAACCAATAGAGAAATGGGTACACTTGTGCAAATCGGGTGCTCCTTCCCATACACTTGAGCTAGTTGTCCTTCGAGAGGTGGTGCGGCATGAGCATAGTCTTCGTTAGGTCCAAGTTGCTCCTCCCTATAGTCGCACCATCCACGTTTGTCTCCACGTGTGAGTCTCCTTTTGTTTCTCGGATTGTGTGGTTAGTCTCTTTTGTTTCTTGATCCTTGTGGTTATCCTCCACTTCTTGCAATAGCCTTTTCGTTGGTTTCGTTTCGATTTCTTGCCACTTTACCATACCTAAGCTCCTCATAAGTGTGTGTGTGAGTCGCTTTTGGATCACTAATCAACCAACTCTTACTCTTGTGACACCTTTGTCTCGGAAGGCAGGCCCCTTGGTCCAATACTATCAACCAAGGTAAGAGCGGTTATTAGCCACCACATATTCCACATATCACTTGTGTTTGCTTATCATGGCTAGGGAAGAACAAGATGCCGACTTCAGCAAACAAGCGGAGTCCCTTAGGCGATACATCGACGACAACTTACACCGCTATGAGGAGCGCCATCATGCCGCGCAACGTGAAAACGCTGAGCGTTTCGCTCAACTACAAGACGCCCAACGCGAGAGCAATGAGCGTTCCATTCGTCTCGAGGAGCTGCTTCTCGAAAGACGACACCGGCACTCCTCAAGACCAAGCTCAAGGTCTTCACACCGTTCCGATGCAAGAAGCAAAGTTCCAAGCGACATTGGTCAAGGTCCACAAAACGGCCGCCATCACCATGAGATGCCTCATCAACAAGCGAACTTGGATTCTCAACAACACCAAGATCGACATCGTCATGACATACCTAACCAAGAACGCCATCGTCAAGAGATACCTCATCAATAAGCGAACATGGATCCTCAACAACACCAAGACCAACATCGTCAAGAAGAGCCGCACCCCCAAGCGATCGTACACCATCAACAACATCAAGATCGCCATCGACAAGAAATTCCAATTCCAAATGTTAACTTGGATCCCCCACACCGCCATGAGGACAATCGACATCATCGTCATGATCTACCTCCACATCGAGCCCGCCGAGTGCCATTGGCCGACAATCATGTTGATATTGAAGATGACGAGGATTATGTTCCACACCACCACCCAAGGCATCGGCACCGAGACCGCCATCGCCACCATGATGATGATGATGAGGATGATCACAAAAACCGCTTCAATCCTCCCAAGCTCGTCATTCCTAAGTTCCATGGCACCAACGACCCGGAGGACTACATGGCATGGGAATCCAAGGTCTCCAAGCTATTTCGAGTCTACAAGGTGCCGCAACACAAACGAGTTGACCTCGCATCCCTCGAGTTCGAAGGCTATGCGCAACTATGGTGGGAACAACTCCAAGCCTCCTTTGAAGACCCAATCGACACATGGAATGACATAAAGAAGGAAATGCACAAGCGCTTTGTGCCACATCATTATGCGCGAGATTTATACAAGAAGCTACAAGAGCTCAAACAAGGCCTCAAGACGGTCGACGAGTACTACAAGGAGATGGAGTCAACTCTCTCCCGCGCACACATTGTTGAGTCCGAGGAACAATCAATGGCACGCTTCTTGAACGGCCTCACGTACCCAATAAAGCAGATAGTGGAATTCCAACCTTATGAGAACCTTGTTGAGCTAGTTCATCAAGCCATGAAGGCCGAGTGCCAAGTCGCCGAAGAACTCAATTATGTCAAGGCCAAGTCCTTCTTCGCCACTAGAGCTTCTTCATCAACACAACCCATCACTCAAGTCCAAGCTCAAGGCAATATCAAAAGTCCTACACTGCAACCCACTACAACCTCCAAGAAGACGTCGCCCTCACCCCAAGCCACCAAGTCATATATCACTTGCTACAAGTGTGGAGGTCAAGGGCACAAGTCATTTGAGTGCATCAACAAGAAGGTGATGATCGTCAATGAAAATGGAGACTATGAGTCTATGAGTGAAGATGAGTACCACGCATTGAACAAGGTGGCCACGATGCAAAGCTTGGATGACGCCGATGACTACATCTATTGTGATGGTGACCCCAACCCCACTCTAGTTGTCACTCGAGTTTTGACTACAATCAACCAAGGTGATGACGCTCAAAGATGCAACTTGTTCCAAACCAAGGTCGGCATCAACGGCAAATCAATCAAGGTAATCATTGATGGTAGGAGTTGTCACAACTTGGCAAGCAAGGAGCTATGTGAGAAACTCAACTTGACATACAAGAAGCACCTCAATCCTTACCATGTGCAATGGCTTAGTGACTCCGACACCGTGAAGATCCAACACACGGTTCAAGTATCCTTGAAGATTGGCTCTTACGAGGACACGGTGGATTGTGATGTGGTACCAATGTCGGTTTGCCACTTACTTCTTGGCCGCCCTTGGCAATTTGACAAGGTCGCTACTCATGATGGGCGCACCAACTACTATAGCTTCAAATGGAACAATAAGATCCTAGTGCTCCGCCCAATGACTCCAAGCCAAATTATCGCCGACAATGCCAAGACAATTGTAAGAGCGCAAGAAAAACAATCCCCTAGTGAGTTGAGTGGTGAGAGAGCGAACCACATTCACGTGAGTGAGAGCCACAAGCCAAATATGAGTGAGAAGGGGAAAAGAGTGAGTCCCGGCGTAGTCTTGTTAGCCCCCAAAAGTGAGATGAGAGAAGTGAGAGCAAACCCATCCACTTTCCACTTCGTGCTCTTATGCAAAGGAGATGGCAAAGACACTAACGACTTAACCCAAGTTCCTCCGTCTATGTTGTCTATTTTGAAGGAATTCAAAGATGTCTTTCCGGATGAGCTACCTCAAGGACTTCCTCCACTCCGTAGAATCGAGCATCGCATCGACCTCATTCCCGGCGCCCAACTACCCAATAGAGCGCCATACCGCACCAACCCCGAGGAGAGAAAGGAGATCGAACGCCAAATTCAAGAACTCCTCGCCAAGGGACATGTTCGTGAAAGCTTGAGTCCGTGCGCCGTTCCGGTCATCCTCGTCCCCAAGCAAGACGATACACTCCGAATGTGCATGGATTGCCGTCCCATCAACAATATCACGGTGAGGTATCGACACCCTATCCCATGACTTGATGACATGCTAGATGAGCTTAGTGGTGCCACTATCTTCTCCAAAATTGATTTCAAAAGTGGCTATCACCAAATCCGTATGCATGAAGGAGATGAATGGAAAACCGCATTTAAAACAAAACTTGGTCTTTACGAGTGGCTTGTCATGCCCTTTGGTCTTTCCAATGCTCCTTCAACATTTATGCGTCTTATGAATCACGTCTTGCGCACTTTCATTGGCAAGTTTGTGGTTGTCTACTTTGATGATATCCTTGTTTATAGCAAATCCTTGCATGAACGTGTCGACCATGTGAAGCAAGTTTTGTTGGCCCTTCGTAATGCTTCGCTTTTTGCCAACCTCAAGAAATGCACCTTTTGCACCGACAAGCTTGTGTTTTTGGGTTATGTAGTTTCTTCCAAAGGGATTGAAGTTGACACCTCTAAGATTGAGGCAATCACAAATTGGCCACCGCCAACTAATCTTGCTCAACTTTGTAGCGCCCTTGGTTTGTTTGGGTTTTACCGCCGCTTTGTGAAAGATTTTAGCACAATTGCTTGCCCCTTGAATGAGCTTACCAAAAAGAATGTACCCTTCATTTGGGGGCAATGCTCAAGAATCGGCTTTCAATGAACTCAAGAAGAGATCGACCGAAGCTCCTTTACTTGCTTTGCCGGATTTCTCCAAAACCTTTGAACTTGAGTGTGACGCTAGTGGCCTTGGCATCGGTGGCGTCCTCATGCAATGTGGCCGTCCCGTTGCCTATTATAGCGAAAAACTTGATGGTGCTCGCCTAAACTACCCAATCTACGACAAGGAACTCTATGCCTTAGTCCGTGTTTTGGAAGTGTGGCAACACTACCTTTGGCCCAAAGAGTTTGTTATCCATTCCGATCATGAATCTTTGAAATATTTAAAAACCCAAGCCAATTTGAACAAAGGCATGCCAAATGGGTTGAATTCATCGAGTCTTTTCCCTATGTGGTGAGGTACAAAAAAGGCAAGGACAATATAGTTGCGGATGCTCTTTCCCGCAAGATGATCTTACTCACCCAACTTGAAATCAATGTTTTGGGTCTTGATGACCTTAAAGAACTCTATGCTTCCGATTCTTTCTTTGGTCCTATCTTTACCAAGTGCACAATTGACAAAGGTTGCGATGATTTCTACTTGCACAAGGGTTTCTTGTTTAAGGCTAACAAACTATGCATTCCCGAGTCCTCGCTCTGTTTGTTACTTCTACAGGAATCACATAGTGGAGGCCTCATGGGACACTTTGGACGTGACAAGACACTCGCCATGCTATCTACACACTACTTTTGGCCAAGGATGACGCGTGATGTGGAGCGCTTGGTGCGTCGTTGCCGATCTTGTGTGGCTACACCTCCGTAAGGACCGTTTCCCGGATGAAAGAAAATCCAAGCTTGCTCCTCGCGGTGACGGGCCTTTCAAAGTGCTCAAGCGCATCAACGACAATGCCTACAAGATCGACATCCCAACCTCCAAGTACTTGGTGCACGACACGTTCAATGTCGCCGACCTATCACCTTTCCACGGAGATGCAAGCGTTCAAGAGGATGCCGAGTCGAAGACGACTCTTTCCGAAGGGGGGGGGGAGATGATGTAGCCCCACATGTGGACAACACCATGGACACCACGCCAAATGGCCCAATGACAAGATCAAGAGTCAAGGCTCTTCATGAAAAGGTGACCTCGCTCCTCTCGATGTGTGATCTCGACCTCCCTCTGAATTGTTTGCTACTTCATGCCGGTACCTAGTGTATACTCAGGATCCACCCGGAAGATGACCCCCAATGGAGCCAAGAAGATGGCCAAGAGGAGATCCAAGAAGATGGGCAAGAAGAGGAAGAAGGAGGCAAAAGCTCAAGGCGGAGCCAGCCGGCCTCCAGGCCGGCCTGGGCCGGCCCCCAGGCCGGACCCCCACCCGAGCCGGCCGGCCTCCAGGCCGGCCTAGGCCGGACCTCCACCCGACGCAGCCGGCCTCCAGGCCGGCCTAGGCCGGTTTCCAGGCCGGACCTCCACCCGATGCAGCCGGCCTCCAGGCCGGCCTAGGCCGGTTTCCAGGCCGGACCTCCACCCGACGCAGCCGGCCTCCAGGCCGGCCTAGGCCGGTTTCCAGGCCGGACCTCCACCTATGCCGGCCGGCCTCCAGGCCGGCCTAGGCCGGCCCCCAGGCCGGTTCCCCACCTTCCTGCCTTGTTTTGTACTAAGACTATAAATAGCTTTCCCCTTTCCCCATTCTAGGGCAGACTGAATTTGAGACTTGTGTGAGCTATGCTCCTCCTCCCTCATAGCTAGGGTTCCTCGTTGAGGTAGATCTTGTTGTTGCTACTCTTTCACTGCGGTGTCTCTAGTAGTGCAAACCAATCTTTCACTGCGGTGATTCTATTGGATCGGTGGACCGGCCGGTAAGAGCAATCGGTTTCAACAAGAGTAAGTTTGGCTTTGATTCTTCGATCCAAAGGCTACCTTTTTGAGGGTCTGTTGTTGGGTGGAGTTCTCAGCAGGATTTGCTAGTTATCTTTGTGTTTGCCCATGAATCTCCCTCGTTACCCCTCCGTGTTCTTCGTGTTCATCCCCTTTTCCCCTCAAATCCGTGAAGATCGGGCCTAGCCCTACATCATGCCCGGCCTAGGCCGGGCTGGGGCCGGCCTCTCTGCGACTTGGAGGCCGAGAGGTTCGGGTCCCTGGCCGGCCTGGCCGGGCTGAGGCCGGCCCAAGGCCGGGCTGTCTGAACCCTCTTCGTCATCCTTCCTTGCGCATTCCTCCCGCTCCTCCCTCGCGCCATAGGTGACGTCGTACTCCGATTCTTGTTGCTCCTCTGGTCCTCCTCCAATGTTTGTGTTATCAACAACCCTAATCATACACAAGTGCATAGACTTAGGTAGTATAAAATTCTCATTATCACAAACATCATATTCGACTAAGAGTGAGTTCACCTGTTGTCCAAGTAACTTGGCACGGGCTCTTGTCATCGGTCCAATCCTCACTTCATTGGGCTTGTCTTGAGCAGCAACCTCATCAATAGAAGAAAATGGTAAAGGACTAGGGATGTCCTCATCATCCTCCCCCCTTGAAAAGGCGTCGCCCTCGACGCGTCAAGGTTTTCTCCAGCATATGGCATCAAATCAGCAACATTGAAAGTATTACTGACACCAAACTCAGTTGTAGGAAGATTTATCTTGTATGCATTATCATTTATCTTGGCAAGGACCTTGAAAGGACCATCACCCCGCGGGATCAACTTGGACTTGCGCTGAACGGGAAATCTGTCTTTAAGAAAGTGCACCCAAACCATGTCGCCGGGCTGAAAGATCACCTCCTTTCTCTTCTTGTTGACACGAGCTGCATTGTACTTGCCTTTCTTCTCAATTGCCTCTTTAGTCTTCGCATGTATCTTCCTCACAAAATCTGCACGCTTCGATGCCTCCAAGTTGACTCTCTCATGTAATGGAAGCAGCAGCAAATCAAGCGGAGTAATGGGTTTGAAACCATACACCACTTCAAACGGACATAATTGTGTGGTAGAATGTACCGCCCTATTATATGCAAACTCCACATGCGGCAAACAGTCTTCCCACTCACGCAAGTTCTTCTTGATCATGGCTCGCAGCAACGTTGATAGTGTGCGATTTACCACCTCCGTTGGACCATTAGTTTGGGGATGACAAGTGGTACTGAAGAGCAGCTTCGTTCCCAGCTTGCCCCAAAGTGTCTTCCAAAAGTAACTCATGAACTTGACATCTCGATCAGAAACAATCGTCTTGGGTACTCCATGTAAGCGCACGATGTCCCTGGAAAACAGATTAGCAATATGCGACGTATCGTCGCTTTTGTGGCAGGCAATAAAGTGTGACATCTTAGAAAAACGATCCACTACCACAAAAATAGAATCATGTCCTCTCCTGGTTCTAGGCAATCCTAACACAAAATCCATGCTTATGTCCTCCCATGGAGTTGTAGGTGCAGGAAGAGGAGTATACAAACCATGAGGCTTCAGCTTGGACTTTGCCTTGTTGCAAGTGATGCAACGCTTAACAAACCTGTCCATATCCCACCTCATCCTTGGCCAATAAAAGTGATCAGCCAACATCAGTAACGTCTTCTCACGTCCAAAGTGTCCCATCAAACCGCCACCATGAGATTCCTGCAACAACAGCAAACGCACGGACGATTCTGGCACACATAATTTGTTAGCTCTAAACAAGTATCCATCATGCATATGGTATTTTTCCCAAGCTTTCACAGCAGAACACTTAGCAAAAGGCATGGAAAAATCAGTATCATTAGCATATAAATCACGCAAACTCTCTAAACCAGGAACTTGAACATCTAAATGTGTCAAAAGCATGCTTTTCCTAGAGAGCGCATCAGCAACCACGTTATCTTTGCCTTTCTTATTCTTAATAATGTATGGGAAGGATTCAATGAACTCAACCCATTTAGCATGACGTTTATTCAAGTTAGATTGGCACTTCAAATATTTCAAAGCTTCATGATCAGAATGTATGATAAATTCTTTTGGCCACAAATAATGTTGCCAAACCTCAAGAACACGAACAAGTGCATACAATTCTTTATCATAAACAGGATAGTTCAATTGGGCACCATTTAATTTCTCCGAAAAATATGCAATTGGTTTACCTTCTTGCATCAACACACCTCCTATTCCAATGCCACTAGCATCACATTCAATATCAAATTGCTTATTGAAATTAGGAAGCATAAGCAAAGGTGCAGAAATTAAACGATGTTTCAGCTCATCAAAAGCGGCATCTTGGGCTGCGCCCCACACAAACTCAACACCTTTTTTAGTTAAATCATTCAAAGGTGCAGCAATAGAACTGAAGTCTTTCACAAAACGTCTATAAAATCCAGCAAGACCAAGAAAGCTTCTTATTTGACTAATATTCATGGGAATAGGCCAATTTTTAATTGCTTCAATTTAGATTCATCTAACATGTCATCCAAACGAGGAATAGGGTGTCTATAATGAATAGTGATGTTATTTATCGCTCTACAATCTACGCACATGCGCCAAGTACCATCTTTCTTAGGAACCAAAACGACAGGAACAGCACAAGGACTTAAGCTCACACGAATATACCCTTTGTCAAGAAGCTCTTGAACTTGTCGCTGTATCTCCTTTGTCTCCTCCGGGTTGGTCCTATAGGGAGCTCGGTTTGGAAGCGTTGCTCCGGGAATCAAGTCAATTTGATGTTCAATACCCCACAATGGAGGTAAACCAGCGGGCACCTCCTCCAGAAAAACGTCACCAAAATCCTGCAAAACATTAGAAACACCAATAGAGAGAGGGGTCATGTCGTTAGAAACAAGAATTTCCCCCTTGCACATAAGCACAAGAGGTACTAGAGTGGGATCCTCACGAAACTCTCTCAAATCAGATTTGGTGGCTAACATTACTATTTTGTTCTCTCCCTCACTTTCCTTTTTACCACTCAAATTTGGCTTGTGGCTCTCGCTCACCGAAGGTGGAGTCTCTCGCCTAGCTAATCTCTCACGCTCAGCCTCACGGTGAACTTCAACTTTTTGGCGAGACTCATTTACTATTTCTTGAGGTGTCATAGGCCGCAACATCACCTCCTTGCCATGCCAATTGAGCTGATAGGTATTTGATCTCCCATTGTGCCGCACATCTCTATCAAACTGCCAAGGACATCCCAACAACAAGTGACAAACGGTCATTGGAACCACGTCAAACTCCACGGTGTCCTTGTAAGGGCCAATCTGAAATTCAACTTGCACCATGTGATTAACCTTCATCTCCCCACTTTCACTCAACCACTGAATAAAATATGGATGGGGATGCGGCAAATATTTTAGATTTAGTTTTTGACAGAGCTCTTTACTAGCTAAATTGCGGCAGCTGCCACCATCAATGATCACCTTGCAAGAACGTCCATTGCCAATTGCAGCCCTTGTTTGAAACAAATTGCATCGCTGCTCCGAAGAACTAGGCGCCACACTTAGCACCTTAGGTGTGCACACAATAGATGGTAACCGCTCGGCATCCGCATAATACAACTCATCTTCATGTTCCTCCTCAAACTCATCATTAGGATCCACCTCATCACCACTCTCATACTGATAAGGATCGAGTCGATGATCCTATGATTGTTGTCCCGATCTTTCACAGCGAATCCACCAATAGGAATCTCCCAATAACGATGATGATCGTCACCTGAAGATGAGGAACGAATCCAGCAAGCAACGTGGAGATAAAGATCACCACGCCTCAAACCCAAAGCCTGACAATCCTTGATGAACACAAGAACCTCCACAGCAATTTTTATTCGATAAACGGCATCGCCGTCCCTGGAGGGATGCTTCACCAAGAGCAACACAAAGCAATCTATTTTTAAAACTAAATTGAACCCCTTTCTAACTCGCAGCCCATAGCCTTATATGAAGGGAAGGGGTGCTACCGCACTGCGCTACAGTACCTCGCTACAGGGCCGCGCTACAGTACCACCCTACTAGTGGACCCTACCTTTACTTGGTTGGACAGGCCCCAAACCAAGCCCAAACTCATAATTATCAAAAACTCTAAATATTTAAAATAGCAACACACGACTAATACATCTAGCTTGGTGGAGTCCTGAAATTGGGCTTCACCTCCTCCGTCGTGCCCGTATCATCCTCCCCCCTTCAAGAAGCGTTGTCCCCAACGCGTGAGGGTCTGTTGGAAAAGGTGGCGTGATATCCACAAAAACATCACGCATCTTCGCCATCTTCAATTCTTGCCTGCCTACCACTCCACATCCTCCCTCTTGGCCAGCTCGACTTGCTTCAGCAGTGGACGCCTTTCTTCTCCACACACGCCTGGGCATAGGCGCCACCATCTTCTTCTTCTTGTCCACATTTGCTGGAACCCTTTGTTGCTGAACATGAAACTGCTTAGCACGACCCTGCCAAAGATGAGTAATGCCTGGGCCACACAACTGACGAACATGTCCATCCTTGCCTTTATGCATCCGCACTGCCGCTCCAACGACACGCCTCACAGGTGTACTAACAAAACTGCGCTTGTCGCCCCGCGACACCACATGCACTTGGACATGATCAGCACAAATATCATCAGTCTGGACACCTGTGTCAACACAAACTGGCTTCGTAACACATGCTGCAACATCCTTCTTCTCCTCAATAAGAGGCTTGTCTTCAACTAGCTTGGCACCAACAAGCACAGGCTTGTCATCTACATGCATGGTTGAATCAATTTCTGTACCAACGCTCCTTGCATCATGCACTACTTGCCGCACCGTAGCTAACCGCTGTTTTGGTTCAGCTTTATGCAACTTCTCCTTGTTTATCACCAGCTCCACATCAGATTTAATTTGATCATCCTTCATAGGTTTCAAAATCTGCTGGTTACCATCATGCATTAAAGAATATGTATTTGCTCTCCCAACATGAGTAACATTGCGATCATACTGCCAAGGTCGACCAAGTAACAGCCCACACACCTCCAATGGCAATACATCGCACTCAACCTCATCAACATAGTCATCAAATGTAAAGGACACACGCACCTTATGAGTAACCTTCAGCATACCACAATTATTTAACCACTCTAGGTGCTTAGGTTCAGGAATACGCCAAGTGGACAACCCCAATGCTGCCACCATCGCCTTGCTTATGCCATTAGTACAGCTACCACCATCAATCATGAGCTTGCAGTGTTTGTCTTTTATCATGCACTGAGTCTGAAATAAACTCCATCGCTGACACTTGTCAACTATTTTGCAAGCCTCCTCATGTACCCGTTTGAGCTGCATATTGAGCCCACTCAATGGTTCAACCGTATCCACTGCAGTTTCAGCGCAAACAACAACTTTCTCAACATCAGGCTGCTGCGCTGCAGAAATCTTTGTTTCGGCTGCACTGACCGTTTGCAATGGAACTACTGTCTTCACACCCATTGCAGGAGGTGGAAAAGACATAGCAACCTCCTTGGAACAAGGTTGCGCCCTCTTGTCAACATCAGCCCTCCGCTGCACAACCTTTGTCGCCTTCACAGATTTGGTACAAGATACCGGACGACGAGGAGACATAAAACAGCCACGCAAAAAGTGAGTGAAATGACGCCAAGTTGCATATGTGCTGTCCTTCCCATACATCTCCTCATTCCACCAACGAGTCACCTCCGTATCCACACGTCGTAGTGCAAGAACCAAATGCGTAGGATCCACCCTCTCGTATGTATTACATCTGTAGAAACCCTCTTGCATACGTTTTTCCCAGAACTCATAATGATATGGGCACGACGGAGGAGGTGCGGCCTAACTTCAGGACTCCCCCAAGATAGACTTGTCAATTGTAATTTTATTTATGTCGTCTTTGCTATTTTTAATAAGTGTTCGGTTTGGGCCTGTCCAACCGAACTAGTTAGACCCATTAGTGGGGTGCCCCAATTAGGTCGGTACTGTAGCTACAGTGCGGCGCTACAGTACGCCCCACCCCATCCATATAAGGGGCTGGCCGAGTTAGGGTTTAGGCAGCTTGAGTTTAGATTAAAAACAGTCCATAGACTTTGAGCTCGTTGGTGAAGCATCCCTCCGGGGACGGCGATGCCGTTTATCAGTTTGTAATAAAGATTGCTGCGAGGGTGCTTGTGTTCATCAAGTGTTATCGTGCTCAGGCTAGAGGCGTGGTGATCTTCATCACGTTGCTCGCTGGATTCGTTCCTCACCTTCAGGTGACGATCATCATCGTTATTGGAAGATTCCTATCGGTGGATTCGCTGTGAAAGATCGGGACAACAATCATAGGATCATCCCCTTGATCCCTTTTATCACATAATCAGCATAAGGTGCCAAATAGTCCAGTCTCCACTTGATTGACGAATCATCCCAGACCACACCTTTTAGGAAGTCTAGATAGTCATTAAACACATCACCAGATTTCTTGCCACTTTGACACCTCTTGCCATAGTAATCACCCGAAAAAGAAGTCATCTCACGTACTGCTACAGTACAGCGAAATCAATCTGCACTTTCCTTACTATTGTACGTGCCCAGCTAACCAATTTGATCTAGAAGAAAACGTAGAGTCCAACTGATGTAGCCCAACCCAACGACATCACCATGTCAAGCATGCCAACAAATGCCAAGTCACCATGGACGTCAAAGGTGAACTCCTTCCTATTCGAGATCTCATTTCCTACCCTTCGGAATGGCATGCTGCTTGAGTATCCGCCCGTTTGCATTGCTAGGTTTGACACGATGGATACGAAGCCGATGGGAGGTGCCGAGGAAGCCCAAGAGTTGATTTCATCCAAGGCGTACGCGTGGATGAGGAGGAGGAAGCGTCAAGGCAAAAGCACCACGCAGGAGCCAGCCGGCCCCCAGGCCGGCCTAGGCCGGCTCCCAGGCCGGGCCCCCTCCAGACACTGCCGGCCTCCAGGCCGGCCTAGGCCGGCTCCCAGGCCGGTCCCCCTCCAGGCGCTGCCGGCCTCCAAGCCGGCCTAGGCCAGCTCCTAGGCCGGGCTCCCTCCAGATGCCGCCGGCCTCCAGGCCGGCCTAGGCCGGCTCCCAGGCCGGACCCCCACCGTTTTGTACTAGACTATAAATAGCTTTCCCCCTTTTCCATTTGAGGTAGAGAAGAATGAACTAGAGTTGAGCGTTGCTCCTTCCCGTGATGGGTTCCTCCGAGGAGGATGATGAATCTCTTGTTGTTGCTACTCTTTCACTGAGGTGTCTCTAGTAGTGCAAACCAATCTTTCCCTTGTGGATTCTATTGGATCGGTGGACCGGCCGGTAAGAGAAATCGGTTTCATTAAGCGTGTTGTTGACTTGCATTTTGGGATCCGGAGGCTACTCCGTTGGGGGTTTGTTGCCGGGTGATTCTCCCTTGTAGGCTTCGCGAGTTATCCCCCACGAATTTGCCCTTTTCCCCTCGTGTTCTTCGTTTCCACCTCCGTGTTCTTCGTGTTCATCCTCTTTTCCCCTCAAATCCGTGAAGATCGGGCCAACCCCCTACATCATATGGTATCAGAGCAAGGGTTGCCACGGATTTGCCTTTGTTTCCACCCCCATATCCACAAAATTTTTCTTTGATTTTGCTAATTTCGAAAATTTCCACCAAAAATAGCCTCAAATTGCTTTTGGTTCGATCTGAGATTCTTGTGAGTTTTGGTAGGTTTTGATCCGTGGATCCATTGCTATACTTGTTGATCTACCTTCCTTTGCGTTCCCATGGCCAAATTCCGTTGATTTCCCCTCCGATTTGGTGTTTTTCGGGCCGTTTTCCGCCCAAAATCACCCATTTTCGCGTCCCGGAAAGGTAGTGTCGGCCGGCCTCCAGCCCGGCCTAGGCTGGCCTCTAGGCCGGACCCCCGGCAGAAGCCGCCGGCCTCCAGCCCGGCCCAGGCCGGCCCCCAGGCCGGTTCCCCTGCTGAAATTTTGTTTTGGCCATAACTTTTCACTCCGGACTCCGTTTTTGGTGATTTTCGTCTCGAATCGAAGCTACGGAAAAGATCTACATCACCACGGCGGTTGATCCATCATCTATTGCCACCATATTTCGTGAGCAAGGAAGGGACATTCCACTCCACCGGGTGAAGATCGTCGACGAAAGGTATAGCATCCCCGAACCTTCTCCCACCTTGCATCACTTGTTAGCCAAGCCATTTGTGCTTATCTTACCTATTGAGACTAGCTCATCTATGATTGCTTGGACTTTGCAGACTTGATACCTCGTAGTGTTCCGAGCAAACCTTGTATGCGCTAGTTGATATAGTTCTTGTTGGCAAGCAAGTAAGAGGCAAAAGAGAAAAGAGAATAAGAGGCCAAAAGAGAAATAGAAAAGAATCAAAAGAGAAAAGAAAAAAAAAGAGCCTCAATGCCATATCTCTTGTAGGTCGCGCAAGCTCGATGAAAAATTCATAGGTGTGGTATCTTTGTGCAAATCTTGTAGCCCACCAATAATTTGCAATCGAGTTGGTTTCTCTTGCACTTGTGTAACTTGAGCTTTAGTATTCGCTAGGTCCATCACTAGCTCATTTTGGTTGCACAAGTCCCACTTTCCAAAGCGTGTGTTTCTATGTGCTTCACTCCTATCCTTTGAGATTGACTTGTATTTGCTTTGTGGTCATCGTGGTTCTCTACTTGCCTTTACAATATCTTGGTTTCCGGTTGTTCCATTTGCTTTCCACAATTCATACCTATCCACTCATAAGTCGTGTGTGTTTTGGAGTTGCGTTTGGATCTTTGAAATTTAAGTCACCCGCATTCTTGTGTATCGGTTTCTCTTGGCATGGTCCACTAGTTCCAATACTATCTACTAGGTGAGGTTGGTTTCTTAGTTCCTTCCACTCCACATATATATACACTTGTGTTGTGATTGACCATGTCTAGTGAGAGCGGAGCATCCTATGGAGGCCATGATGATGAGAACATGATGAGCGACAACGACTACGGTGCGCCAAGCATGGATGACATCATGAGCGACAACGACTACGGCGCCCCGAGCATGGATGACATGGTGGACCACGACATCGATGACACCTCCACGAGCATGGACTACATGGCGGAGCACCACCACTACTACGACTATGACGCCGCAACCGTCCACGACATGGCGAGCTACACCGACTTCGAGCCCTCAAGCATCAACGTCATGGCGGACCACTACAACGACTACAACTCCAATGATGTGGCGGGACCCTACATGGACTACGACTCCTCAAGGCACGTCAAGGATCTGCCACGCGCTACACATCATGTGGACGACGACACCGACGATGAGTACCCACCTCGGCGATCCTCAAGACCAAGAACTCAAGAGCGCCACCGCCGTCAAGAACCTACAAGCTCAAGGAGACGGAGCTTAAGGCATCTTCGCCTAGAGGACAAGGAGAAACGCCCTCCTCCTCGACGTCAAGCTACCTCACCCTCGAGACGGCGGCCAACACAAAGTGCCTATGCACATGAGTCTTCGTCAAGGAACACCAAGGATCTTCATCGGCGTGCATCTACTCATGATCATCATCGACGTCACTATGAGGACTCCAGCCACTCAAGGCCACGCCATCAAGAAACAACTTCCACATACAAGTTGGCGGCAAGTACACATCAAATGGAGCCTCCTCCGCGTGCCACCACCAAAAGGGCGTCCAAGAGTAAATCACACTCCAAGAAGGACCGGGATATGCTTCTCAAACTCAAGGCCGACCTCGACAAGTTGAAGACCAAGCTCGACGCCGACAATGCCAACTTCGAGATCGAGCAAGCCGAGCTCAAGACCATCCGCGAGGACTTCATCGCCGGCTTATCCAAGTTCTTCAAGCCCTCACATGACTCTTCACCGAGCTTATTGTCCACACCACTACAAGATGGTGACCATGAAGATGGCGAGAAGACGGTCGAGCATGGGATTTTCCCTTCGACCAAGGAGGCGAGCATTGAAGAGGCTACCACTTGTGACGGCGAGCCAAGTGAAGAGGTTGAGCATGGGAGTGTCCCTTCAACCAAGGCGTCGAATGGAGTTGAGACTACCGAGCCTATCCCTATGTGCTTGAATGATAAAATGGTACCAATCCCATGTGAGCATGAGAGCCACCTAGCCCACTTGAGTGAGAGTGCAAGTGAGTTGAGTGCCTCCACCATATGCGAGATTGAGTGCTTCCACTTTGAGGGAATGAGTGATACACACCTTGAGTTGGGAGAGGTAGTTGATAGGTCAAGTGAGGCCATTTCGATTTCTAACAACTTACCCTCTACCTCTAGTGTGTTTTGTACTAGGTCCCATGGATGATGAGACGCCAAGCCTCGACATGATGGTGCCTATGATGGAGACGATGTACATGGAGGATGAAGACGATGCCACCCCATGTCTACATCATGATGAACAAGTCGGCTACATGGACGCCGCTACCTCTACCACAACACCTACCTCTCATGAGTGGGACTACAAAGGTACGCATATGGGTGTTGATGATGCCATGATCCCACTAGTGGACATGATGACTTGTGATTGCTTGCATGCTATGGATGATCCTTTTGATGTCACATATGCTTCGTTCATATTCCCATGTGATACCTTGTTTCAAACCAATGTTGATCATGCGGAATTACCTATTTGTGATGATCTTTCCATATACATGCCTTGTTATGAAACTTTCGAATTTTCTCCCATTGTTGCATCCAAGAAGTTGAACAATTTCTCTTTCCAATGCTTGGTTTGCAATAATGTTGATATGATGTCTTATGAGAATGCCCTCATAGCTTTCTCAAAATTTGGAGATTCTTCCTTTTGCCATGTTGCGAATTTACCCTTCCTTTTGCATATTGACCACCCACATATGTCATACATTCCTTTTGATTTTGGTGCGTTTGGTGATATGCGTCATAATGGATGATGCATTCATGTACCATGCACACAATTTCTTTTTATGGAATTTCGTGTGTAATGGCTCACGCTTCATAATGTCAACCTCAATTGAGCATGAGTTGACAAAAAGAGCTCTTGAGAGCATTTTCCATGAGAGTTGTGGATCCAATCCACCTCTATGTCCTTTTCCATGTTTTGCATCGAACACATTGAACAATTGCTCTTTCCTTTGGTTCGCGTGCAAACATGTGAGTGCTTTGGTTTTCCTTTGTGACATTCATGATCCCTTGATCTTCCTTGTAGATGCTTTATGTGTTGCAAAAACTATGATGAACGATTGTTCTTTCCGTTGGTTTGATTGCAACCATAATGATATTTTGAGCATGTCTTGTCATGAGGCCTTTGGATGTTGTCTTCTTGGTGTTGCAACAAAATCGATGAAAACTTGTTCTTCTCTTTGCTATGTTTGCACCCATGATGGCGATGATAAGAGCCCCTCTCACTTTGTGTGGTTCACAAACTTCTCTTTCCGATGCTTTCAATGCAATGGACTTCATATGGTTCACAATGAGATGGGTATCTTAGCCTTCTCTAATTTTCTTGGAGATTTTGTGTTCCCACATTTTGAGGATGTTTGGATGAGTTGCTTGCATATTGACCTTGCATTTGTATTCCATTCCATATATTTGTGTTGTGCTAATGGTGTTATGAACAAATTGGGACATGTCATCAATGATGTGCTCCTCTATCATGCACACACATATTTTGCTTGGTCTTTGGTGCGTATAGGTAAGAATAGCGGCATGGTGACTTCCACTTCAACGTCGAGACATCTATCTCCTTCACATGATGAGGACGTGCTAGCGTCGAGGACGACGCTTTTCGAAGGAGGGGGAGATGATGTAGCCCAACCCAACGACATCACCATGTCAAGCATGCCAACAAATGCCAAGTCACCATGGACGTCAAAGGTGAACTCCTTCCTATTCGAGATCTCATTTCCTACCCTTCGGAATGGCATGCTGCTTGAGTATCCGCCCCTTTGCATTGCTAGGTTTGACACGATGGATACGAAGCCGATGGCAGGTGCCGAGGAAGCCCAAGAGTTGATTTCATCCAAGGCGTACGCGTGGATGAGGAGGAGGAAGCGTCAAGGCAAAAGCACCACGCAGGAGCCAGCCGGCCCCCATGCCGGCCTAGGCCGGCTCCCAGGCCGGGCCCCCTCCAGACACTGCCGGCCTCCAGGCTGGCCTAGGCCGGCTCCCAGGCCGGTCCCCCTCTAGGCGCTGCCGGCCTCCAAGCCGGCCTAGGCCGGCTCCCAGGTCGGGCTCCCTCCAGATGCCGCCGGCCTCCAGGCCGGCCTAGGCTGGTCCCAGGCCGGACCCCCACCGTTTTGTACTAGACTATAAATAGCTTTCCCCCTTTTCCATTTGAGGTAGAGAAGAATGAACTAGAGTTGAGCGTTGCTCCTTCCCGTGATGGGTTCCTCCGAGGAGGATGATGAATCTCTTGTTGTTGCTACTCTTTCACTGAGGTGTCTCTAGTAGTGCAAACCAATCTTTCCCTTGTGGATTCTATTGGATCGGTGGACCGGCCGATAAGAGAAATCGGTTTCATTAAGCGTGTTGTTGACTTGGGTTTTGGGATCCGGAGGCTACTCCGTTGGGGGTTTGTTGCCGGGTGATTCTCCCTTGTAGGCTTCGCGAGTTATCCCCCACGAATTTGCCCTTTTCCCCTCGTGTTCTTCGTTTCCACCTCCGTGTTCTTCGTGTTCATCCTCTTTTCCCCTCAAATCCGTGAAGATCGGGCCAACCCCCTACATCACCAACACACGTACGTCTCCACGCGCTGCTCTCCTGCCCACGTGAAGCCTGCTCCTGCCCTAGCAAACGATCGGCCCGACGGCGGCCGAACTGCACACGGAAACAGAGAACCAAAAATAACACCAACGTGCTGCTCCTCAATCTGCCCTCTGTCCTCCCCGATCTGAAAAACCACGCAAGGAAAAACAACCACGATTTGATTTGTGCAGCGAAAATCAATCTCCAACAACAATAGCCTCCTATTCCCAATCTGCAAACTACCCGGCTGAACAATCAGCAGATCGATCTCGCCGTGAACAACCCAGTAATCTGATACCACATGATAAGGATCGAGTCGATGATCCTATGATTGTTGTCCCGATCTTTCACAGCGAATCCACCAATAGGAATCTCCCAATAACGATGATGATCGTCACCTGAAGATGAGGAACGAATCCAGCAAGCAACGTGGAGATAAAGATCACCACGCCTCAAACCCAAAGCCCGACAATCCTTGATGAATACAAGAACCTCCGCAGCAATCTTTATTCGATAAACGGCATCACCGTCCCCAGAGGGATGCTTCACCAAGAGCAACACAAAGCAATCTGTTTTTAAAACTAAACTGAACCCCTTTCTAACTCGCAGCCCCTAGCCTTATATGAAGGGAAGGGGTGCTACCGCACCGCGCTACAGTACCTCGCTACAGGGCCGCGCTACAGGGCCGCCCTACTAGTGGACCCTACCTTGACTTGGTTGGACAGGCCCCAAACCAAGCCCAAACTCATAATTATCAAAAACTCTAAATATTTAAAATAGCAACACACGACTAATACATCTAGCTTGGTGGAGTCCTGAAATTGGGCTTCACCTCCTCCGTCGTGCCCGTATCACATACTCACCGGTCTCCTCATTGATCAACATGACCTTCTTGTTTGGACACTCACGCTTGAAGTGACCCTTGCCTCCACACGTATGACAATTCATATCACGTGTGCGAGCTGTAGAATTGGAAGAACCAGTAGCACTTGCAGCAGGTTGTGGTGAATGCTTGGCATTAGGAGCAACCGAAACTGACTTGGAAGGAACGACACCACGGAAACTAGGAATAGGACTAGGCGGTACCACACTAGGTGTCGCTCGTGATGCAACACTACCTCGCGCATAGGACGAACGAGGCGCATATTTGGCATCTTCGGCCAACTGTAACTCAGCTTCACGTGCTTGATGCAACAAATCTTGTACATCGCCATATTGGTGATGACGCACAATTCTCTTGATGTTAAAGCTCAAACCTGAAAGGAAACGCTGCATAGTTTGTTCAGGTTCTTCTCGCACCTTAGCACGCTGCATGATCAACATCAAGATGATAAGGGGTGGCCCGATCTTCTCAGTGAGCGGTGGTAGATGGATGATGATGGAAGATAACTTGCGAGATTCCGACGAACTCTCCGGCTGCTCCCATGTTGCCAATGCAACAGCTCTTCAACCCAATGGATATTCGCGACGCATCACACCGATGCAACGTAGCCGCCGGCCACGAAGCGGTTTCTGCGATCTACTAATTCCCAATGGAGCAACAGATCACACTCTAACTTTGGTAGCAAGAACCTCCAGATCGAAACAAAATGGAGGGGTTGTATTCCTGATCGCAACAAAGAGGAACACGGCAAAAGATGAATGCTTGTAGCAATCCAATCTAGGGTTTAAGCAAAAACGTGGTCTCACCTTGACCTAGCCGCCGGCCCTAGCCTTTTATAGGAGTCCTAGGGCTGAGGAAACACTCAAACCGACTCAAATAGGGTTTGGTTCGACCCAAAAACGAATACAAACCGACCAAAACTGGTTCGGTCAAAATCTGGCGCGCAGGCCGGGCTAAGGCCGGGCCAAGGCCGGGCTGGGATTTGCATGGCAGGTAAGCCGGCCTGGCCGGGGCAGAGGCCGGCCGCTTCGGGTGCATGGCCGGCCTAGGCCGGGCTGAGGCCGGCCTTCCTGCGGATGAGAGGCCGGGGGCTTCGGGTGCCTGCCCGGCCTAGGCCGGGCTGAGGCCGGCCTTCCTGCGAGTTGGAGGTCGGGAGCTTCGGGGGCATGCCCGGCCTAGGCCGGGCTGAGGCCGGCCTCTCTGCGACTTGGAGGCCGGGAGCTTCGGGTCCCTGGCCGGGCTGTGGCCGGCCCAAGGCCGGGCTGTCTGAACCCTCTTTGCCATCCTTCCTTGCGCATTCCTCCCGCTCCTCCCTCGCGCCATAGGTGACGTCGTACTCCGATTCTTGTTGCTCCTGATACGGGCACGACGGAGGAGGTGAAGCCCAATTTCAGGACTCCACCAAGCTAGATGTATTAGTCGTGTGTTGCTATTTTAAATAATTAGAGTTTTTAATAATTATGAGTTTGGGTTTGGGCCTGTCCAACCAAGTCAAGATAGGGTCCACTAGTAGGGTGGTACTGATAAGGATCAAGCCAATGATCCTAGAGTTGTTGTCCCGATCTTTCACAGCGAATCCACCGATAGGAATCTCCCAATAACGATGATGATCGTCACCTGAAGGTGGGGAATAAATCCAGCGAGCAACGTGATGAAGATCACCACGCCTCTAGCCTGAGCACGATAACACTTGATGAACACAAGCACCCTCGCAGCAATCTTTATTACAAACTGATAAACGGCATCGCCGTCCCCGGAGGGATGCTTCACCAACGAGCTCAAAGTCTATGGACTGTTTTTAATCTAAACTCAAGCTAACCCTAAAACGATGCCTAGCAGCTCCTTATATGAGGGGTGCTACAGTACCGCGCTACAGTACCGCCCCACTAATGGGCCCAACGTTGACTTGGTTGGACAGGCCCAAACCAAGCCCAAACTCATAATTATTAAAAACTCTAATTATTTAAAATAGCAACACACGACGAATACATCTAACTTGGTGGAGTCCTGAAATTGGGCTGCACCTCCCCCGTCGTGCCCATATCATCCTCCCCCCCTTCAAGAAGCGTTGTCCTCAACGCTTGAGGGTCGGCTCGAAAGGGTGGCGTGATAGCAGCAACAACATCACGCGTCTTCGCCATCTTCAAGTCTTGCTTGCCTTCCACTCCACCTCCTCCCTCTCGGCTTGCTTGACTTGATTTTCTTCTCCATATGAACCGTAGCGCCACTATCTTCTCCTGTCCTCTCTTAAGAACCCTTGCTGGACCCTTGTGTCCCTGAACATGAACCTTCGCTGGAGGACTTTGCAAAGTGGTAATGCCCGGGCCACACAACTGACGAACATGTCCATCTTTCCCTTTGTGCATCCGCACTGCTGCTCCAACAAAACGCCTCACGGGTGTGCTGCCATAGCGACGACCTCCTACTCGCGGTACCACACGCACCGGAACACGATCAGCACCAACGTCATCGGTCTGAACACCCATGTCAACACGAACTGGAACACATGCTGCAACATCCTTCCTCTCATCAGTAAGAGGCTGCACTTCAACTGGCTTATCACTAACAAGAACAACTGGCTCGTCATCTACATGCACGGCTGAATCAGTTTCAGTACCAACGCTCCTAGCATCATGCTCCTCTTGCTGCAATTTAACTAGCCTTGGCTTTGGCGTAGCTTTGTGCAACTTCTCCTTGCGAACCACCAGCACCACATCGGACTTGATTTGATCATCTCTCATAGGCTTCAAAGTCCGCTGTTTGCCATCATGCACAAAAGAATATGTATTTGCTCTCCCAGCATGAGTAACATTGCGATCATATTGCCATGGTCGACCAAGTAACAGCCCACACACCTCCAATGGCAACACATCACACTCTACCTCATCAACATAGTCACCAACTGTAAATGGCACACGCACCTTATGAGTAACCTTCAGCATACCACAATTATTTAACCACTCCAAATGCTTAGGTTCAGGAATACGCCAAGTAGACAACCCTAATACTGCCACCATTGCCTTGCTTATGCCATTAGTACAGCTACCACCATCAATCATCATCTTGCACTCTTTACCTTTTATAATGCACTGAGTCTGAAATAAACTCCATCGCTGGCCTCTATCCGCTCTCATGCAAGTATCATCATGTACTCTCTTGAGTTGCATATTCAGCCCACTCAATGGTACAACATCCTCAGGAGTAACCACCTTATCCATCTCCTTGGATTTCTCCAAAAATCTGGAACGTAGAAATTCTCTGAACATCTCCCAATTGCATTCGCTATCCCTCATGTCCTTCGCATATTTCTCGTTACGCCACCAACCAGCCACCGTCACATCCACACGCCGAGATGCAAGAACATATTCAGTATAGCTACCAAAAGCTTGAATGTTTGCACGACATCTTGCAAATCCACGAACCATGTCAGATTCCCAAGACTGAAATCCTTCATACGTTGGTGAAGCATCCCTCCGGGGACGGCGATGCCGTTTATCAGTTTGTAATAAAGATTGCTGCGAGGGTGCTTGTGTTCATCAAGTGTTATCGTGCTCAGGCTAGAGGCGTGGTGATCTTCATCACGTTGCTCGCTGGATTCGTTCCTCACCTTCAGGTGACGATCATCATCGTTATTGGAAGATTCCTATCGGTGGATTCGCTGTGAAAGATCGGGACAACAATCATAGGATCATCCCCTTGATCCCTTTTATCACATAATCAGCATAAGGTGCCAAATAGTCCAGTCTCCACTTGATTGACGAATCATCCCAGACCACACCTTTTAGGAAGTCTAGATAGTCATTAAACACATCACCAGATTTCTTGCCACTTTGACACCTCTTGCCATAGTAATCACCCGAAAAAGAAGTCATCTCACGTACTGCTACAGTACAGCGAAATCAATCTGCACTTTCCTTACTATTGTACGTGCCCAGCTAACCAATTTGATCTAGAAGAAAACGTAGAGTCCAACTGATGTAGCCCAACCCAACGACATCACCATGTCAAGCATGCCAACAAATGCCAAGTCACCATGGACGTCAAAGGTGAACTCCTTCCTATTCGAGATCTCATTTCCTACCCTTCGGAATGGCATGCTGCTTGAGTATCCGCCCGTTTGCATTGCTAGGTTTGACACGATGGATACGAAGCCGATGGGAGGTGCCGAGGAAGCCCAAGAGTTGATTTCATCCAAGGCGTACGCGTGGATGAGGAGGAGGAAGCGTCAAGGCAAAAGCACCACGCAGGAGCCAGCCGGCCCCCAGGCCGGCCTAGGCCGGCTCCCAGGCCGGGCCCCCTCCAGACACTGCCGGCCTCCAGGCCGGCCTAGGCCGGCTCCCAGGCCGGTCCCCCTCCAGGCGCTGCCGGCCTCCAAGCCGGCCTAGGCCAGCTCCTAGGCCGGGCTCCCTCCAGATGCCGCCGGCCTCCAGGCCGGCCTAGGCCGGCTCCCAGGCCGGACCCCCACCGTTTTGTACTAGACTATAAATAGCTTTCCCCCTTTTCCATTTGAGGTAGAGAAGAATGAACTAGAGTTGAGCGTTGCTCCTTCCCGTGATGGGTTCCTCCGAGGAGGATGATGAATCTCTTGTTGTTGCTACTCTTTCACTGAGGTGTCTCTAGTAGTGCAAACCAATCTTTCCCTTGTGGATTCTATTGGATCGGTGGACCGGCCGGTAAGAGAAATCGGTTTCATTAAGCGTGTTGTTGACTTGCATTTTGGGATCCGGAGGCTACTCCGTTGGGGGTTTGTTGCCGGGTGATTCTCCCTTGTAGGCTTCGCGAGTTATCCCCCACGAATTTGCCCTTTTCCCCTCGTGTTCTTCGTTTCCACCTCCGTGTTCTTCGTGTTCATCCTCTTTTCCCCTCAAATCCGTGAAGATCGGGCCAACCCCCTACATCATATGGTATCAGAGCAAGGGTTGCCACGGATTTGCCTTTGTTTCCACCCCCATATCCACAAAATTTTTCTTTGATTTTGCTAATTTCGAAAATTTCCACCAAAAATAGCCTCAAATTGCTTTTGGTTCGATCTGAGATTCTTGTGAGTTTTGGTAGGTTTTGATCCGTGGATCCATTGCTATACTTGTTGATCTACCTTCCTTTGCGTTCCCATGGCCAAATTCCGTTGATTTCCCCTCCGATTTGGTGTTTTTCGGGCCGTTTTCCGCCCAAAATCACCCATTTTCGCGTCCCGGAAAGGTAGTGTCGGCCGGCCTCCAGCCCGGCCTAGGCTGGCCTCTAGGCCGGACCCCCGGCAGAAGCCGCCGGCCTCCAGCCCGGCCCAGGCCGGCCCCCAGGCCGGTTCCCCTGCTGAAATTTTGTTTTGGCCATAACTTTTCACTCCGGACTCCGTTTTTGGTGATTTTCGTCTCGAATCGAAGCTACGGAAAAGATCTACATCACCACGGCGGTTGATCCATCATCTATTGCCACCATATTTCGTGAGCAAGGAAGGGACATTCCACTCCACCGGGTGAAGATCGTCGACGAAAGGTATAACATCCCCGAACCTTCTCCCACCTTGCATCACTTGTTAGCCAAGCCATTTGTGCTTATCTTACCTATTGAGACTAGCTCATCTATGATTGCTTGGACTTTGCACACTTGATACCTCGTAGTGTTCCGAGCAAACCTTGTATGCGCTAGTTGATATAGTTCTTGTTGGCAAGCAAGTAAGAGGCAAAAGAGAAAAGAGAATAAGAGGCCAAAAGAGAAATAGAAAAGAATCAAAAGAGAAAAGAAAAAAAAAGAGCCTCAATGCCATATCTCTTGTAGGTCGCGCAAGCTCGATGAAAAATTCATAGGTGTGGTATCTTTGTGCAAATCTTGTAGCCCACCAATAATTTGCAATCGAGTTGGTTTCTCTTGCACTTGTGTAACTTGAGCTTTAGTATTCGCTAGGTCCATCACTAGCTCATTTTGGTTGCACAAGTCCCACTTTCCAAAGCGTGTGTTTCTATGTGCTTCACTCCTATCCTTTGAGATTGACTTGTATTTGCTTTGTGGTCATCGTGGTTCTCTACTTGCCTTTACAATATCTTGGTTTCCGGTTGTTCCATTTGCTTTCCACAATTCATACCTATCCACTCATAAGTCGTGTGTGTTTTGGAGTTGCGTTTGGATCTTTGAAATTTAAGTCACCCGCATTCTTGTGTATCGGTTTCTCTTGGCATGGTCCACTAGTTCCAATACTATCTACTAGGTGAGGTTGGTTTCTTAGTTCCTTCCACTCCACATATATATACACTTGTGTTGTGATTGACCATGTCTAGTGAGAGCGGAGCATCCTATGGAGGCCATGATGATGAGAACATGATGAGCGACAACGACTACGGTGCGCCAAGCATGGATGACATCATGAGCGACAACGACTACGGCGCCCCGAGCATGGATGACATGGTGGACCACGACATCGATGACACCTCCACGAGCATGGACTACATGGCGGAGCACCACCACTACTACGACTATGACGCCGCAACCGTCCACGACATGGCGAGCTACACCGACTTCGAGCCCTCAAGCATCAACGTCATGGCGGACCACTACAACGACTACAACTCCAATGATGTGGCGGGACCCTACATGGACTACGACTCCTCAAGGCACGTCAAGGATCTGCCACGCGCTACACATCATGTGGACGACGACACCGACGATGAGTACCCACCTCGGCGATCCTCAAGACCAAGAACTCAAGAGCGCCACCGCCGCCAAGAACCTACAAGCTCAAGGAGACGGAGCTTAAGGCATCTTCGCCTAGAGGACAAGGAGAAACGCCCTCCTCCTCGACGTCAAGCTACCTCACCCTCGAGACGGCGGCCAACACAAAGTGCCTATGCACATGAGTCTTCGTCAAGGAACACCAAGGATCTTCATCGCGTGCATCTACTCATGATCATCATCGACGTCACTATGAGGACTCCAGCCACTCAAGGCCACGCCATCAAGAAACAACTTCCACATACAAGTTGGCGGCAAGTACACATCAAATGGAGCCTCCTCCGCGTGCCACCACCAAAAGGGCGTCCAAGAGTAAATCACACTCCAAGAAGGACCGGGATATGCTTCTCAAACTCAAGGCCGACCTCGACAAGTTGAAGACCAAGCTCGACGCCGACAATGCCAACTTCGAGATCGAGCAAGCCGAGCTCAAGACCATCCGCGAGGACTTCATCGCCGGCTTATCCAAGTTCTTCAAGCCCTCACATGACTCTTCACCGAGCTTATTGTCCACACCACTACAAGATGGTGACCATGAAGATGGCGAGAAGACGGTCGAGCATGGGATTTTCCCTTCGACCAAGGAGGCGAGCATTGAAGAGGCTACCACTTGTGACGGCGAGCCAAGTGAAGAGGTTGAGCATGGGAGTGTCCCTTCAACCAAGGCGTCGAATGGAGTTGAGACTACCGAGCCTATCCCTATGTGCTTGAATGATAAAATGGTACCAATCCCATGTGAGCATGAGAGCCACCTAGCCCACTTGAGTGAGAGTGCAAGTGAGTTGAGTGCCTCCACCATATGCGAGATTGAGTGCTTCCACTTTGAGGGAATGAGTGATACACACCTTGAGTTGGGAGAGGTAGTTGATAGGTCAAGTGAGGCCATTTCGATTTCTAACAACTTACCCTCTACCTCTAGTGTGTTTTTGTACTAGGTCCCATGGATGATGAGACGCCAAGCCTCGACATGATGGTGCCTATGATGGAGACGATGTACATGGAGGATGAAGACGATGCCACCCCATGTCTACATCATGATGAACAAGTCGGCTACATGGACGCCGCTACCTCTACCACAACACCTACCTCTCATGAGTGGGACTACAAAGGTACGCATATGGGTGTTGATGATGCCATGATCCCACTAGTGGACATGATGACTTGTGATTGCTTGCATGCTATGGATGATCCTTTGATGTCACATATGCTTCGTTCATATTCCCATGTGATACCTTGTTTCAAACCAATGTTGATCATGCGGAATTACCTATTTGTGATGATCTTTCCATATACATGCCTTGTTATGAAACTTTCGAATTTTCTCCATTGTGCATCCAAGAAGTTGAACAATTTCTCTTTCCAATGCTTGGTTTGCAATAATGTTGATATGATGTCTTATGAGAATGCCCTCATAGCTTTCTCAAAATTTGGAGATTCTTCCTTTTGCCATGTTGAGAATTTACCCTTCCTTTTGCATATTGACCACTCACATATGTCATACATTCCTTTTGATATTGGTGCGTTTGGTGATGTGCAAATGGATAGATGCGTCATAATGGATGATGCATTCATGTACCATGCACACAATTTCTTTTTATGGAATTTCGTGTGTAATGGCTCACGCTTCATAATGTCAACCTCAATTGAGCATGAGTTGACAAAAGAGCTCTTGAGAGCATTTTCCATGAGAGTTGTGGATCCAATCCACCTCTATGTCCTTTCCATGTTTTGCATCGAACACATTGAACAATTGCTCTTTCCTTTGGTTCGCGTGCAAACATGTGAGTGCTTTGGTTTTCCTTTGTGACATTCATGATCCCTTGATCTTCCTTGTAGATGCTTTATGTGTTGCAAAAACTATGATGAACGATTGTTCTTTCCGTTGGTTTGATTGCAACCATAATGATATTTGAGCATGTCTTGTCATGAGGCCTTTGGATGTTGTCTTCTTGGTGTTGCAACAAAATCGATGAAAACTTGTTCTTCTCTTTGCTATGTTTGCACCCATGATGGCGATGATAAGAGCCCCTCTCACTTTGCGTGGTTCACAAACTTCTCTTTCCGATGCTTTCAATGCAATGGACTTCATATGGTTCACAATGAGATGGGTATCTTAGCCTTCTCTAATTTTCTTGGAGATTTGTGTTCCCACATTTTGAGGATGTTTGGATGAGTTGCTTGCATATTGACCTTGCATTTGTATTCCATTCCATATATTTGTGTTGTGCTAATGGTGTTATGAACAAATTGGGACATGTCATCAATGATGTGCTCCTCTATCATGCACACACATATTTTGCTTGGTCTTTGGTGCGTATAGGTAAGAATAGCGGCATGGTGACTTCCACTTCAACGTCGAGACATCTATCTCCTTCACATGATGAGGACGTGCTAGCGTCGAGGACGACGCTTTTCGAAGGAGGGGGAGATGATGTAGCCCAACCCAACGACATCACCATGTCAAGCATGCCAACAAATGCCAAGTCACCATGGACGTCAAAGGTGAACTCCTTCCTATTCGAGATCTCATTTCCTACCCTTCGGAATGGCATGCTGCTTGAGTATCCGCCCCTTTGCATTGCTAGGTTTGACACGATGATACGAAGCCGATGGCAGGTGCGAGGAAGCCCAAGAGTTGATTTCATCCAAGGCGTACGCGTGGATGAGGAGGAGGAAGCGTCAAGGCAAAGCACCACGCAGGAGCCAGCCGGCCCCCATGCCGGCCTAGGCCGGCTCCCAGGGCCGGGCCCCCTCCAGACACTGCCGGCCTCCAGGCTGGCCTAGGCCGGCTCCCAGGCCGGTCCCCTCTAGGCGCTGCCGCCTCCAAGCCGGCCTAGGCCGGCTCCCAGGTCGGGCTCCCTCCAGATGCCGCGGCCTCTAGGCCGGCCTAGGCCGGCTCCCAGGCCGGACCCCCACCGTTTTGTACTAGACTATAAATAGCTTTCCCCCTTTTCTCATTTGAGGTAGAGAAGAATGAACTAGAGTTGAGCGTTGCTCCTTCCCGTGATGGGTTCCTCCGGGAGGATGAATGAATCTCTTGTGTTGCTACTCTTTCACTGAGGTGTCTCTAGTAGTGCAAACCAATCTTTCCTTGTGGATTCTATTGGATCGAGTGGACCGGCCCGATAGAGAAATCGGTTCATTAAGCGTGTTGTTGACTTGGGTTTTGGGATCCGGAGGCTACCTCCGTTGGGGGTTTGTTGCCGGGTGATTCTCCCTTGTAGGCTCGCGAGTTATCCCCCACGAATTGCCCTTTTCCCTCCGTGTTCTTCGTTTCCACCTCCCGTGTGTTCTTCGTGTTCATCCTCTTTTCCCTAAAATCCGTGAAGATCGGGCCAACCCCCTACAATCACCAACACACGTACGTCTCCACGCGCTGCTCTCCTGCCCACGTGAAGCCTGCTCCTGCCCTAGCAAACGATCGGCCCGACGGCGGCCGAACTGCACACGGAAACAGAGAACCCAAAAACAACACCAACGTGCTGCTCCTCAATCTGCCCTCTGTCCTCCCCGATCTGAAAAACCACGCAAGGAAAAACAACGACGATTTGATTTGTGCAGCGAAAATCAATCTCCAACAACAATAGCCTCCTATTCCCAATCTGCAAACTGCCCGGCTGAACAATCAGCAGATCGATCTCGCCGTGAACAACCCAGTAATCTGATACCACATGATAAGGATCGAGTCGATGATCCTATGATTGTTGTCCCGATCTTTCACAGCGAATCCACCAATAGGAATCTCCCAATAACGATGATGATCGTCACCTGAAGATGAGGAACGAATCCAGCAAGCAACGTGGAGATAAAGATCACCACGCCTCAAACCCAAAGCCCGACAATCCTTGATGAATACAAGAACCTCCGCAGCAATCTTTATTCGATAAACGGCATCACCGTCCCCAGAGGGATGCTTCACCAAGAGCAACACAAAGCAATCTGTTTTTAAAACTAAACTGAACCCCTTTCTAACTCGCAGCCCCTAGCCTTTATGAAGGGAAGGGGTGCTACCGCACCGCGCTACAGTACCTCGCTACAGGGCCGCGCTACAGGGCCGCCCTACTAGTGGACCCTACCTTGACTTGGTTGGACAGGCCCCAAACCAAGCCCAAACTCATAATTATCAAAAACTCTAAATATTTAAAATAGCAACACACGACTAATACATCTAGCTTGGTGGAGTCCTGAAATTGGGCTTCACCTCCTCCGTCGTGCCCGTATCACATACTCACCGGTCTCCTCATTGATCAACATGACCTTCTTGTTTGGACACTCACGCTTGAAGTGACCCTTGCCTCCACACGTATGACATTCATATCACGTGTGCGAGCTGTAGAATTGGAAGAACCAGTAGCACTTGCAGCAGGTTGTGGTGAATGCTTGGCATTAGGAGCAACCGAAACTGACTTGGAAGGAACGACACCCACGGAAACTAGGAATAGGACTAGGCGGTACCACACTAGGTGTCGCTCGTGATGCAACACTACCTCGCGCATAGGACGAACGAGGCGCATATTTGGCATCTTCGGCCAACTGTAACTCAGCTTCACGTGCTTGATGCAACAAATCTTGTACATCGCCATATTGGTGATGACGCACAATTCTCTTGATGTTAAAGCTCAAACCTGAAAGGAAACGCTGCATAGTTTGTTCAGGTTCTTCTCGCACCTTAGCACGTGCATGATCAACATCAAGATGATAAGGGGTGGCCCGATCTTCTCAGTGAGCGGTGGTAGATGGATGATGATGGAAGATAACTTGCGAGATTCCGACGAACTCTCCGGCTGCTCCCATGTTGCCAATGCAACAGCTCTTCAACCCAATGGATATTCGCGACGCATCACACCGATGCAACGTAGCCGCCGGCCACGAAGCGGTTTCTGCGATCTACTAATTCCCAATGGAGCAACAGATCACACTCTAACTTTGGTAGCAAGAACCTCCAGATCGAAACAAAATGGAGGGGTTGTATTCCTGATCGCAACAAAGAGGAACACGGCAAAAGATGAATGCTTGTAGCAATCCAATCTAGGGTTTAAGCAAAAACGTGGTCTCACCTTGACCTAGCCGCCGGCCCTAGCCTTTTATAGGAGTCCTAGGGCTGAGGAAACACTCCAACCGACTCAAATAGGGTTTGGTTCGACCCAAAAACGAATACAAACCGACCAAAACTGGTTCGGTCAAAATCTGGCGCGCAGGGCCGGGCTAAGGCCGGGCCAAGGCCGGGCTGGGATTTGCATGGCAGGTAAGCCAGCCTGGCCGGGGCAGAGGCCGGCCGCTTCGGGTGCATGGCCGGCCTAGGCCGGGCTGAGGCCGGCCCTCCTGCGGATGAGAGGCCGGGGGCTTCGGGTGACTGCCCGGCCTAGGCCAGGCTGAGGCCGGCCTTCCTGCGAGTTGGAGGACGGGAGCTTTGGTGCATGCCCGGCCTAGGCCGGGCTGGGGCCGGCCTCTCTGCGACTTGGAGGCCGGGAGCTTCGGGTCCCTGGCCGGGCTGTGGCCGGCCCAAGGCCGGGCTGTCTGAACCCTCTTTGCCATCCTTCCTTGCGCATTCCTCCCGCTCCTCCCTCGCGCCATAGGTGACGTCGTACTCCGATTCTTGTTGCTCCTGATACGGGCACGACGGAGGAGGTGAAGCCCAATTTCAGGACTCCACCAAGCTAGATGTATTAGTCGTGTGTTGCTATTTTAAATAATTAGAGTTTTTAATAATTATGAGTTTGGGTTTGGGCCTGTCCAACCAAGTCAAGATAGGGTCCACTAGTAGGGTGGTACTGATAAGGATCAAGCCAATGATCCTAGAGTTGTTGTCCCGATCTTTCACAGCGAATCCACCGATAGGAATCTCCCAATAACGATGATGATCGTCACCTGAAGGTGGGGAATAAATCCAGCGAGCAACGTGATGAAGATCACCACGCCTCTAGCCTGAGCACGATAACACTTGATGAACACAAGCACCCTCGCAGCAATCTTTATTACAAACTGATAACGGCATCGCCGTCCCCGGAGGGATGCTTCACCAACGAGCTCAAGTCTATGGACTGTTTTTAATCTAAACTCAAGCTAACCCTAAAACGATGCCTAGCAGCTCCTTATATGAGGGGTGCTACAGTACCGCGCTACAGTACCGCCCCACTAATGGGCCCAACGTTGACTTGGTTGGACAGGCCCAACCAAGCCCAAACTCATAATTATTAAAAACTCTAATTATTTAAAATAGCAACACACGACGAATACATCTAACTTGGTGAGTCCTGAAATTGGGCTGCACCTCCCCCGTCGTGCCCATATCATCCTCCCCCCCTTCAAGAAGCGTTGTCCTCAACGCTTGAGGGTCGGCTCGAAAGGGTGGCGTGATAGCAGCAACAACATCACGCGTCTTCGCCATCTTCAAGTCTTGCTTGCCTTCCACTCCACCTCCTCCCTCTCGGCTTGCTTGACTTGATTTTCTTCTCCATATGAACCGTAGCGCCACTATCTTCTCCTGTCCTCTCTTAAGAACCCTTGCTGGACCCTTGTGTCCCTGAACATGAACCTTCGCTGGAGGACTTTGCAAAGTGGTAATGCCCGGGCCACACAACTGACGAACATGTCCATCTTTCCCTTTGTGCATCCGCACTGCTGCTCCAACAAAACGCCTCACGGGTGTGCTGCCATAGCGACGACCTCCTACTCGCGGTACCACACGCACCGGAACACGATCAGCACCAACGTCATCGGTCTGAACACCCATGTCAACACGAACTGGAAACACATGCTGCAACATCCTTCCTCTCATCAGTAAGAGGCTGCACTTCAACTGGCTTATCACTAACAAGAACAACTGGCTCGTCATCTACATGCACGGCTGAATCAGTTTCAGTACCAACGCTCCTAGCATCATGCTCCTCTTGCTGCAATTTAACTAGCCTTGGCTTTGGCGTAGCTTTGTGCAACTTCTCCTTGCGAACCACCAGCACCACATCGGACTTGATTTGATCATCTCTCATAGGCTTCAAAGTCCGCTGTTTGCCATCATGCACAAAGAATATGTATTTGCTCTCCCAGCATGAGTAACATTGCGATCATATTGCCATGGTCGACCAAGTAACAGCCCACACACCTCCAATGGCAACACATCACACTCTACCTCATCAACATAGTCACCAACTGTAAATGGCACACGCACCTTATGAGTAACCTTCAGCATACCACAATTATTTAACCACTCCAAATGCTTAGGTTCAGGAATACGCCAAGTAGACAACCCTAATACTGCCACCATTGCCTTGCTTATGCCATTAGTACAGCTACCACCATCAATCATCATCTTGCACTCTTTACCTTTTATAATGCACTGAGTCTGAAATAAACTCCATCGCTGGCCTCTATCCGCTCTCATGCAAGTATCATCATGTACTCTCTTGAGTTGCATATCAGCCCACTCAATGGTACAACATCCTCAGGAGTAACCACCTTATCCATCTCCTTGGATTTCTCCAAAAATCTGGAACGTAGAAATTCTCTGAACATCTCCCAATTGCATTCGCTATCCCTCATGTCCTTCGCATATTCTCGTTACGCCACCAACCAGCCACCGTCACATCCACACGCCGAGATGCAAGAACATATTCAGTATAGCTACCAAAGCTTGAATGTTTGCACGACATCTTGCAATCCACGAACCATGTCAGATTCCAAGACTGAAATCCTTCATACGTTGGTGAAGCATCCCTCCGGGGACTGCGATGCCGTTTATCAGTTTGTAATAAAGATTGCTGCGAGGGTGCTTGTGTTCATCAAGTGTTATCCGTGCTCAGGGCTAGAGGCGTGGTGATCTTCATCACGTTGCTCGCTGGATTCGTTCCTCACCTTCAGGTGACGATCATCATCGTTATTGGAAGATTCCTATCGGTGGATTCGCTGTGAAAGATCGGGACAACAATCATAGGATCATCCCCTTGATCCCTTTATCACATAATCAGCATAAGGTGCCAAATAGTCCAGTCTCCACTTGATTGACGAATCATCCCAGACCACACCTTTTAGGAAGTCTAGATAGTCATTAAACACATCACCAGATTTCTTGCCACTTTGACACCTCTTGCCATAGTAATCACCCGAAAAAGAAGTCATCTCACGTACTGCTACAAGTACAGCGAAATCAATCTGCACTTTCCTTACTATTGTACGTGCCCAGCTAACCAATTTGATCTAGAAGAAAACGTAGAGTCCACTGATGTAGCCCACCCAACGACATCACCATGTCAAGCATGCCAACAAATGCCAAGTCACCATGGACGTCAAAGGTGAACTCCTTCCTATTCGAGATCTCATTCCTACCCTTTCGGAATGGCATGCTGCTTGAGTATCCGCCCGTTTGCATTGCTAGGTTTGACACGATGGATACGAAGCCGATGGGAGGTGCCGAGGAAGCCCAAGAGTTGATTTCATCCAAGGCGTACGCGTGGATGAGGAGGAGGAAGCGTCAAGGCAAAAGCACCACGCAGGAGCCAGCCGGCCCCCAGGCCGGCCTAGGCCGGCTCCCAGGCCGGGCCCCTCCAGACACTGCCGGCCTCCAGGCCGGCCTAGGCCGGCTCCCAGGCCGGTCCCCCTCCAGGCGCTGCCGGCCTCCAAGCCGGCCTAGCCAGCTCCTAGGCCGGGCTCCCTCCAGATGCCGCCGGCCTCCAGGCCGGCCTAGGCCGGCTTCCCAGGCCGGACCCCCACCGTTTTGTACTAGACTATAAATAGCTTTCCTCCCCTTTTCCATTTGAGGTAGAGAAGAATGAACTAGAGTTGAGCGTTGCTCCTTCCCGTGATGGGTTCCTCCGAGGAGGATGATGAATCTCTTGTTGTTGCTACTCTTTCACTGAGGTGTCTCTAGTAGTGCAAACCAATCTTTCCCTTGTGGATTCTATTGGATCGGTGGACCGGCCGGTAAGAGAAATCGGTTTCATTAAGCGTGTTGTTGACTTGCATTTGGGATCCGGAGGCTACTCCGTTGGGGGTTTGTTGCCGGGTGATTCTCCCTTGTAGGCTTCGCGAGTTATCCCCCAAGAATTTGCCCTTTTCCCCTCGTGTTCTTCGTTTCCACCTCCGTGTTCTTCGTGTTCATCCCTCTTTTCCCCTCAAATCCGTGAAGATCGGGCCAACCCCCTACATCATATGGTATCAGAGCAAGGGTTGCCACGGATTTGCCTTTGTTTCCACCCCCATATCCACAAAATTTTTCTTTGATTTTGCTAATTTCGAAAATTTCCACCAAAAATAGCCTCAAATTGCTTTTGGTTCGATCTGAGATTCTTGTGAGTTTTGGTAGGTTTTGATCCGTGGATCCATTGCTATACTTGTTGATCTACCTTCCTTTGCGTTCCCATGGCCAAATTCCGTTGATTTCCCCTCCGATTTGGTGTTTTTCGGGCCGTTTTCCGCCCAAAATCACCCATTTTCGCGTCCCGGAAAGGTAGTGTCGGCCGGCCTCCAGCCCGGCCTAGGCTGGCCTCTAGGCCGGACCCCCGGCAGAAGCCGCCGGCCTCCAGCCCGGCCCAGGCCGGCCCCCATGGCCGGTTCCCCTGCTGAAATTTTGTTTTGGCCATAACTTTTCACTCCGGACTCCGTTTTTGGTGATTTTCGTCTCGAATCGAAGCTACGGAAAAGATCTACATCACCACGGCGGTTGATCCATCATCTATTGCCACCATATTTCGTGAGCAAGGAAGGGACATTCCACTCCACCGGGTGAAGATCGTCGACGAAAGGTATAGCATCCCCGAACCTTCTCCCACCTTGCATCACTTGTTAGCCAAGCCATTTGTGCTTATCTTACCTATTGAGACTAGCTCATCTATGATTGCTTGGACTTTGCAGACTTGATACCTCGTAGTGTTCCGAGCAAACCTTGTATGCGCTAGTTGATATAGTTCTTGTTGGCAAGCAAGTAAGAGGCAAAAGAGAAAAGAGAATAAGAGGCCAAAAGAGAAATAGAAAAGAATCAAAAGAGAAAAGAAAAAAAAGCGCCTCAATGCCATATCTCTTGTAGGTCGCGCAAGCTCGATGAAAAATTCATAGGTGTGGTATCTTTGTGCAAATCTTGTAGCCCACCAATAATTTGCAATCGAGTTGGTTTCTCTTGCACTTGTGTAACTTGAGCTTTAGTATTCGCTAGGTCCATCACTAGCTCATTTTGGTTGCACAAGTCCCACTTTCCAAAGCGTGTGTTTCTATGTGCTTCACTCCTATCCTTTGAGATTGACTTGTATTTGCTTTGTGGTCATCGTGGTTCTCTACTTGCCTTTACAATATCTTGGTTTCCGGTTGTTCCATTTGCTTTCCACAATTCATACCTATCCACTCATAAGTCGTGTGTGTTTTGGAGTTGCGTTTGGATCTTTGAAATTTAAGTCACCCGCATTCTTGTGTATCGGTTTCTCTTGGCATGGTCCACTAGTTCCAATACTATCTACTAGGTGAGGTTGGTTTCTTAGTTCCTTCCACTCCACATATATATACACTTGTGTTGTGATTGACCATGTCTAGTGAGAGCGGAGCATCCTATGGAGGCCATGATGATGAGAACATGATGAGCGACAACGACTACGGTGCGCCAAGCATGGATGACATCATGAGCGACAACGACTACGGCGCCCCGAGCATGGATGACATGGTGGACCACGACATCGATGACACCTCCACGAGCATGGACTACATGGCGGAGCACCACCACTACTACGACTATGACGCCGCAACCGTCCACGACATGGCGAGCTACACCGACTTCGAGCCCTCAAGCATCAACGTCATGGCGGACCACTACAACGACTACAACTCCAATGATGTGGCGGGACCCTACATGGACTACGACTCCTCAAGGCACGTCAAGGATCTGCCACGCGCTACACATCATGTGGGACGACGACACCGACGATGAGTACCCACCTCGGCGATCCTCAAGACCAAGAACTCAAGAGCGCCACCGCCGTCAAGAACCTACAAGCTCAAGGAGACGGAGCTTAAGGCATCTTCGCCTAGAGGACAAGGAGAAACGCCCTCCTCCTCGACGTCAAGCTACCTCACCCTCGAGACGGCGGCCAACACAAAGTGCCTATGCACATGAGTCTTCGTCAAGGAACACCAAGGATCTTCATCGGCGTGCATCTACTCATGATCATCATCGACGTCACTATGAGGACTCCAGCCACTCAAGGCCACGCCATCAAGAAACAACTTCCACATACAAGTTGGCGGCAAGTACACATCAAATGGAGCCTCCTCCGCGTGCCACCACCAAAAGGGCGTCCAAGAGTAAATCACACTCCAAGAAGGACCGGGATATGCTTCTCAAACTCAAGGCCGACCTCGACAAGTTGAAGACCAAGCTCGACGCCGACAATGCCAACTTCGAGATCGAGCAAGCCGAGCTCAAGACCATCCGCGAGGACTTCATCGCCGGCTTATCCAAGTTCTTCAAGCCCTCACATGACTCTTCACCGAGCTTATTGTCCACACCACTACAAGATGGTGACCATGAAGATGGCGAGAAGACGGTCGAGCATGGGATTTTCCCTTCGACCAAGGAGGCGAGCATTGAAGAGGCTACCACTTGTGACGGCGAGCCAAGTGAAGAGGTTGAGCATGGGAGTGTCCCTTCAACCAAGGCGTCGAATGGAGTTGAGACTACCGAGCCTATCCCTATGTGCTTGAATGATAAATGGTACCAATCCCATGTGAGCATGAGAGCCACCTAGCCCACTTGAGTGAGAGTGCAAGTGAGTTGAGTGCCTCCACCATATGCGAGATTGAGTGCTTCCACTTTGAGGGAATGAGTGATACACACCTTGAGTTGGGAGAGGTAGTTGATAGGTCAAGTGAGGCCATTTCGGTTTCTAACAACTTACCCTCTACCTCTAGTGTGTTTGTACTAGGTCCCATGGATGATGAGACGCCAAGCCTCGACATGATGGTGCCTATGATGGAGACGATGTACATGGAGGATGAAGACGATGCCACCCCATGTCTACATCATGATGAACAAGTCGGCTACATGGACGCCGCTACCTCTACCACAACACCTACCTCTCATGAGTGGGACTACAAAGGTACGCATATGGGTGTTGATGATGCCATGATCCCACTAGTGGACATGATGACTTGTGATTGCTTGCATGCTATGGATGATCCTTTTGATGTCACATATGCTTCGTTCATATTCCCATGTGATACCTTGTTTCAAACCAATGTTGATCATGCGGAATTACCTATTTGTGATGATCTTTCCATATACATGCCTTGTTATGAAACTTTCGAATTTTCTCCCATTGTTGCATCCAAGAAGTTGAACAATTTCTCTTTCCAATGCTTGGTTTGCAATAATGTTGATATGATGTCTTATGAGAATGCCCTCATAGCTTTCTCAAAATTTGGAGATTCTTCCTTTTGCCATGTTGAGAATTTACCCTTCCTTTTGCATATTGACCACTCACATATGTCATACATTCCTTTTGATATTGGTGCGTTTGGTGATGTGCAAATGGATAGATGCGTCATAATGGATGATGCATTCATGTACCATGCACACAATTTCTTTTATGGAATTTCGTGTGTAATGGCTCACGCTTCATAATGTCAACCTCAATTGAGCATGAGTTGACAAAAAGAGCTCTTGAGAGCATTTTCCATGAGAGTTGTGGATCCAATCCACCTCTATGTCCTTTTCCATGTTTTGCATCGAACACATTGAACAATTGCTCTTTCCTTTGGTTCGCGTGCAAACATGTGAGTGCTTTGGTTTTCCTTTGTGACATTCATGATCCCTTGATCTTCCTTGTAGATGCTTTATGTGTTGCAAAAACTATGATGAACGATTGTTCTTTCCGTTGGTTTGATTGCAACCATAATGATATTTTGAGCATGTCTTGTCATGAGGCCTTTGGATGTTGTCTTCTTGGTGTTGCAACAAAATCGATGAAAACTTGTTCTTCTCTTTGCTATGTTTGCACCCATGATGGCGATGATAAGAGCCCCTCTCACTTTGCGTGGTTCACAAACTTCTCTTTCCGATGCTTTCAATGCATGGACTTCATATGGTTCACAATGAGATGGGTATCTTAGCCTTCTCTAATTTTCTTGGAGATTTTGTGTTCCCACATTTTGAGGATGTTTGGATGAGTTG
This sequence comes from Puccinellia tenuiflora, assembly GCA_012064385.1. Classification (NCBI taxonomy): domain Eukaryota; kingdom Viridiplantae; phylum Streptophyta; class Magnoliopsida; order Poales; family Poaceae; genus Puccinellia; species Puccinellia tenuiflora. The sequence goes on along the minus strand of QRDG01000280.1, from coordinate 87,502 downwards.
CTTGCATATTGACCTTGCATTTGTATTCCATTCCATATATTTGTGTTGTGCTAATGGTGTTATGAACAAATTGGGACATGTCATCAATGATGTGCTCCTCTATCATGCACACACATATTTTGCTTGGTCTTTGGTGCGTATAGGTAAGAATAGCGGCATGGTGACTTCCACTTCAACGTCGAGACATCTATCTCCTTCACATGATGAGGACGTGCTAGCGTCGAGGACGACGCTTTTCGAAGGAGGGGGAGATGATGTAGCCCAACCCAACGACATCACCATGTCAAGCATGCCAACAAATGCCAAGTCACCATGGACGTCAAAGGTGAACTCCTTCCTATTCGAGATCTCATTTCCTACCCTTCGGAATGGCATGCTGCTTGAGTATCCGCCCCTTTGCATTGCTAGGTTTGACACGATGGATACGAAGCCGATGGCAGGTGCCGAGGAAGCCCAAGAGTTGATTTCATCCAAGGCGTACGCGTGGATGAGGAGGAGGAAGCGTCAAGGCAAAAGCACCACGCAGGAGCCAGCCGGCCCCCATGCCGGCCTAGGCCGGCTCCCAGGCCGGGCCCCCTCCAGACACTGCCGGCCTCCAGGCTGGCCTAGGCCGGCTCCCAGGCCGGTCCCCCTCTAGGCGCTGCCGGCCTCCAAGCCGGCCTAGGCCGGCTCCCAGGTCGGGCTCCCTCCAGATGCCGCCGGCCTCTAGGCCGGCCTAGGCCGGTCCCAGGCCGGACCCCCACCGTTTTGTACTAGACTATAAATAGCTTTCCCCCTTTTCCATTTGAGGTAGAGAAGAATGAACTAGAGTTGAGCGTTGCTCCTTCCCGTGATGGGTTCCTCCGAGGAGGATGATGAATCTCTTGTTGTTGCTACTCTTTCACTGAGGTGTCTCTAGTAGTGCAAACCAATCTTTCCCTTGTGGATTCTATTGGATCGGTGGACCGGCCGATAAGAGAAATCGGTTTCATTAAGCGTGTTGTTGACTTGGGTTTTGGGATCCGGAGGCTACTCCGTTGGGGGTTTGTTGCCGGGTGATTCTCCCTTGTAGGCTTCGCGAGTTATCCCCCACGAATTTGCCCTTTTCCCCTCGTGTTCTTCGTTTCCACCTCCGTGTTCTTCGTGTTCATCCTCTTTTCCCCTCAAATCCGTGAAGATCGGGCCAACCCCCTACATCACCAACACACGTACGTCTCCACGCGCTGCTCTCCTGCCCACGTGAAGCCTGCTCCTGCCCTAGCAAACGATCGGCCCGACGGCGGCCGAACTGCACACGGAAACAGAGAACCAAAAATAACACCAACGTGCTGCTCCTCAATCTGCCCTCTGTCCTCCCCGATCTGAAAAACCACGCAAGGAAAAACAACGACGATTTGATTTGTGCAGCGAAAATCAATCTCCAACAACAATAGCCTCCTATTCCCAATCTGCAAACTACCCGGCTGAACAATCAGCAGATCGATCTCGCCGTGAACAACCCAGTAATCTGATACCACATGATAAGGATCAAGCCGATGATCCTATGATTGTTGTCCCGATCTTTCACAGCGAATCCACCAATAGGAATCTCCCAATAACGATGATGATCGTCACCTGAAGATGAGGAACGAATCCAGCAAGCAACGTGGAGATAAAGATCACCACGCCTCAAACCCAAAGCCCGACAATCCTTGATGAATACAAGAACCTCCGCAGCAATCTTTATTCGATAAACGGCATCACCGTCCCCAGAGGGATGCTTCACCAAGAGCAACACAAAGCAATCTGTTTTTAAAACTAAACTGAACCCCTTTCTAACTCGCAGCCCCTAGCCTTATATGAAGGGAAGGGGTGCTACCGCACCGCGCTACAGTACCTCGCTACAGGTCCGCGCTACAGTACCGCCCTACTAATGGACCCTACCTTGACTTGGTTGGACAGGCCCCAAACCAAGCCCAAACTCATAATTATCAAAAAACTCTAAATATTTAAAATAGCAACACACGACTAATACATCTAGCTTGGTGGAGTCCTGAAATTGGGCTTCACCTCCTCCGTCGTGCCCGTATCACATACTCACCGGTCTCCTCATTGATCAACATGACCTTCTTGTTTGGACACTCACGCTTGAAGTGACCCTTGCCTCCACACGTATGACAATTCATATCACGTGTGGCGAGCTGTAGAATTGGAAGAACCAGTAGCACTTGCAGCAGGTTGTGGTGAATGCTTGGCATTAGGAGCAACCGAAACTGACTTGGAAGGAACGACACCACGGAAACTAGGAATAGGACTAGGCGGTACCACACTAGGTGTCGCTCGTGATGCAACACTACCTCGCGCATAGGACGAACGAGGCGCATATTTGGCATCTTCGGCCAACTGTAACTCAGCTTCACGTGCTTGATGCAACAAATCTTGTACATCGCCATATTGGTGATGACGCACAATTCTCTTGATGTTAAAGCTCAAACCTGAAAGGAAACGCTGCATAGTTTGTTCAGGTTCTTCTCGCACCTTAGCACGCTGCATGATCAACATCAAGATGATAAGGGGTGGCCCGATCTTCTCAGTGAGCGGTGGTAGATGGATGATGATGGAAGATAACTTGCGAGATTCCGACGAACTCTCCGGCTGCTCCCATGTTGCCAATGCAACAGCTCTTCAACCCAATGGATATTCGCGACGCATCACACCGATGCAACGTAGCCGCCGGCCACGAAGCGGTTTCTGCGATCTACTAATTCCCAATGGAGCAACAGATCACACTCTAACTTTGGTAGCAAGAACCTCCAGATCGAAACAAAATGGAGGGGTTGTATTCCTGATCGCAACAAAGAGGAACACGGCAAAAGATGAATGCTTGTAGCAATCCAATCTAGGGTTTAAGCAAAAACGTGGTCTCACCTTGACCTAGCCGCCGGCCCTAGCCTTTTATAGGAGTCCTAGGGCTGAGGAAACACTCAAACCGACTCAAATAGGGTTTGGTTCGACCCAAAAACGAATACAAACCGACCAAAACTGGTTCGGTCAAAATCTGGCGCGCAGGCCGGGCTAAGGCCGGGCCAAGGCCGGGCTGGGATTTGCATGGCAGGTAAGCCGGCCTGGCCGGGGCAGAGGCCGGCCGCTTCGGGTGCATGGCCGGCCTAGGCCGGGCTGAGGCCGGCCTTCCTGCGGATGAGAGGCCGGGGGCTTCGGGTGCCTGCCCGGCCTAGGCCGGGCTGAGGCCGGCCTTCCTGCGAGTTGGAGGACGGGAGCTTTGGGTGCATGCCCGGCCTAGGCCGGGCTGGGGCCGGCCTCTCTGCGACTTGGAGGCCGGGAGCTTCGGGTCCCTGGCCGGGCTGTGGCCGGCCCAAGGCCGGGCTGTCTGAACCCTCTTTGCCATCCTTCCTTGCGCATTCCTCCCGCTCCTCCCTCGCGCCATAGGTGACGTCGTACTCCGATTCTTGTTGCTCCTGATACGGGCACGACGGAGGAGGTGAAGCCCAATTTCAGGACTCCACCAAGCTAGATGTATTAGTCGTGTGTTGCTATTTTAAATAATTAGAGTTTTAATAATTATGAGTTTGGGTTTGGGCCTGTCCAACCAAGTCAAGATAGGGTCCACTAGTAGGGTGGTACTGATAAGGATCAAGCCAATGATCCTAGAGTTGTTGTCCCGATCTTTCACAGCGAATCCACCGATAGGAATCTCCCAATAACGATGATGATCGTCACCTGAAGGTGGGGAATAAATCCAGCGAGCAACGTGATGAAGATCACCACGCCTCTAGCCTGAGCACGATAACACTTGATGAACACAAGCACCCTCGCAGCAATCTTTATTACAAACTGATAAACGGCATCGCCGTCCCCGGAGGGATGCTTCACCAACGAGCTCAAAGTCTATGGACTGTTTTTAATCTAAACTCAAGCTAACCCTAAAACGATGCCTAGCAGCTCCTTATATGAGGGGTGCTACAGTACCGCGCTACAGTACCGCCCCACTAATGGGCCCAATGTTGACTTGGTTGGACAGGCCCAAACCAAGCCCAAACTCATAATTATTAAAAACTCTAATTATTTAAAATAGCAACACACGACGAATACATCTAACTTGGTGGAGTCCTGAAATTGGGCTGCACCTCCCCCGTCGTGCCCATATCATCCTCCCCCCTTCAAGAAGCGTTGTCCTCAACGCTTGAGGGTCGGCTCGAAAGGGTGGCGTGATAGCAGCAACAACATCACGCGTCTTCGCCATCTTCAAGTCTTGCTTGCCTTCCACTCCACCTCCTCCCTCTCGGCTTGCTTGACTTGATTTTCTTCTCCATATGAACCGTAGCGCCACTATCTTCTCCTGTCCTCTCTTAAGAACCCTTGCTGGACCCTTGTGTCCCTGAACATGAACCTTCGCTGGAGGACTTTGCAAAGTGGTAATGCCCGGGCCACACAACTGACGAACATGTCCATCTTTCCCTTTGTGCATCCGCACTGCTGCTCCAACAAAACGCCTCACGGGTGTGCTGCCATAGCGACGACCTCCTACTCGCGGTACCACACGCACCGGAACACGATCAGCACCAACGTCATCGGTCTGAACACCCATGTCAACACGAACTGGAACACATGCTGCAACATCCTTCCTCTCATCAGTAAGAGGCTGCACTTCAACTGGCTTATCACTAACAAGAACAACTGGCTCGTCATCTACATGCACGGCTGAATCAGTTTCAGTACCAACGCTCCTAGCATCATGCTCCTCTTGCTGCAATTTAACTAGCCTTGGCTTTGGCGTAGCTTTGTGCAACTTCTCCTTGCGAACCACCAGCACCACATCGGACTTGATTTGATCATCTCTCATAGGCTTCAAAGTCCGCTGTTTGCCATCATGCACAAAAGAATATGTATTTGCTCTCCCAGCATGAGTAACATTGCGATCATATTGCCATGGTCGACCAAGTAACAGCCCACACACCTCCAATGGCAACACATCACACTCTACCTCATCAACATAGTCACCAACTGTAAATGGCACACGCACCTTATGAGTAACCTTCAGCATACCACAATTATTTAACCACTCCAAATGCTTAGGTTCAGGAATACGCCAAGTAGACAACCCTAATACTGCCACCATTGCCTTGCTTATGCCATTAGTACAGCTACCACCATCAATCATCATCTTGCACTCTTTACCTTTTATAATGCACTGAGTCTGAAATAAACTCCATCGCTGGCCTCTATCCGCTCTCATGCAAGTATCATCATGTACTCTCTTGAGTTGCATATTCAGCCCACTCAATGGTACAACATCCTCAGGAGTAACCACCTTATCCATCTCCTTGGATTTCTCCAAAAATCTGGAACGTAGAAATTCTCTGAACATCTCCCAATTGCATTCGCTATCCCTCATGTCCTTCGCATATTTCTCGTTACGCCACCAACCAGCCACCGTCACATCCACACGCCGAGATGCAAGAACATATTCAGTATAGCTACCAAAAGCTTGAATGTTTGCACGACATCTTGCAAATCCACGAACCATGTCAGATTCCCAAGACTGAAATCCTTCATACGTTGCAGAACTTTCCAACTTCCAACTCAATTGTTCTCGATCATATGCCTTTCCTGCCTTGATATTAGTGTAATCAAGAAACAGATCATTGGACCTTTCCATCATACAAATAGGACTTGAAGAACCCATCTCTGTAGACAAACTGCAACCAAAAACTTCTTTCCAACTTGATTCTGCTGCGGCAGAGAAAATGACGGATTTTTGTGCCACGGCAGAAAATCGCGGACTCGCGGACAGACTGACGCTCTGAATTTGAAACGGACGTAATTTTCTCGTACGAAGTCCGAATCAGGCAAGTAAATACTCTTTGGAAAGGAAATTTTGTGTACTTTCCAATGGGTAGCTTCCCAGGTCCCGATTCACCACGTACAGATCGAAGTTTCCCGAACAAGTCGACGGTCGTTTCTGGACCAGGCAGAACACGTGATTGAAACTGCTGCTCCTTCCTCGTGGCTGCCACCACCAAAAGAAATCTAGCTGTCCACGTATGGATCTGATCTCTTCACCACGCGGAGCAAAGCCCTGATGCAAAGCAATCTCCTCCAACAGCAGCCGCCCAGCAGATCAATCTTGATGCAAAGCGATCTCCACCAACAGCAGCCGCAATCTCCTCCAAATCAACCGATCTAGATAAGATCGATCAACACACCCTCGCTCTGATACCACATGATAAGGGGTCAAGGGGATGATCCTATGATTGTTGTCCCGATCTTTCACAGCGAATCCACCGATAGGAATCTTCCAATAACGATGATGATCGTCACCTGAAGGTGGGGAGTAAATCCAGCGAGCAACGTGATGAAGATCACCACGCCTCTAGCCTGAGCACGATAACACTTGATGAACACAAGCACCCTCGCAGCAATCTTTGATGTAGGGGGTTAGCCCGATCTTCACGGATTTGAGGGGGAAACGGGGATGAACACGAAGAACACGAGGGGAAACGAGGGTAATTCGTGGGCAAAACACAAGGATAACTAGCAAATCCTGCTAAGAACTCCACCCAACAACAAACCCTCAAAAAGGTAGCCTTTGGATCGAAGAATCAAAGCCAAACTTACTCTTGTTGAAACCGATTGCTCTTACCGGCCGGTCCACCGATCCAATAGAATCACCGCAGTGAAAGATTGGTTTGCACTACTAGAGACACCGCAGTGAAAGAGTAGCAACAACAAGATCTACCTCAACGAGGCACCCTAGCTACGAGGGAGGAGGAGCATAGCTCTCACAAGTCTCAGATTCAGTCTGCCCTCCAAAGGGGGAAAGTGGAAAGCTATTTATAGTCTATTACAAAACGGGGCAGGAAAGGTGGGGAACCGGCCTGGGGGCCGGCCTAGGCCGGCCTGGAGGCCGGCGGTCTCTGGTGGGTGACCGGCCTGGGGGCCGGCCTAGGCCGGCCTGGAGGCCGGCTGGGAGGCCGGCGCGGGGGCCGGCGGCGTCGGGGTGTGGCCCGGCCTGGGGGCCGGCCTGGGCCGGTATGGAGGCCGGCGGCTTCGGGTGGGTGCCCGGCCTGGAGGCCGGCCTGGGCCGGTTGGGAGGCCGGTCGCCTCGGGTTGGGGCCCGGCCTTGGGGCCGGCCTAGGCCGGCTGGGAGGCCGGCCACCCTGTCTTCGCATCTTCCCTCCTCTTCTTGTCCATCTTCTTGGATCTCCTCTTGTCCATCTTCTCCATCATCTTGGACCTTCTCTTGGTCATCTCCTTGACTCCATTGTGGGTCATCATCCGGGTGGATCCTGAGTATGCATAAGGTACCGGCATGAAGTAGCAAACTATTCAAAGGAAGGTCGAGATCACACATCGAGAGGAGCGAGGTCACCTTTTCATGAAGAGCCTTGACTCTTGATCTTGTCATTGGGCCATTGGGCATTGTGTTCATGGTGTTGTCCACATGTGGGGCTACATCATCTCCCCCCCCTTCGGAAAGAGTCGTCCTCGACTCGTCATCCTCTTGAACGCTTGCATCTCCGTGGAAAGGGGATAGGTCGGCGACGTTGAACGTGTCATGCACCAAGTACTTTGAGGTTGGTATGTCGATCTTGTATGCGTTGTCGTTGATGCGCTTGAGCACTCTGAAAGGTCCGTCACCGCGAGGAGCAAGCTTGGATTTTCTTTCATCCGGAAAACGGTCCTTGCGGAGGTGTAGCCACACAAGCTCCTTCTTCGAATACCATGGGCCTCTTCAATTTGTTGATCTTGGTGGCTTGGCGCTTTGTGTGCTCCTCTAGAGTTGCTCGTGTTGATTCATGTAATGTCTTCATGTAGTCGGCTCTTTTGTCGATGTCCATGTCGGTGCGCTCGTGTAGAGGAAGTGGTAGGATGTCTAGGGCGGTGTTGGGGTTGAACCCATAGACAACCTCAAACGGGCTTCGCTTGGTCGCACGGTGGGAGGCACGGTTGTAGGCGAACTCGGCGTGCGGTATGCATTCCTCCCAACCCTTGATGTTTGGCTTGATTAATGCGCGAAGGAGAGTTGATAAGCTTCGATTCACCACCTCGGTTTGGCCGTCGGTTTGTGGGTGGTAAGCGGTGGAGAAGAGGAGCTTGACTCCTAGCTTTGCCATCAATGCCTTCCAAAAGTAGCTTGTGAACTTGACATCGCGGTCCGAAACAATGGTCTTCGGCACTCCATGTAGACGAACGATTTCCCTAAAGAACAAAGTTGCAATGTGTGAAGCATCGTTGGTCTTATTGCAAGGAATAAAGTGTGCCATTTTAGAGAAGCGATCGACAACAACGAATATTGAATCTTTGCCATTCTTTGTGCGAGGTAATCCTAAGACGAAATCCATGCTAATGTCGGACCAAGGTGTGTGTGGTATTGGTAAAGGCATATAAAGGCCATGAGAGTTTAACGTGGACTTAGCTTTGAGGCACGTTGGGCAACGGCGCACCAAGCGCTCCACATCACACGTCATCCGTGGCCAAAAGTAGTGTGTCGATAGCATGGCGAGTGTCTTGTCACGTCCAAAGTGTCCCATGAGTCCTCCACTATGTGATTCCTGTAGAAGTAACAAACGGAGCGAGGACTCGGGAATGCATAGTTTGTTAGCCTTAAACAAGAAACGCTTGTGCAAGTAGAAATCATCGCAACCTTTGTCAATTGTGCACTTGGTAAAGATAGGACCAAAGAAAGAATCGGAAGCATAGAGTTCTTTAAGGTCATCAAGACCCAAAACATTGATTTCAAGTTGGGTGAGTAAGATCATCTTGCGGGAAAGAGCATCCGCAACGATATTGTCCTTGCCTTTTTTGTACTTCACCACATAGGGAAAAGACTCGATGAATTCAACCCATTTGGCATGCCTTTTGTTCAAATTAGCTTGGGTTTTCAAATATTTCAAAGATTCATGATCGGAATGGATAACAAACTCTTTGGGCCAAAGGTAGTGTTGCCACACTTCCAAAACACGTACTAAGGCATAGAGTTCCTTGTCGTAGATTGGGTAGTTTAGGCGAGCACCATCAAGTTTTTCGCTATAATATGCAACGGGACGGCCACATTGCATGAGGACGCCACCGATGCCAAGGCCACTAGCGTCACACTCAAGTTCGAAAGTTTTGGAGAAATCCGGCAAAGCAAGTAAAGGAGCTTCGGTCAATCTCTTCTTGAGTTCATTGAAAGCCGATTCTTGAGCATTGCCCCAAATGAAGGGTACATTCTTTTTGGTAAGCTCATTCAAGAGGCAAGCAATTGTGCTAAAATCTTTCACAAAGCGACGATAAAACCCAAACAAACCAAGAGCGCTACGAAGTTGAGCAAGGTTAGTTGGCGGTGGCCAATTTGTGATTGCCTCAATCTTAGAAGTGTCAACTTCAATTCCTTTTAAAGAAACTACATAACCCAAAAACACAAGCTTGTCGGTGCAAAAGGTGCATTTCTTGAGGTTGGCAAATAGGGAAGCATTACGAAGGGCCAACAAAACTTGCTTCACATGGTCGACATGTTCATGCAAGGATTTGCTATACACAAGGATATCATCAAAGTAGACCACCACAAACTTGCCAATGAAAGTGCGCAAGACGTGATTCATAAGACGCATAAATGTTGAAGGAGCATTTGAAAGACCAAAGGGCATGACAAGCCACTCATAAAGACCAAGTTTTGTTTTAAATGCGGTTTTCCATTCATCTCCTTCATGCATACGGATTTGGTGATAGCCACTTTTCAAATCAATTTTGGAGAAGATAGTGGCACTACTAAGCTCATCTAGCATGTCATCAAGTCGTGGGATAGGATGTCGATACCTCACCGTGATATTGTTGATGGGACGGCAATCCATGCACATTCGGAGTGTGTCGTCTTGCTTGGGGACGAGGATGACCGGAACGGCGCACGGACTCAAGCTTTCACGAACATGTCCCTTGGCGAGGAGTTCTTGAATTTGGCGCTCTATCTCCTTAGTCTCCTCGGGGTTGGTGCGGTATGGCGCTCTATTGGGTAGAGGGGCGCCGGGAATGAGATCGATGCGATGTTCGATTCCACGTAGGGGAGGAAGTCCTTGAGGTAGCTCATCCGGAAAGACATCTTTGAATTCCTGCAAGATAGACAACATAGACGGAGGAATTTGGGTTAAGTCGTTAGTGTCTTTGCCATCTCCTTTGCATAAGAGCACGAAGTGGAAAGTGGATGGGTTTGCTCTCACTTCCCTCATCTCACTTTTGGTGGCTAACAAGACTACGCCGGGACTCACTCTTTTCCCTTTCTCACTCACATTTGGCTTGTGGCTCTCACTCACGTGAATGTGGTTCGCTCTCTCACCACTCAACTCACTAGAGGATTGTTTATCTTGCGCTCGTACAATTGTCTTGGCATTGTCGGCGATGATTTGGCTCGGAGTCATTGGGCGGAGCACTAGGATCTTATTGTTCCATTTGAAGCTATAGTAGTTGGTGCGCCCATCATGAGTAGCGGCCTTGTCAAATTGCCAAGGGCGGCCAAGAAGTAAGTGGCAAACCGACATGGGTACCACATCACAATCCACCGTGTCCTCGTAAGAGCCAATCTTGAAGGATACTTGAACCGTGTGTTGGATCTTCACGGTGCCGGAGTCACTAAGCCATTGCACATGGTACGGATTGGGGTGCTTCTTGTACGTCAAGTTGAGTTTCTCACATAGCTCCTTGCTTGCCAAGTTGTGACAACTCCCACCATCAATGATTACCTTGATTGATTTGCCATTGATGCCGGCCTTGGTTTGGAACAAGTTGCACCTTTGAGCGTCATCACCTTGGTTGATTGTAGTCAAGACTCGAGTGACAACTAGAGTGGGGTTGGGGTCACCATCACAATAGATGTAGTCATCGTCGTCATCCAAGCTTTGCATCGTGGCCACCTTGTTCAATGCGTGGTACTCATCTTCACTCATAGACTCATAGTCTCCATTTTCATTGACGATCATCACCTTCTTGTTGGTGCACTCAAATGACTTGTGCCCTTGACCTCCACACTTGTAGCAAGTGATATATGATTTGGTGGCTTGGGGTGAGGGCGACGTCTTCTTGGAGGTTGTAGTTGTTTGCGGTGTAGGACTCTTGATATTGCCTTGAGCTTGGACTTGAGTGATGGGTTGTGTTGATGAAGAAGCTCTAGTGGTGAAGAAGGACTTGGCCTTGACATACTTGAGTTCTTCGGCGACTTGGCGCTCGGCCTTCATGGCTTGATGAACTAGCTCAACAAGGTTCTCATAAGGTTGGAATTCCACTATCTTCTTGATGGGGTACGTGAGGCCGTTCAAGAAGCGTGCCATTGATTGTTCCTCGGACTCTACAATGTGTGCACGGGAGAGAGTGGACTCCATCTCCTTGTAGTACTCGTCGACCGACTTGAGACCTTGCTTGAGTTCTTGTAGCTTCTTGTACAAATCTCGTGCATAATGATGTGGTACAAAGCGCTTGTGCATTTCTTTCTTCATGTCATTCCATGTGTCGATTGGGTCTTCAAAGGATGCTTGGAGTTGTTCCCACCATAGTTGCGCATAGCCTTCGAACTCGAGGGATGCGAGGTCAACTCTTTTGTCTTGCGGCACCTTGTAAACTCGAAATAGCTTGGAGACCTTGGATTCCCATGCCATGTAGTCCTCCGGGTCGTTGGTGCCATGGAACTTAGGAATGACGAGCTTGGGAGGATTGAAGCGGTTCTTGTGATCATCCTCATCATCATCATCATGGTGGCGATGGCGTTCTCGGTGACGATGCCTTGGGTGGTGGTGTGGAACATAATCCTCGTCATCTTCAATATCAACATGATTGTCGGCCAATGGCACTCGGCGGGCTCGATGTGGAGGTAGATCATGACGATGATGTCGATTGTCCTCATGGCGGTGTGGGGGATCCAAGTTAACATTTGGAATTGGAATTTCTTGTCGATGGCGATCTTGATGTTGGTGATGGTGTACGATCGCGTGGGGGTGCGGCTCTTCTTGACGATGTTGGTCTTGGTGTTGTTGAGGATCCATGTTCGCTTGTTGATTAGGCATCTCTTGGCGATGGCGATGCCCTTGATCATTCTCACTCCGTGCATGGCTTCTTGCGGTGGAGTGGCGAGAGCTTCGTGAACGTGACCTTGAAGAGCGACTATGATCTCGCTCGAGAAGCTTGCTCATGGAATCTTGGATTTGAGCGAAGCGCTCATTGTTTTCATATTGAGCGGCTTGATGGCGCTCCTCATAGCGACGTAAGTTGTCGTCGATGTACCTCCTAAGGGACTCCGCTTGTTTGCCGAAGTCGGCGTCTTGTTCTTCCCTAGCCATGATAAACAAACACAAGTGATATGTGGAATATGTGGTGGCTAAAAACCGCTCTTACCTTGGTTGATAGTATTGGACCAATGGGCCTGCCTTTCAAGACAAAAGTGTCACAAGAGTAAGAGTTGGTTGATTAGTGATCCAAAAGCGACTCACACACACACTTATGAGGAGCTTAGGTATGGTAAAGTGGCAAGAAATCGAAACGAAACCAACGAAAAGGATATTGCAATAAGTGGAAGATAACCACAAAGATCAAGAAACAAAAGATTCTTACCACACAATCCGAGAAACAAAGGAGACTCACACGTGGAGACAAACGTGGATGGTGCGACTATAGGGAGGAGCAACTTTGACCTAACGAAGACTATGCTCGTGCCGCACCACCTCTCGAAGGACAACTAGCTCAAGTGTATGGGAAGGAGCACCCGATTTGCACAAGTGTACCCATTTCTATATTGGTAAGTGGAGCTTGAGGATGGGTAGGATCACGGCTCGGCTTTTCTTTTTTTTTTTTGAATCTTTTCTATTTCTCTTTTGCTTTTATGCTTTTGCCCGAGCCGAGTCCGCTACAACTAGATGCTCACAAGATTATGATATGGTTACTTGGTGTCACACAAGTGCAATGCTCACACTATGAAGAGCTAGCTCCTAGGAAAAAGTTTCGCGAAATGGAAAGGGATGTGTCGGAAGCTATACCTTTGATGTCGTCGAGGTAGCGATGAAGCGACACGAAGATGAAGTCGGTGAATAGTCGTGCGGCGGTAGCACCGGCCGAACGGGCGGTAAGACCGATTGCGGGCGGTAGTAACGGCCGTTCGGACGGTAGTACCGCCGGCGACGAATTGCGCGGCACGCTTGGGCTTGGAGCGGAAAAGGTCTCCGGAAAACACCAACGGAAAGTGGGGAAAAGGTCTTAAGCACGAGATCCGTGGATCAAAACCACAAATCGCTCACCAAATCGAAAGATCGAACGAAATCCATATGGGCTATTTATTTTTTTTTTGGATTTTCGAAATTGGTATGGGAAAGAAAAATTTTGGTGGAAAAATGGCTAATAAAAGGTGGAAAACACGATCCAAATCCGTGGAAACCCTTGCTCTTGATACCAAATGATGTAGCCGGTTGGCCCAATCTTCACGGATTATGGAGGGGAAAACGGGGATGAACACGAAGAACACGAGGGGAAACGAGGGAGATTCGTGGGCAAAACACAAGGATAACTAGCAAATCCTGCTAAGAACTCCACCCAACAACAAACCCTCAAAAAGGTAGCCTTTGGATCGAAGAATCAAAGCCAAACTTACTCTTGTTGAAACCGATTGCTCTTACCGGCCGGTCCACCGATCCAATAGAATCACCGCAGTGAAAGATTGGTTTGCACTACTAGAGACACCGCAGTGAAAGAGTAGCAACAACAAGATCTACCTCAACGAGGCGCCCTAGCTACGAGGGAGGAGGAGCATAGCTCTCACAAGTCTCAGATTCAGTCTGCCCTCCAAAGGGGGAAAGTGGAAAGCTATTTATAGTCTATTACAAAACGGGGCAGGAAAGGTGGGGAACCGGCCTGGGGGCCGGCCTAGGCCGGCCTGGAGGCCGGCGGTCTCTGGTGGGTGACCGGCCTGGGGGCCGGCCTAGGCCGGCCGGGAGGCCGGCTCAGGTGGGTGACCGGCCTGGGGGCCGGCCTAGGCCGGCCTGGAGGTCGGCTGGGAGGCCGGCGCGGGGGCCGGCAGCGTCGGGGTGTGGCCCGGCCTGGGGGCCGGCCTGGGCCGGTATAGAGGCCGGCGGCTTCGGGTGGGTGCCCGGCCTGGAGGCCGGCCTGGGCCGGTTGGGAGGCCGGTCGCCTCGGGTTGGGGCCCGGCCTTGGGGCCGGCCTAGGCCGGCTGGGAGGCCGGCCACCCTGTCTTCGCATCTTCCCTCCTCTTCTTGTCCATCTTCTTGGATCTCCTCTTGTCCATCTTCTCCATCATCTTGGACCTTCTCTTGGTCATCTCCTTGACTCCATTGTGGGTCATCATCCGGGTGGATCCTGAGTATGCATAAGGTACCGGCATGAAGTAGCAAACTATTCAAAGGAAGGTCGAGATCACACATCGAGAGGAGCGAGGTCACCTTTTCATGAAGAGCCTTGACTCTTGATCTTGTCATTGGGCCATTGGGCATTGTGTTCATGGTGTTGTCCACATGTGGGGCTACATCAATCTTTATTACAAACTGATAAACGGCATCGCCGTCCCCGGAGGGATGCTTCACCAACGAGCTCAAAGTCTATGGACTGTTTTTAATCTAAACTCAAGCTAACCCTAAAACGATGCCTAGCAGCTCCTTATATGAGGGGTGCTACAGTACCGCGCTACAGTACCGCCCCACTAATGGGCCCAACGTTGACTTGGTTGGACAGGCCCAAACCAAGCCCAAACTCATAATTATTAAAAACTCTAATTATTTAAAATAGCAACACACGATGAATACATCTAACTTGGTGGAGTCCTGAAATTGGGCTGCACCTCCCCCGGCGTGCCCATATCAGGTACTGTAGCGCGGTCCTGTAGCGCGGTACTGTAGCACCCCTCCCCTCCATATAAGGCTAGGGGCTGCGAGTTAGAAGGGGGTTCAGAATTTTAGTCTAAAAACTACTACGTGTGTTTCTTGGTGAAGCATCCCTCCGGGGACGGCGATGCCGTTTATCAGTTTGTAATAAAGATTGTTGCGGAGGTTCTTGTGTTCATCAAGGATTGTCGTACTTTGGTTGGAGGCGTGGTGATCTTCATCACGTTGCTTGCTGGATTCGTTCCTCTTCTCCAGGTTTGCGTTCATCGTGTAATTGGGAGAATTATTACCTTGGTTGTCTCGCTGTGAAAGATCGGGCAAAACTTTAGGATCAACGGGGTTGATCCTTATCATGTGGTATCAGAGCCAGGTTTCCAGAAACTCATAGGATCATCCCCCCTTGATCCTTTATCATGTGGTATCAGATTTCTGGGTTGCTCACAGTGAGGTTGTTGATCGATCTCACCTAGATCGGTTGTCTGGGCGGAGTTTGATTGGAGGCTCTTGTGCGGATTGATTTGCTTGGAGGAGATAGTGCATTGAAGCTGTAGATTGCTGTTGCGTTTGTGCAGATTAGTTCCGGCCAGATTGATTTGTGCTTAAGTCAAATTTTGGTTTCTGTCCCCAAATTCGCGATCTACTGTAGCTACAGTAACGCAAAAAAAAAAAAAGGGAAGAAAGGAAAGTGCTGATTTCCTTCGATCGGATCTGCCTCGGTTTGGAGAGTTACTAGGACGTAGACAAGGTGGACTCCTGTCTTCGTTGTTTGTTACTATCGGTGGGAAAGTGGTATCATCCAAATTCGCGATCTACTGTAGCTATAGTATCGTGGAAAAAAAAGGGAAGAAAGGAGAATACAGGAGTCGTATCTGTTTTGGACTGCTGCTTTACGTGGTGCTGTAAAACACGCAATACTCAGGAGCTTGTGCGTGCAGTGGATTACTAGTACACGCGATCGCTGCTGGACTACCGCTGCCGATCGCTGCTTGACTGCACTACTGCTGTTGCTGTTAGGTACAGTACTTCGCGCTACAGTTCTCCGTGCTACAGTAATCCGTGAATACGGCCAGATTTTTCAAATCGTTTCCGGGAGATTTTATGGCAAACGTTGTCTTTCTGGGGAGAAGTCTAGTGATGTGTTCAATGACTATCTGGACATTTTGCATGGTAGGGCATGTTATGACTCTAAACTCACTTGGACACTGAAATATTCTTCGACATATGCTGAATTTCAGTCATGGGAATATCATATGCTACATGGCTTTGACAGATGTACTACCTACGAGTCGGTGGATCAGTCTACGTGTTTGGTTCTTGCACTGCGACGTGTGGATGAGGAGGTGACTCGTTGGTGGAATGAGGAGATGTATGGGAAGGACAACACATATGCAACTTGGCGTGACTTCAATAATTTTTTGCGTGACTGTTTTATGTCTCCTTGTCGTATGGGGTCTTGTACCAAGACCATGTTGAACGTGAAGGCGATCAAGCAGCCGCCCCGGGATGTGCAGCGGATAGTTGATGATGGCAAGAGGAAGCCGCCTTGTTCCAAGGAGGTTGCAGCTGTATCTATTCCGTCTCCTGCCAAGGCTGTGAAGACTGTTGTTCCAGTGCAGACGGTCAGCAAGGCCGTGTCACAAATTTCTGAAGCGCAGCAGTCTGATGTTGACAAGGTTGTTGTGTGCGCTGAAACTGCAGTGGCCGAGGTTGAACCTTTGAGTGGGCTGAATATGCAACTCAAGAGGGTTCATGCTGATGCTTGCAAAACAGTTGACAAGGGTCAGCGATGGAGTTTATTTCAGACTCAATGCATTATAAAAGGTAAAGAGTGCAAGCTCATGATTGATGGTGGTAGCTGTACTAATGGCATAAGCAAGGCAATGGTGGCGGCATTGGGATTGTCCACATGGCGTATTTCTGAACCTAAGCATATACAGTGGTTGAATAGCTGCGGTATGCTGAAGGTAACTCATAAGGTGCGTGTGCCATTTACAGTTGGTGACTATGTTGATGAGATTGAGTGCGATGTGTTGCCATTGGAGGTGTGTGGACTGTTACTTGGCCGTCCGTGGCAGTATGATCGCAATGTTACACATGCCGGGAGAGCAAATACATATTCTTTTGTGCATGATGGTACGCAGCGGACTTTGAGGCCTATGAGCGATGATCAAATCAAGTCCGATGTGGTGCTGGTGATCCAGAAGGAGAGGTTGCGCAAGGCTAAACCGCCTAGGTTAGCTAAGCTGCAGCATGAGGAGCATGATGCGCAGAGTGTTACACTTGATATTACTTCAGCTATGCATGTAGATGACAAGCCAGATGTTCTTGTTAGTGACAAGCCAGTTGAAGTACAGCCTCTTGCTGATGAGAGGAAGGATGTTGCAGCATGTGTTACGAAGCCAGTTTGTGTTGACACAGGTGTCCAGACTGATGATATTTGTGCTGATCATGTCCCAGTGCATGTGGTGCCACGGGGCGACAAGCACAGTTTTGTTAGTACACCAGTGAGGCATGTTGTTGGAGCTGCAGTGCGGATGCATAAAGGCAAGGATGGACATGTTCGTCAGTTGTGTGGCCCAGGCATTACTCATCTTTTGCAGGGTCGTGCTAAGCAGTTTCATGTTCAGCAACAAAGGGTTCCAGCAAATGTGGACAAGAAGAAGAAGATGGTGGCGCCTATGACAAGGCGTGTGTGGAGAAGAAAGGCGTCCACTGCTGAAGCAAGTCGAGCATGCCAAGAGGGAGGATGTGGAGTGGTAGGCAGGCAAGACTTGAAGATGGCGAAGACGCATGATGTTTTTGTGGATATCACGCCACCCTTTTCAGGCAGACCCTCATGCGTTGGGGACAACGCTTCTTGAAGGGGGGGAGGATGATACGGGCACGACGGAGGAGGTGAAGCCCAATTTCAGGACTCCACCAAGCTAGATGTATTAGTCGTGTGTTGCTATTTTAAATAATTAGAGTTTTTAATAATTATGAGTTTGGGCTTGGTTTGTGATGAGGACATCCCTAGTGTGTCTACTACTTCTCCAATTGAAGATGTTGCTGTCCAAGACAATTCCAAAGAAGTGAGACTTGGTCCAATGACAAGGTCAAGAACCAAGTTGATAGAACAACAGGTGAATTCACTCCTAGCTGATTGTGATAATTTAATTGATGAGAATTTTATACTACCTAAGTCTATGCATTTATGTGTGATTAGGTTTGTTGATAACACAAGTGCTAATGGAGGGGAACATCAAGACATGAAGGCATGTGATGATACATATGATCATGGAGGCGCCTGCCTTAATGAAGACACATGAAATCATGGAGATACATGAAGGCCATAATATTACAAGTGTGAAGACTTCGTATTTTATATGGGCCTGCGTGTCATCTAGGCCGAACCCAACATGGGTCGGTTTGTATCTTTCCTTAAGTTGAATTTGAGTCCAGTCCAAGTAGGAGAAGGAGTGCTTGCGCAAGGGACTTGTGGCCGCACCCCCTCTCCCTTAAGTAGCCGCCACCTGCGTGTGGAAGAGTCAGAACAAGTTTAAAACCAAAAACCCTAGCCTCCAGATTGTAAGCTGAAGCTTTCATCTTGAAGTATTACCATTGCAAATCTTACGTGCTATCTTGTTGTTCCATTGGGAATAAGGGATACAGGACCACTTGTGATCTTGATTGCATGTGCAAGAGTGTGTAGTTGAGAATAGCTAAAGGGATTGATTGTTGTTGCATTGGCAGCAGGGATTAACCACGGTGAGATCTCAGTGTAGCACTAGTTATCAAGTTACCAATCATCCACAAACCATCCACCTCAAATTCGTGTTGCTCACAAGAGAAGATCGGGCCACCCCTTATCATCTTGGTATCAGAGCCAGGTTTCCTCGGTGAGCGTTTTTTTCTTTTCATAGATTTGAGTGTTTTTATTACCTATACAGAAAAAGCCAAAAATATTAGGTTTAGATTTTGCCATAGCCTTAGATCACACCAATTTGCATAGTTTAATTGCTTGTTTGAGTTGGTGTTTTTGTGTTCCTGTTTTTCTTTTCTAGTCGTCGAGTTCTAGGTTTAGGGTTTAAGTTGTTTCCGAGTCGAGTCCTTGTTCTTCTGCTGTTCGAGTCCATAAATCATAAAAATTCCAAAAAGAGTAGTGTTCCGAGTTGTTTTTCCTTATCCGAGTCGAGCTCAGTTTGCTGCCACGGCACAGCAAATCACGTTTTTCTCTGCCGCGCGCCCTAGTCCTGCTTCTACTCGGAATCGGTTTCCTGCCGCGGCACCAAAAACACGTGAAAACGCTGCCGCGCCGTCTCCTACTTCCACTCGGATCCGATTCCTGCCGCGGCACAAAAAGGAGTTGTTTTCTCTGCCGCGCCAGTACGATTTCAAGCAATTTCCTGCCGCGAATCTTTAGTGTGTTCTTTGGTGTTTTCATTGCCACTTTCACTAGGTTTCCAATCTGTTTCTTTGCGAACCATAGCCACAGCCTATCTACACATACAATTAGGAGCTTACCCATAAGACTAGCTCTTTTATTTGCTCACAGGCTGCTCAATAGATTGGTTGCTCGGTTTTGTGTTGCTGTGAAAATTTTTGCTCCGCGGTGCGACATATTGTGGCCAAGAGAGAAGTGCTACAGTGAAAAAAAAATCAATTTTAGCTACAGTACCCGTGAGGAATATTGCTATATCCCAAAGAGAGAAAAGAGAAAATAAAAGAGGCCGAAAGTTTCATACAAGTTGGAGAGTGGAGCTATATTTTTTTTAAGCATCTTGACACCACTTTGAGCAATCTTGTGCCTGTTTTCTCTTGAGCATAGCTAGTGTCTTTCGAGTGCATTGCAAAATTTCCACCCATATATTTGCATTGCCACATTTGTCTCCATCTTTTGTGTGAGTTCTATAGGTGTGTTTTGACATCATCACAAACAGCAAATTAGGCCTTGTTATTTTGGTGTGTTAGGTTTCCCTAAGCCAAGCTCCACCAAATAGCCTGTTTGCCGTGTGACACTTGATATCCTGGTTATTCTCTTCTCACACTTGGTACATCCTTCATTGATACTCGTTGGTAAGTAAATCCTTTTCACTTTGGAACAAGTAAGGATACACTATTATTTGCTGGTTTGAGTGAGTTGTGAGAGAACACCACATCCCATTATTATTTTGTTTTCACTAACATCTTAATCAATGGATGCTATGAGTAATCTTGTTGTGCAGGATAAGAAGAACCCTGAGGATACGGTCAAGTGGAATGAGTATGAAGCTTTGAGAGAAACCATGTATAGAAAAATTGCTGCTGAGATAGAGAGGAGTGATGATAGTTTGCGGGAGGAGTTGAACACTTTGGACCTCAAAATTGAAGCTGCTGCTACGCAAGAATCTGTGAATATTTTACAAGAGGCCGTGACAAATTTGACCCGACAAGTTGCAAATTTAACAACACTCTTGGAGAATAATAACAATCAACGGCGAGTTCCACCCAATGCTGCTGATTTGCATGGCCGTGGCAATTTGCATGGTGGCCGTGGAGGAATTGCTGCAAGGGGGATCCAATTGGAACAAAACCGAGAGGATGATGGTTTAGGTAAACCAAAATTTTCTATCCCTACTCTCACTTGTGATGCTGAAGATGTAGAAGCTACTTGATGTGGGAGCTGAAAATTGAGAAGCTTTGGAGATTGCATGACTATTCTGAAGAGAGAAAAAATTAAGCTTGCTTCTTCTGGTTTGAGGGTTATGCATGCACTTTTGTGGTGGGATAGCCTCACTGAATTGAGGGCTGAAGCAGAAGACCCTGNATAGCTAAAGGGATTGATTGTTGTTGCATTGGCAAGCAGGGATTAACCACGGTGAGATCTCAGTGTAGCACTAGTTATCAAGTTACCAAATCATTCACCAAATATCCACCTTCAAATTCGAGTTGCTCACAAGAGAAGATCGGGCCACCCCTTATCATCTTGGTATCAGATTCTCGGGTTTACTCGATGAGCGTTTTCTTTTCCCTAGATTTGAGTGTTTTATACCTATACAGAAAAAGCCAAAAATATTAGGTATAGAATTTGCCATAGCCTTAGATCACACCAATTTGCATAGTTTAATTGCTGTTTGAGTTGGTGTTTTGTGTTCCTGTTTTTCTTTTTCTAGTCGTCGAGTTCTTAGGTGGGTTTAGGTTGTTTCCCAGTCGAGTCCTTATTCTTCTTCTATTCGAGTCCATAAATCAAAAATCCCAAAAAGAGTAGTGTTCCGAGTTGTTTTCCTATCCGAGTTGAGATCAGGTTGCTACCACGGCACAACAATTGCCGCTTTTCCCTACCGCGCGCCTTAATCCTACTTCTACTCGGAATCAGCTTCCTGCCACGGCACCAAAAACGCGTGAAAACGCTGCCGCGCCGTGTCCTAGTTCTACTCGGATCCGATCACTGCCGCGTTCCTGAAAAGAGTTGTTTTCGCTGCCGCGATCACCACTCCCACGCTCGCCCGCGCCGTTTCTCTGCCCCGGCACAAGAACGCGCTGTTTTTCTCTGCCGCGCCGGCACGATTTCGAGCAATTCCTGCCGTGAGTCTTAGTGTGTTCTTTTGTGTTTTCATTGCCAATTTCACTAGGTTTCCAATCCGTTTCTTTGAGAACCATAGACACAGCCTATCTACACATACAATTAGGAGCTTACCCATAAGACTAGCTCTTTTATTTGCTCGCAGGCTGCTCAATAGATTGGTTGCTCGGTTTGTGTTTCTGTGAAAAATTTTAGCTACAGTACCCGTGAGGAATATTGCTATATCCAAAAGAGAGTTTAAAAAAAAGAGAGAAAAGAAAGAAATTCAAAAGAGGTCGAAAGTTTCATACAAGTTGGAGAGTGGAGCTATCTTTTATCATCTTGACACCACTTTGAGCAATCTTGTGCCTGTGTTCTCTTGAGCATAGCTAGTGTCTTTCGAGTGCATTGCAAAATTTCCATCCATATATTTGCATTGCCACATTTGTCTCCATCCTTTGTGTGAGTTCTATAGGTGTGGTTTGACATCATCTCAAACAGCAAATTAGGCCTTGTTATTTTGGTGTGTTAGGATTCCCTAAGCCAAGCTCCACCAAATAGCCTGTTTGCCATGTGACACTTGATATCCTGGTTATTCTCTTCTCACACTTGGTACATCCTTCATTGATACTTGTTGGTAAGTAAATCCTTTTCACTTTGGAACAAGTAAAGATACACTATTATTTGCTGGTTGAGTGAGTTGTGAGAGAACACCACATCCCATTATTATTTTGTTTTCACTAACATCTTAATCAATGGATGCTATGAGTGATCTTGTTGTGCAGATAAGAATCCTAGGATACGGTCAAGTGGAATGAGTATGAAGCATTGAGAGAAACCATGTATAGAAAAATTGCTGCTGAGATAGAGAAGAGTGATGATAGTTTGCGGGAGGAGTTGAACACTTTGGACCTCAAAATTGATGCTGCTGCTACTCAAGAATCTGTGAACATTTTACAAGAAGCTGTGACCAATTTGACAAGACAGGTTGCAATTTAACAACACTCCTGGAGAATAATAACAACCAACGGCGAGTTCCGCCCAATGCTGCTGATTTGCATGGCCGTGGCAATTTGCATGGTGGCCGTGGAGGAGTTGCTGCAAGGGGGATCCAATTGGAACATAATCGAGAGGATGATGGTTTGGGTAAACCAAAATTTTCTATTCCTACTCTCACTTGTGATGCTGAAGATGTAGAAGAATACTTGATGTGGGAGCTAAAAATTGAGAAGCTTTGGAGATTGCATGACTATTCCGAAGAGAGAAAAATTAAGCTTGCTTCTTCTGGATTTGAGGGTTATGCACTTTTGTGGTGGGATAGCCTCACTGAATTGAGGGCCGAAAACGAAGAACCTGAAATTGCTACATGGGGAGAGCTGAAACAATTGCTTCGGGACAGGTTTGTACCCAAAAATTATATTAGAACTCTCTATGATAAGCTCCAACAATTGAAGCAAGGTACAAAATCAGTGGATGCATATTACAAAGAGATGGAGTTGATCCTCCAAAGAGCTCGGGTTAGAGAGGCACCTGACCAAACAATGCAAAGGTTTCTTTCTGGTTTACAATTTAAAATTACGAGCATTGTGAGGCATACACAATATATACTGATATGACAGACTTGTTACATCAAGCAAGAGAAGCTGAAAAGAGGTTGGCTGAGGAAGCACACATGAGTACAAGGAGGAGTTTCCCACCGAAAAATTTGGTTGTTTCACCATCAACACCTCCAGCTGCTCCAACCCGAAGTGTTCCTAGTTCAAAACCTGAGAGTAGTAATTCTGGTACAAGGAAAATAACCCCACCCACGACAAACACTACTACACGAAATAGGGATATGTTTTGTCATACATGTGGAGGTAAAGGACATTTTAAGAGAGAATGTCCTAATAAAAAGGTCATGATTCTTAATGTTGATGATGAGTATGAGACAGGAGATGATGCTGATCCTAATGAGGATGATATATACGATGATGATGATGGTCCTCTTGATGTCTTTGCTTCAGATTATCCAACTATTGTTTGCACACAAGCGTTGAGTGTTGTTCCAAGTGAAGAGAGTCAAAGATGCAATTTATTCCAAACTAAAGAAATTGTAGGTCCCCAAATGGCTTGCAAGGTGATCATTGATGGAGGAAGTTGCAGAAATTTTGCTAGCAAAGAATTGTGTGCAAGGCTCAAGTTGAAGTATATTCCGCACCCACACCCTTATTATATTCAATGGTTGAGTGACAAAGAAGAAATTAAGGTGTGCCATATGGTGAGAGTGGAATTTCATATTGGACCATATAAGGATACAATTGAGTGTGATGTGGTTCCCATGTCAGTTTGTCACATGTTATTGGGCAGACCGTGGCAGTTTGACAGGAAGGTTATTCATGATGGGAGAGCCAACACATATACATTGAACTGGCATAACAAGGACATTATATTGAGGCCTATGACACCGCAGCAAATTGTTAATGAGTCTAGACAAAAAACTGAAGTGCATTTAGAAAAGGAGAGTGATAGGCAAGAAAAGAGTGAAAACAATTTTTCTGTGGGAGAAAACAAACCTAGGCCGAGTGGTAAAAGTAAGGGAGTGAGCCTTTTAACAATGTTCGCCACCAAAGAAGATTTGAGAGAGTTTCGTGAGGATCCTAGTTTAGCACCTACAGTGCTCATGCATAAGGGGGAAATTTTAGTTTCTAATGACATGACTCCTCTTTCTATTGGTGTTTCTAATGTCTTGCAGGATTTTGGTGATGTTTTTCCAAAGGAGGTACCCTCGGGACTGCCACCATTGAGAGGGATTGAGCATCAAATTGACCTTATTCCTGGTGCTACATTACCAAACAGAGCTCCCTATAGAACAAATCCCCAAGAGACCAAGGAAATTCAGAGACAAGTACAAGAGCTTTTGGACAAAGGTTATATTCGAATAAGCCTTTCTCCTTGTGCTGTTCCTGTTATTTTAGTTCCTAAGAAAGATGGTACATGGCGCATGTGTGTGGATTGTAGAGCAATTAACAACATCACTATAAGATATAGACATCCTATACCTAGGTTGGAGGATATGCTTGATGAATTGAGTGGTGCTGCTGTTTTCTCTAAAATTGATTTGCATAGTGGTTATCATCAAATTAGGATGAAAGAGGGGGATGAATGGAAAACAGCCTTTAAAACAAAATTTGGTTTATATGAGTGGTTAGTAATGCCTTTTGGATTAACTAATGCACTAGTACTTTCATGAGATTAATGAACCATGTTTTGAGAAATTTTATTGGCAAGTTTGTGGTAGTTTATTTTGATGATATTCTAATATATAGCCACAATGAACCTGAACACATTGATCATATAAGACAAGTCTTGCAAGTGCTAAGAGAAAATAAATTATTTGGTAATCTTGAGAAGTGCACTTTTTGCAAAGATAAGGTCATATTTCTTGGATATGTTGTCTCTAAGCATGGGATAGAAGTAGACGAGTCTAAGATTGAAGCAATTAAAAATTGGTCTATACCTAAGAATGTGAGTCAAGTGAGAAGTTTTTTAGGCCTTGCTGGATTTTATAGAAGATTTGTGAAAGATTTTAGCACCATCACTGCCCCTTTGAATGATTTGACTAAGAAAGGTGTGGAATTTGTGTGGGGGGTTGCTCAAGATATTGCTTTTGATACTCTGAAAAATATGTTGATTTCGGATCCATTATTGATGCTTCCTAATTTTCATAAACAATTTGAAATTGAATGTGATGCTAGTGGCATAGGTATTGGAGGTGTATTAATGCAAGATAAGAAACCACTTGCTTATTTTTCTGAGAAATTGCATGGTGCACAATTGAATTATTCTGTCTATGATAAGGAATTGTATGCTCTTGTTAGAGTTCTTCAAGTTTGGAAACATTATTTATGGCCGAAGGAATTTATAATACATTCTGATCATGAGGCATTGAAATTTTTGAAAAGTCAATCCAATCTTAATAAGAGACATGCTAAATGGGTAGAATTCATTGAATCGTTTCCATACATTATTAAATACAAGAAAGGATTAGAGAATGTGGTAGCTGATGCTTTGTCAAGAAAGAATATGTTACTCACCAAATTAGATGTCCAAGTTTCGGGTTTGGAAAGTTTCAAATCTCTATATGCTGATGATAATGAGTTTTCTATGCCTTACACTAAATGTTCTACTGTCAAGGCTTGGGATAAATATCACCTACATGATGGCTTTCTTTTTAGAGCTAACAAATTATTTATTCCCGAGTGTTCCTTGCGTTTGTTGTTATTGCCGGAATCTCATAATGGTGGATTGATGGGACACTTTGGACGTGAGAAAACATTGCTCATGTTAGCTGAAAATTATTATTGGGCACATATGAGGCGTGATGTGTACAGGTTTGTGCAACGTTGCATCACATGCAATAAAGCAAAGTCCAAGTTGAAGCCTCATGGTTTGTATACTCCTCTACCTGCACCTACTACACCTTGGGAAGATATTAGTATGGATTTTGTGCTAGGTTTACCAAGGACTAAAAGAGGACATGATTCTATATTTGTGGTAGTGGATAGATTTTCTAAGATGTCACATTTTATTGCATGCCACAAAAGCGACGATGCGTCGCATATTGCTAATCTGTTTTTCAGGGACATTGTGAGATTACATGGAGTGCCAAGGACAATTGTTTCTGATCGTGATGTCAAGTTCATGAGCTACTTTTGGAAGACGCTATGGGGGAAGCTAGGAACGAAGCTGCTGTTTTCAACTACATGTCACCCCCAAACTGATGGACAAACTGAAGTGGTGAATCGCACACTATCAACATTATTGCGAACCATGATCAAGAAAAATTTGAGGGAGTGGGAAGAGTATTTGCCACATGTTGAATTTGCATACAACAGGGCTGTTCATTTCACTACTCAACTTTGTCCTTTCGAGGTGGTCTATGGGTTTAAGCCTATTACACCACTTGATTTATTGCCACTTCCCATACAAGAGAGAACAAACATGGAGGCATCCAAACGAGCTGATTTTGTGAGGAAAATTCATATGAAGACTAAGGAGGCCATAGAGAAGAAAGGGAAGTATGTGGTTGATAGAGTAAACAAGAAAAGGAATGAGGTATTGTTTCAGCCAGGAGATATGGTTTGGGTACACTTTAGAAAGGACAGATTTCCAACATTGAGAAAATCCAAATTGATGCCTCGAGGTGCTGGTCCTTACAAGGTGCTTGCAAAAATAAATGACAATGCATACAAGATAGAACTTCCAGTTGATGAGTTTGGTGTGAGCAATTCTTTCAATGTTGCTGATTTGTCACCGTACATTGGAGATGATCTTGCATCGAGGACGATGCCTTTTCAAGGGGGGAGGATGATGAGGACATCCCTAGTGTGTCTACTACTTCTCCAATTGAAGATGTTGCTGTCCAAGATAATTCTAAAGAAGTGAGACTTGGTCCAATGACAAGGTCAAGAACCAAGTTGATAGAACAACATGTGAATTCTCTCGTAGCTGATTGTGATAATTTAATTGATGATAATTTTATATTACCTAAGTCTATGCATTTATGTGTGATTAGGTTTGTTGATAACACAAGTGCTAATGGAGGGGAACATCAAGACATGAAGGCATGTGATGACACATATGATCATGGAGACGCTTGCCATAATGAAGGCACATGAAATCATGGAGACACATGAAGGCCATAATATTACAAGTGTGAAGACTTCGTATCTTATATATACATATGGGCCTGCGTGTCATCTAGGCCGAACCCATCATGGGTCGGTTTGTATCTTCCCTTAAGTCGAATTAGAGTCCAGTCCAAGTTGGAGAAGGAGTGCTTGCGCAAGGGACTTGTGGCCGCACCCCCTATCCCTTAAGTAGCCGCCACCTGCGTGTGGAAGAGTTAGATCAAGTTTAAACCAAAAACCCTAGCCTCCAGATTGTAAGCTCAAGCTTTCATCTTGAAGTATTACCTTTGCAAATCTTACGTGTTATCTTGTTGTTCCATTGGGAACAAGGGGATACAGGACCACTTGTGATCTATGATTGCATGTGCAAGAGTGTGTAGTTGAGAATAGCTAAAGGGATTGATTGTTGTTGCATTGGCAGCAGGGATTAACCACGGTGAGATCTCAGTGTAGCACTAGTTATCAAGTTACCAAATCATCCACCAAATATCCACCTTCAAACTTGAGTTGCTCACAAGAGAAGATCGGGCCACCCCTTATCAGAAGCAGAGCTTCTTCGGCCGCTGGCACTGCCGGGTCTTGGGCTTCCGGGCTGGCTACCCGTGTTGTCGATGTAGAAGGGTTGCCAACCTCCTTTGTCGCTGAAGAACTTGGCTTCAGCCTCTCGGGAGAGACTGAAGGTCGCTTGAGCACCTCGATGTAGATCCCGGGAGGTACCAGTTCTCGTTTGGACGCTAGTTGTGATAGCTCGTCCGCAGATGTGTTTTCCTCCCGCGGCACGTAAGCAACTCTGAAGCTAGTGAAGCGTCGCTGAAGTATCCACACTTCTTCGACATACGGCGCCATCTGAGGACAGGCGTACTCTTTGTTGACTTGCTTGATGACTAGCTGAGAGTCACCCTTGATGATGATCTTGCCCATGCCGAGGCCGATGGCAGCATGAAGTCCCGCGAGCAGACCTTCGTACTCCGTCGTGTTGTTGGAGATGTTTCCTTGGTAGTGCATTTGGACGATGTATTTCAGGCGTTCACCAGTTGGTGAAGTGAGGACGACCCCGGCACCTCCTTTCCCCTTGGTGTAGGAGCCGTCGAAGTGCATGGTCCAGGTGTCGGGATCCTCCTTCCCGGGAAGGCTCGTCTCCTCCTCCGGGTTGTCGATCGCCATCTCGGTCCACTCAGCTGTGAAGTTAGCCAGCACTTGGCTCTTGATGTTGTCTGTGTGCTCGAACTTGAGCCCTAAACCCTGGAGTGCCATGGCCCAAGCAGAGATGCGTCCGGTTGCCAGCGGGTTCTCCAGAGGACTCCTCAGGTTGTACTTGGACACCACCGTTATTGAGTGCCCCTCAAAGTATGGCCTCATCTTGCGGGAGGCGATGAGGATCGCTAGCAGCAGCTTCTGCATCATGGGATACCGCTCCCGGGCATCGCGCAGCACTGAGCTGTCGGAGTAGCCCCCGGCTGCGTCGCCTTGGAGTGTATTTCTTCATCCTCATCGCATGGCTCGATGATGACTGGAGGGGGCGGGGTGCTAGGACCCCTGAACACCTGTCCGCCCCTTCTTGCTTGTCTGCCCCAGGAACGGGTCCCCGGGACGCTTGCCCTTGCTTGGCTTCTTTGGAGATGCGTCGCGCTCGGCCACCAGCACGGTGCTGACCACCTGGTTGGTGGCCGAGATGTACAGCAGCAGGGGCTCCTTTTCCTTTGGGTCCATGAGGACAGGTGGCGAGGCGAGGTAGCTCTTGAGAGATTGGAGAGCTTCCTCAGCCTCGGGGTTCCACTCCACGGGGCCCGATTTCTTGAGCAACTTGAAGAATGGCAAAGCCCGCTCTCCAAGCCTTGAGATGAAGCGCCCGAGTGCTGTGATGCACCCGTTGAGGCGCTGCATGTCCTTGACTCTCCAGGGTGCTTCCATTCGTTCGATGGCCTTGATCTTGTCGGGATTCGCCTCGATCCCCCGGTGGGAGATCAGGAAAACCAACAGCTTGCCGGACGGGACCCCAAACACGCACTTGTCGGGGTTGAGCTTGAAGTTGACCCGGCGGAGTTTGTCGAAAGTCTCGTGCAGGTCCTGGACAAGGGAGTCCTGGAACCTTGTCTTGACCACGATGTCGTCGATGTAGGCTTCAATGTTGCGGCCCAGCTGGGTCCCAAGGGACGCTTGCATCGCGTGCTGGAAGGTAGCGCCGGCGTTCCGGAGGCCGAAAGGCATCCGGGTGTAGCAGTAGCAGCCCCTGGGGGTGATGAAGGCCGTCTTCTCCTGGTCCTCGACCGCCATCAGGATCTGGTGGTACCCGGAGAAGGCATCCAGGAAACACAGTGACTCGCAACCGGCTGTAGAGTCCACGATCTAATCGATGCGCGGCGGGGCAGGCCTTGTTCAGGTCTGTGAAGTCGACGCAGAGTCGCAGCTTGGAGGAGTTCAGCTGTGGCACCACCACTGGGTTGGCTACCAAGGTGGGATGAGGCACCACCTTGATGACGCCGGCTTCTAGTAGCTTGTCGGTCTCGGAGATGATGAACTCCAACTTTTCCTTGCTCTGCTTCCGCAGAACTTGCTTCACAGGGCGGGCGTCCGTGTTCACCGCCAGCTTGTGCTCGATCACCTCCCTTGGTACACCGGGCAAACCTGACGCTTCCCATGTGAAGACGTCAGAATTTTCCCGAAGGAAGGCGACGAGCGCGCTTTCCTATTTGTCGGTGAGGTGGACGCCGATGGTGACATCCGTAGCCTTATACGACCTTCAGTCTTCCGCCACGTCTCGGCCCATGATTCCGAGGGCGTTGCACTTCGGCATCTCCGCGAGGATCTCTGCCTTCTTCGGGTCCTCATTCAGAGGCATGACCCCCTCTGGCAGCTGATATGGCGCGTTGGGGGGAAAGATCTTCCTTATGGCGCCAGAGAGGGCGTCGTCGCCCATGTCGGAGTTCCGCAGCCGAGAAGGGTCCCCGAGACCCTGAAAGTTCCAGGCCGGGTGAGGCCTCTTCTGCAAGGGGGCCAGGCGGTTGCGCAAGGCGTGCGCAACAATGGCGGCCCCGGAGATCCCCTGCTCCCGCAGAAGCTTGAAGCGGGACACCACCGCCGAGAGAAACACATCCAGGTGGCTCAAGCCCCTCCAGAGTTCTTGGCTCTCCGGGTGCTTCTTCGGTTCTTGGAGGCACTCGTGGGCCTCCGATACGACGACGAGGAACTAGCTGTTCCTCCATTCCTCCCACTTGGACTTCACCAACATCTTGGGGTAGAACTGCTTGACATTCTGGCGGAAGCAGAACATGACCCCGCCTGCCAGCCATCCCTCTTTCCCCACGCGGGGATAGAAGTGTCGGAACAATGCCACGGAGGGCATAACCCCGACGAACTCCTCGCAGGCGTGAGCGAAGACGGCCAGATCCAAGATGGCCCCCGGAGTCAGATGCAGGAGCTTCAGGTCATACGCCTGCTGGGTCTCGAGGTTGAAGTCCGAAAATGGGGGAACTACCCCCATCTTGATGAAGATGTCGAAGACGGGGACCTGAGTGGGTTCCCGATCCTTGGACGGCGGCAGAACCTCTGTCGCCTCGCGGGCCGGCGTATCCCCCCTCGCCTGTGACGCCACCACCCCGAATCGAGCCTTCACCAGCAACGAAGGATCTGAGGCGTAGATGCTTGGGAACAAGGCCATTTGGCGGCGCAAGTCCGCCGTTTCGGCGGCACGCTCCGATCTCTTCATCGACTTCTTGGACCTCGGAGGCGGCTCTGCCTCCTAGCGAGCGAGGCACCGGCGGTCTTCTTCTTGGCGCTCTGTTTGGTCCTGGCCATCGGTGCAGAGGCGTTCTGCCTTTGGTGTCGCGGCGGCCAAGAAGGTTTGCAGTATGCTATGAAGACGAAGATGAAGTGCTCTCCGTCGGCGCTTCGAGATCTTTGTGTTTGGGAAGTAGTAACGGCTACAGTTCCTTGGAACCGTGGCATATAAGGCTTCCCACACATCGCGTCGAGGTCCCACCGCTCTGGCCGGTGCGGGGATCGAGGAGGCGTTCCGTTCGATCGTCTCCTCCCCGTGGATTCAAAGCGAGCGTTGGCGGTCTGCGCGGATCGCAACGTTCAGAAGACCCGTGGGACGCGCGCCTCTGTAGCGCGCGTCTCTGACGGATGTGACAAGATGTTCAAGACCTGACGCCGGGGACCCACTTTGACTCTTTTTGGTCATAGCCCCGGCGGCAGAAGGGCGTGGCCGCGGGGACGATGCCCGGGGACTACTGTTGCAACAGTGGAACACGGGGTTCCCCTGATGCGGTCAAAGTGGGTCCATCGCACATGGGCCCACCAAGGAGGGACTCAAGGCCAAGGCTCAAGACTGGCAGATGGGCCCCCCATCTGCCCCACGGCGTCCCGACGCGTGCGACATCGACAACCAAGGCCAAGGACTCGGGGACCCTCCGGGGCCCCCCTCGACCCGGAAGCAGGCACGGAGGTCCCGGGGACCCGACGCCCGGCAGGAGGCTAAGCTCATTCCCGGGAACCAACCTCCAGTGCGTGAAGAGGATAAGCTTGCCAGCTCTGGCTGGAAGCTCCTAGAAGACTTGGGCGCCAAGAAGATGGAGGCGCCAAAGGGGGGCAGAGGTAGAAAAGCTGTCAGCCTCTGTCAGCCCTCTCAGGAAAAGGTGGGCGGCCTCACCTGCCCCCTCTGAGAAGAATACTTGGATGAGAGGAGGCCACGTCGCCTCCCAAAGCGAACTCGGAGGGGTTTTCCCGCCAAAACCCCTCCGGCCCCAAGGGTGCACCTGTGGTATCCCCTTAGCCTATAAAAGGAGGACCGAGGCACCCAAAGAAGAGGACAGGTCCAGAAGAGAAGGAGGCTAGGCTAGGTAGCGCACAAGTCCCAGATTAGCTTAGGCGAGAGGTGATCTCCTCAGGGTCAGGATATGCTCGTCTTCAACCTCTAGCCAGCACCTCCCGGGTTCTCACCCGCGACCACCCTTGTAAAGCTACACCATGATACACCTCTCAATCCAGACATGCAGGAGTAGGGCTGTTAGCCTCCGGGCGGCCCGAACCTGGGTAAACTCCTTGTGTCTCTGTGATGCTTGCTAGTACATAGATCTCGAGCGTCGAGCAGAGCCCCCGGGCGGAAGACGATCTTCGTCCTCCTCTGCGCCCCATACCGAACCTAAAAAGGGGGTATCCTTTACTCCCGGTGTCCGTGATCCAAGACGCCCCGAGTCCTTGGCCTTGGTTGTCGATGTCGCACATGTCGGGACGCCGTTGGGCAGATGGGGGGCCCATCTGCCAGTCTTGAGCCTTGGCCTTGAGTGCCTCCTTGGTGGGCCCATGTGCGATGGACCCACTTTGACCGCATCAGGGGAACTGATAAGGTAAAGGGGTCCGATCTTTCGATGAGATGGATTTCTCTCGATTTGGGTGGAGGTCGACGTTGACGATCTGACTACAAACGTGCGTGACGTTGCGCCTTAGCAATCGCTACACCAACTTCCGAGGCTATTGATCTCGCCGGGGCTAGATCAACCTGATCCGAAGATCAATTCCTGCAAGCAATCGAAGAACTAGCAAGAATTATAGATGCAATCAAGATATTGCGGATTAAAGATGAAAGCTTTATAGATGGGATTCTGCAAGTGCGTAGTACAAAAGGTCTGAACCGACACTGTTGTCTATGGCGAAGAATAGCAATGGCTAAGTCTTAAACTAAACAAAATCCGAGTCCTAATGGCGGCTAAGGAGAGGTATATATGGAAGAGGAGAAGGGATTTTCGTCCAACCCATGGGGGGTGGCCGAAAATAACCCTAGATGGGCCCTCCTTCACATATACGGACTCCTAAAAAACCCTACAATATTTATTCCGAAATTACATGGGCCTGGCCCATAAAATAAGGTGTCGCAGCACCAACTATGACTATGGACGCAAATATGATGTATGATCTTGAATAATTCGTCCATGTCCTCCTTGCATCATCATGGTGGCTTCAAAGTTCAGAAGTAGCCTCATCTTTATTCCTCACATGCTTGCAGCCACCTCCATGCATAGCCATGCTCCAATGCTTGTCCTTCTCATCCATGCTAGATCCAATATTCCTGAGTAACAAATACATATCTGATTTAGGCAGCATCATATTCTCATGTATGTGAGGAATAGTTCCTAGAAACGAAAGTACCTGATAATTAAGTTGTTTGGCACGAGCTCGAGTCATAGGTCCTTGTATGTGTGTGGCTGTAGGTGCAGTGGTTGTATCAACATGTGGGATGTCCTCATCATCCTCCCCTTCTTGAATTGAAGTCGTCCTCGACGCAATGTCATCATCCTCTCCTAAGTATGGCTTCAAATCTGCAATGTTAAATGACGGACTTACCGTACCAAATTCTGCAGGAAGCTCAAGTTTATATGCATTATCATTAATTCGTTCTAATACCTTAAAAGGACCAGCAGCCCGTGGCATCAATTTTGACTTGCGCAAATCAGGAAAACGATCTTTGCGCAAATGTAACCAAACAAGATCTCCAACATAAAAAACAACATGTTTTTTTCCCTTATCACCGGCAACTTTAAATTTAGCATTCATGTGTTCTATATTGGCTTTCGTAGTAGCATGCAACTTCACAATTAATTCAGCACGTTGTGAAGCATCTAAATTATCTTGCACCGAAGATGGTAAAGGCAATAAATCAATGGGCGCACGAGGAACAAAGCCATAAACAATCTCAAAAGGGCACATCTTTGTGGTAGAATGCAGCGAACGATTATAAGCAAATTCAATATGAGGTAAACATTCTTCCCATAATTTTAAGTTCTTCTTTAAAACAGCCCGCAACATAGTCGACAATGTTCTATTCACAACTTCAGTTTGTCCATCAGTTTGGGGGTGACATGTAGTACTAAACAGCAACTTAGTCCCCAACTTTGCCCACAAGCATCTCCAAAAATGGCTAAGAAACTTTGTGTCACGATCTGAAACTATAGTATTTGGCACACCATGCAAACGAACAATTTCACGAAAGAACAAATCAGCAACATGCATAGCATCATCAGTTTTGTGACATGGAATAAAATGTGCCATTTTCGAAAATCTATCCACAACAACAAAAATACTATCCCTCCCCTTCTGTGTGCGAGGCAAACCCAAAACAAAGTCCATAGAAATATCCTCCCAAGGCACACTAGGAACAGGAAGAGGCATATATAAACCATGTGGATTAAGACGTGACTTAGCTTTTTGACAAGTAGTGCAACGGCCAACAAATCTCTCAACGTCCCTACGCATGCGTGGCCAAAAGAAGTGTGCAGCAAGCACGTCCTCCGTCTTCTTTACTCCAAAGTGACCCATCAAACCTCCGCCATGCGCCTCCTGCAACAACAAAAGACGAACGGAGCTATCCGGAATACATAGTTTGTTAGCACGGAACACAAATCCATCATTGAGGACGAATTTGTTCCAACTTTTGCCGTCTTTACAATTTTGCAACACATCTTTAAATGCAGCATCATGCACATATTGTTGCTTAATTGTTTCCAATCCAAAAATTTTGAAATCAAGCTGAGAGAGCATGGTATAACGGCGTGACAAAGCATCAGCAATAACATTATCTTTACCCTTTTTGTGTTTGATAACATAAGGAAAAGATTCAATAAATTCAACCCACTTTGCATGACGCTTATTCAACTTAGCTTGACTACGTATGTGCTTCAAAGATTCATGATCAGAATGTATAACAAATTCTTTGGGCCATAAATAATGTTGCCAAGTTTCTAATGTCCGAACCAGCGCATATAATTCTTTATCATAAGTAGAATAATTCAGACTTGGCCCACTTAGTTTTTCACTAAAATATGCAACAGGTTTACCCTCTTGTAATAACACACCTCCCAAACCAATACCACTAGCATCACATTCAAGTTCAAAAGTCTTATTGAAATTAGGAAGTTGCAATAAAGGAGCATTAGTTAACCTGTCTTTTAGTAACATGAAAGCCTCTTGCTGTGCATCTCCCCAAACAAATGGAACATCTTTCTTTGTAAGCTCATTCAGTGGCGCTGCAATGGATCCAAAATCTTTCACAAAGCGCCTATAAAATCCTGCGAGTCCAAGAAAACTTCGCACTTGTGTGACCGTTTTAGGTTGTGGCCAACTCGAAATAGCCTCAATCTTGGCTGGATCAACTTCAATACCCTGTGCTGTAACAACAAAGCCAAGAAAAACAACTCGATCCGTGCAAAAGGTGCACTTCTCAATATTGCCAAACAAACGTGCATTGCGCAAAGCAGTAAAAACAGCACGCAAATGATCCAAATGTTCCTCTAAAGATGTGCTATATATGAGAATATCATCAAAGTAAACAACCACAAAACGGCCAATAAAACTACGCAAAACTTCGTTCATTAATCGCATGAATGTGCTGGGAGCATTAGTTAGACCAAAAGGCATCACTAACCACTCATATAAACCGAACTTAGTTTTAAACGCTGTTTTCCATTCATCCCCTAATTTCATACGAATTTGGTGATAACCACTACGCAAATCAACTTTAGAGAACATGGTAGAGCCACTCAATTCATCAAGCATATCATCTAAACGTGGTATAGGATGACGATATCGAATAGTAATATTATTGATAGCTCTACAATCAGTACACATGCGCGATGAACCATCTTTCTTAGGAACCAAAATAATAGGTACAGCACATGGGCTAAGAGACTCACGAATATGACCTTTGTCGAGTAGTGCTTGGATTTGTCGCTGAATCTCTTTGGTCTCCTCTGGATTGGTACGATATGGCGCACGATTGGGTAGTGATGCTCCAGGAATTAAGTCAATTTGATGCTCGATTCCGCGAATAGGTGGCAATCCTGGAGGTACATCTTGTGGAAAAACGTCCACGAACTCCTGCAAAAGGTTAGCAACCGCAGGTGGCAAGGAAGGAGGCATGTCCTCAAAAGAAAATAGCACCTCTTTGCAAATGATAGCATAACATGCAGTAGTACTCACATCAATTTCAGAAATATCAGATTTGCTAGCAAGCAAGCAAGTACTTTTTAAACGAATTTCATTAGCATGTTTCGGTGCAGATTTGGGAGTACTTTTAGATGGCATCAATTTGTTAGCAACAATCTGATTTTCACTCAGCTTTGACTCCTCATTATGTGCTCTACTAGCTCTAGCAAGATCATCTTTTAAAATATTTTTAGGAGACATAGGAAGTAACACAATTGGCTTATCATTATGAACAAGAGAATATTGATTTGTGCTACCATGATGGACAGAATTCGTATCATATTGCCATGGTCTACCAAGTAAAAGCGCACATGCTTGCATAGGAACCACATCACATTCAACATAATCAGAATAGGCAGCAATAGTAAAATGCACACGAACGGTACGTGTTACCTTAACTTTGCCGCTGTTGTTAAACCATTGAATGTAATATGGTCGAGGATGAGGTCGTGTCGTGAGAGAAAGCTTCTCAACCATCTCCATACTCGCCAAATTGTTGCAGCTCCCTCCATCAATAATAATGCGAACACAACGATCTTTGACAACGCCCTTTGTATGGAACAGATTATTGCGCTGACTAGGTTCAGCTTTTGTCACTTGTGCACTCAAAACTCGGTGCGCAATTAAGCTTGGGTACTGCTCCGCGTGTTCCGCAGCCATGTATTGTGAATCTTGCGCCGTGTTTGCTTCCGCGAATTGCTCATCATGTGCGATGAGAGCCAATGTATCTTCATCATAATCACTGGCGGAATCATATCCACCATCGTCAAGGGCAATCATCACACGAGTGTTGGTGCAATCACGTGCGAAGTGACCAAGCCCACTGCATTTGCGGCACTTAATGTCGCTGGTTTTGCCTGTAGAAGCCATTGATGACGAAGAACTTGGGGCTTGTCCCGCGGGTGTACGCTTGGCTGCAGATGGTGGGAATGTAGACGATGTAGCCCGTGTGGGGGTGAGCGTGGCAGCAGTCGGAGCAGCAGTCCGTGGCGATGTAGACGGCGTCCGTGGTGTCCATGAAGTAGAACGCCCTGCAGGAAAATTAGTTCGTGTCGCCGCTCTCCGATCCTGCACTTCACATTCAGCTTTGCAAGCAAGATGAAACAAACGAGTGATAGTTGTATATTCCTTATATTCCAGAATTGTTTGAATCTCTTTATTTAACCCACCAAAGAATCTAGCAAGTAAAGCTTCAGTATCCTCTTCTATACCACAACGAATCATGCCAGTTTGTAATTCCTGATAATATTCTTCTACAGAATTTTTACCTTGTTCTAGTCTAGTTAATTTCTTTAGCAAATCGCGTTGATAGTATGGAGGAACAAAACGAGTCCGCATAGCACGTTTCAAATCAGTCCAAGTAGTAGGTGGGTTAGCATGATGCAAACGACAATATTCAGACCACCATACAGAGGCAAAACTAGTGAACTCACAAGTCGCAGCACTAACACGTCTCTCCTCAGGATAATTTAAGCATGCAAAACGTTGTTCTAATTCTAACTCCCAAGAAAGGTACGCATCGGGATTATAACGACCATCAAAAGGCGGAACATTCAACTTCAGTTTTGCAACATGGTCATCGTCACGTACCAGCGGACGCGCATTGCGTAGAAGGACGCGTGGACGTCTAGGTGGCGGTTGGTGGACCTCACCCTCATCCTCGTTTTCGCCGTCAGAGTCGTCCTCCCCTTCATACTCCTCATATCGCGCATCAGTAGCCGTGGTACCCGCAGCGCCCGCAGCAGATGTGTGCGCATGGGGAAGAGGTACTCGCTGGGAGCGGCCGACATACGCAGGGGGTGGAATACGGCGTAGCAACTCCCGAAATTTTGCGTCGAGCTTGTCGGTGAAGGACGTTTCGAGGCCCTCGATCTTCTCCATGGTTTCAGCAAAACGTTTATCCACGTCTTGCATATGGTCGCTGACGAGGTGCGTGAAGTGGCCGTGGAGCTCCGCGTTGGTCATCTTATCTGGGTCGACATCCGTGCCAGAACCTGCCATGGTTAGTACGCAAAAAGCACAGAAATATGTGTGTATAGGTGACTGGAAAGTGGTGGAATCAACGTGCAATCAATCAAGCAAACCAATATTCTTACCCGTTCTTACCCTGCAGCAGGTGGTGACTAGCAACCGAGGAGACCAAATGTCAAGAAGATTGAGAATAGCGATTACCAGGTGGTGTCAACGCACGGTGTAGGAATATGTGGAGCTGTAGGTGGCTGTAATATCTGTAGCAACAATTCAAAACAGCAATGCAATGAGTTGAATAAATGCTCAACGACGGTACTGTGCTGGTCTTAGGCTAGAACGGACTAGAGACGCGAGCCTATAGCACCAACGAGTCAAGCCGTAACACCGAAACAACAGATAGCAGCGCGCCTGAAAAACAGCCAGATATATGGAAAAACTCACTATGATGGAAGGTGTCTCAAAACGATCAGCACAATGGAAAACCCGGGTAGGCTCGAGAATTTTTTTTGAAATTTTCGAAACTGCTCTGGAAAGCGTGCCCTCCTCTCCTTCTTACTTGCGGCTGAAACCTTCCTTAACTCGGATCACGAAACAGCACGCCCTTTCCTTGTGGAAGCAAAAACTATAGGAAAAACAATAAAACCTACTTCTACTCGGATGGAAGGTGATGGTATGATCGGATGGATTGGTTTTTGTGGTTCGGGTTTTTGTGGCGATGCGGAACAGATGGTGGGGCGGCTAGGGTTTTGGTGGTGGCGGTGCGGCGGCGGCGGCGAGACGATTATGAACAGAACTCGAAACTCTAAAGATCTAGACGCTACGACCAGCACTCGACACGACGATGCAGACACGAATTCAACAATGCAAAAACTGAAAAGAACAGATGCAAAGGCTCAAATTGTTTCTAGGAAAAGATCGAACGCTAATATTTTTGGCTTTTTCGTGGACTGTAGGAAAAACAGATGCAACCTACACTAGTAAAACTGAAAGATCTCACCGATAAACCTGAAATCTGATACCACTTGATAAGGTAAAGGGGTCCGATCTTTCGATGAGATGGATTTCTCTCGATTTGGGTGGAGGTCGACGTTGACGATCCGACTACAAACGTGCGTGACGTTGCGCCTTAGCAATCGCTACACCAACTTCCGAGGCTATTGATCTCGCCGAGGCTAGATCAACCTGATCCGAAGATCAATTCCTGCAAGCAATCGAAGAACTAGCAAGAATTATAGATGCAATCAAGATATTGCGGATTAAAGATGAAAGCTTTATAGATGGGATTCTGCAAGTGCGTAGTACAAAAGGTCTGAACCGACACTGTTGTCTATGGCGAAGAATAGCAATGGCTAAGTCTTAAACTAAACAAAATCCGAGTCCTAATGGCGGCTAAGGAGAGGTATATATGGAGGAGGAGAAGGGATTTTCGTCCAACCCATGGGGGGTGGCCAAAAATAACCCTAGATGGGCCCTCCTTCACATATACGGACTCCTAAAAAACCCTACAATATTTATTCCGAAATTACATGGGCCTGGCCCATAAAATAAGGTGTCGCAGCACCAACTATGACTATGGACGCAAATATGATGTATGATCTTGAATAATTCGTCCATGTCCTCCTTGCATCATCATGGTGGCTTCAAAGTTCAGAAGTAGCCTCATCTTTATTCCTCACATGCTTGCAGCCACCTCCATGCATAGCCATGCTCCAATGCTTGTCCTTCTCATCCATGCTAGATCCAATATTCCTGAGTAACAAATACATATCTGATTTAGGCAGCATCATATTCTCATGTATGTGAGGAATAGTTCCTAGAAACGAAAGTACCTGATAATTAAGTTGTTTGGCACGAGCTCGAGTCATAGGTCCTTGTATGTGTGCGGCTGTAGGTGCAGTGGTTGTATCAACATGTGGGATGTCCTCATCAGGAACCCCGTGTTCCACTTTTGCGACAGTAGCCCCCGGGCATAGTCCCGGCGGTCACGCCCTTCTGTCGCCGGGGCTATGACCAAAAAGAGTCGAAGTGGGTCCCCGGCGTCAGGTCTTCAATGTCTTGTCACATCCGTCAGAGCCGCGCGCTACGGAGGCGCAGAAGGGCCTCGTCTTGGGAGCTGACATCTCTCGAGTTGGCCAAGCTCTCGGCTGGGGCGGTCGGCACCAGGAGGTGCGGGCTGATGCTGCCCGCTTGAACAAGGTTCCAGTTCTGCCTCCAGTCCTTCCAGCTGGGATGGATCTTGGTCCTCGGATATTGGCCTGCGTTCTCCTGCTTGAGGCAGAAGGACACCCCGCCCGCTATCCATCTTGATCTCCCCCTTCGGGGCATGAAGAAGTGTCGGAATAATGCCACAGAGGGCATTACACCGACGAACGCCTCACAAACATGTGCGAAAGTGGTCAAGATCAGCACCGCGTTCGGGTGCAGATGAAGCATGTGTAGCCCGAACGCCTCCAGGACCGCCAAGAAGAAATCAGAAAAGGGAGGAAGCAGCCCCATCACCGAGAAATCGTGGAACGTCACCACATCGCCGTCTTGCAAGGGACTCGCCCCCAGGCGGATCTCCAGCTGGTCGCCCCCGGTGAACTCCCTGCTCAGCTTCTGGCGGACAGCAGCAATCCTCTCCTCGCTGACGAATGCACTCAGATCGTATATAGCTTGTGTCACTCTCGGTGGAGGAGGTTCGGTCCAGGCAGGGCCCGCTGCCACCCTCTTCTTCCCACCGGTCTGCTTCTTCGCCACTGGCTTCTTCATGGCCTTGGGCGCCATCGGATCGGAGGTGTGCTGCTTTTGGTGTCGAGGCGGCCAAGAAGGTCTGCGGTGTGCTATGAAGACGAAGATGAAGTGCTCTCCGGCGGCGCTTCGAGATCTCTGTGTTTGGGAAGGAGTAACGGCTACAGTTCCTTGGAACCGTGGCTTATAAGGCTTCCCACGCGTCGCGTCGAGGACCCACCGCTCTGGCCGGCACGGGGATCGAGGAGGCGTTCCGTTCGATCGTCTCCTCCCTGTGAATTCAAAGCAAGCGTTGGCGGTCCGCGTGGATCGCAACGTTCAGAAGACCCGTGGGATGCGTGCCTCCGTAGCGCGCGGCTCTGACGGATGTGACAAGACGTTCAAGACCTGACGCCGGGGACCCACTTTGACTCTTTTTGGTCATAGCCCCGGCGGCAGAAGGGCGTGGCCGCCGGGACTATGCCCGGGCGCTACTGTCGCAATAATGGAACACGGGGTTCCCCTGATGCGGTCAAAGTGGGTCCATCGCACATGGGCCCACCAAGGAGGCACTCAAGGCCAAGGCTCAAGACTAGCAGATAGGCCCCCCTTCTGCCCCACGGCGTCCCGATGCGTGCGACATCGACAACCAAGGCCAAGATCTCGGGGACCCTCCGGGGCCCCCCTCGACCCGGAAGCAGGCACGGAGGTCCCGGGGACCCGACGCCCGGCAGGAGGCCAAGCTCATTCCCGGGAATCAACCTCTAGTGTGCGAAGAGGATAAGCTTGCCAGCTCTGGCTGGAAGGTCCTAGAAGACTTGGGCGCCAAGAAGATGTGGTGCCAAAGGGGGGCAGAGGCAGAAAAACTGTCAGCCTCTGTCTGCCCTCTCAGGAAAAGGTGGGCGGCCTCACCTGCCCCCTCTGAGAAGAATACTTGGACGAGAGGAGGCCACATCGCCTCCCAAAGAGAACCCGGAGGGGTTTTCCCGCCAAAACCCCTCCGGCCCCAAGGGTGCACCTGTGGTATCCCCTTAGCCTATAAAAGGAGGACCGAGGTACCCAAAGAAGGGGACAGGTCCACAAGAGAAGGAGGCTAGGCTAGGTAGCGCACAAGTCCCAGATTATCTTAGGCGAGAGGTGATCTCCTCAGGGTCAGGATCTGCTCGTCTTCAACCTCTAGCCAACAACTCCCGGGTTCTCACCCGCGACCACCCTTCTAAAGCTACACCATGATACACCTCTCAATCCAGACATGCAGGAGTAGGGTTGTTAGCCTCCGGGCGGCTCGAACCTGGGTAAACTCCTTGTGTCTCTGTGATGCTTGCTAGTACGTAGACATTGTTGCGAAAGTAGCCCCCGGGCATAGTCCCGGTGGCCATGCCCTTCTGCCGCCGGGGCTATGACAAAAAAGAGTCAAAGTGGGTCCCCGTCGTCAGGTCTTGAACATCTTGTCACATCCGTCAGAGCCAGGCGCTACGGAGGCGCGCGTCCCACGGGTCTTCTGAACGTTATGATCCGCGCGGACCGCCAATGCTCGCTTTGAATCCACAGGGAGGAGACGATCGAACGGAAACGCCTCCTCGATCCCCGCGCCGGCCAGAGCGGTGGGACATCGACGCGATGCGTGGGAAGCCTTATAAGCCACCGTTCCAAGGAACTGTAGCCGTTACTCCTTCCCAAACACAGAGATCTCGAAGCGCCGCCGGAGAGCACTTCATCTTCGTCTTCGTAGCACACCGCAAACCTTCTTGGCCGCCTCGACACCAAAATCAGCACGCCTCCGATCCGATGGCGCCCAAGGCCAAGAAGAAGCCAGTGGCGAAAAAGCAGACCGGCGGGAAGAAGAGGGTGGCGGCAGGCCCCGCCCGGACCGAACCTCCTCCACCGAGAGTGACAGAAGCTCTGTACGATCCGAGTGCATTTGTCAGCGAGGAGAGGATTGCTGCTATCCGCCAGAAGCTGAGCAGGGAGTTCATCGGGGGCGACCAGCTGGAGATCCGCCCGGGGGCGAGTCCCCTGCAAGACGGCGATGTGGTGACGTTCCACGATTTCTAAGTGATGGGGCTGCTTCCTCCCTTTTCTGATTTCTTCTTGGCGGTCCTGGAGGCGTTCGTGCTGCACATGCTTCATCTGCACCCGAACGCGGTGCTGATCTTGACCACTTTCGCACATGCTTGCGAGGCGTTCGTCGGTGTAATGCCCTCTGTGGCATTATTCCGACACTTCTTCATGCCCCGAAGGGGGAGATCAAGATGGATAGCGGGCGGGGTGTCCTTCTACCTCAAGCAGGAGAACGCAGGCCAATATTCGAGGACCAAGATCCATCCCAGCTGGAAGGACTGGAGGCAGAACTGGTACCTGGTTCAAGCAGGCAACATCAGGCCGCACCTCCTGGTGCCGACCGCCCCAGCCGAGAGCTTGGACAACTCGAGGGATGTCAGCTCCCAAGATGAGGCCCTTCTGCAGATTGTCGAGAAGTTCGCGGATCTTCGAAGCGGTCAGGTGACAGGCGCCATGATCGACGGAGACTTCATGCGGAGGGGGATTGCTCCTCTGCAGCGCAGGTCCCAACCGTTGTGGGAGATCCGCCAGGGGATGGGGTCTCACATATCGCCTGAGATGCTGAAGGGGAAGATACACTTCCTGCTGCCGGGGGAGCGGTACGATCTTCCGGCGGGAGACTTCTCGTTGCTTGACCGCGTCGCGAGAGGTGACGCGGCGCCTCATATGCCAGGGTGTAACGCCTACGGGCTTCAGGGTACCGAATTCTTGGACCCACTTCCGGTGCCCCGGGTGACGGTCCGCGGGAGGTTCTGGATGGCAGCGGAGCCGCAGTACGGGGACTTCTCGCCAGAC
Source organism: Puccinellia tenuiflora (assembly GCA_012064385.1). NCBI lineage: Eukaryota > Viridiplantae > Streptophyta > Magnoliopsida > Poales > Poaceae > Puccinellia > Puccinellia tenuiflora. The sequence goes on along the minus strand of QRDG01000280.1, from coordinate 43,970 downwards.
AAGCCGGGGATCTTTGACGATGAAGATGAGGAAGAGGAGGGCCCAAAGGATCTGGGCCGCACCCCTCCCCCGGCGTCCCCCAAAGGAGAGGGGGAGGCGTCCGCAGGACCAGAAGACGCTGGGGTAGAGCCACCCCCCGAGCAGCCAGCTCCTCAAAGTCTGCAGGCGGGGCAGAAAACGAGGGGACTCCCTTCCCCGATTCCTGCCGAAGACGGAGGCGACGAGAGCATGTCGATGCCGGACCCCTTCGAAGATCTTGCGGGGAAGCGGTGGGGATTTTCCAGCGCTACTGACCAAGCCGCGGCAATTCTTTTCCTGCTTGATTAGAGCCGCGGCAATTCTGACCGTTGCATGCGCGCTGCAGGTCTTCCGAGTCTAAGAGCTCCCGGAAGCGCGTCCGAGTGGATGAAGATGTCGAAGCAGGGGAGGCTGCGGAAAGCCCCGCGGTAACAGCAAAGGAGCATCCGCCTCCCAACAGAGCCTCTCCGGGAGCGGAACCCCCGGAGGCAGGGGACGCGGGGTCGCCATCGATGGCAACCCGGACATCACCCATCCGTGAGCAGGAGTAAGCGCCCCCAGGTCGGGACCCGGCAGCCTCGGTGCCACCTCCAGGTAAAGCTACCCGGAGTTGCCACTGTTATCCCCGGGGAACCCGGAGGTTCCCAGAGGTTAACTCTTCGTTTGTCGATGCAGAGCCTGGGGCGGGGGACCGCGCTGAGGACGGAGGTGATGTCGAGCCCCCAACGGCCCGCCCTGAAGCTGATGCCGATGGAGCGGAAAACCGCGCCGGGGGCGAAGACGATGTTGAGCACCCAGCGTGCCGGACCAATCCCAACGCAGAGGCCGAGTAAGCACCCAGCGACACTCAGGCGCCGGAGCCCGCGAGCCCCCGGCCTGAGCAGCGGACGGCGAACCTGGAGCCGCAATTTCACATGGACGTTTCCCAACGTCAGGGAGTTCCTGGCCTTCGCGGAGGCCGAACTCAAGCAGCAGGAGCCAGCACCTTCCTCCGGGGAGGAAGCTGTGCGGGCCCGCGAGGAGCTAGTGGCGATGGAAGAAGAGCTGCTCAACGCCCGGGAGCAAAGACTGTCCCTTCAGCAAAAGAAGTTGATGTAGCCCCACATGTGGACAACACCATGGACACCACGCCAAATGGCCCGATGACAAGATCAAGAGTCAAGGCTCTTCATGAAAAGGTGACCTCGCTCCTCTCGATGTGTGATCTCGACCTCCCTTTGAATGGTTTGCTACTTCATGCCGGTACCTTGTGTATACTCAGGATCCACCCGGATGATGACCCACAATGGAGTCAAGAAGATGGCCAAGAGGAAATCCAAGAAGATGGGCAAGAAGAGGAAGAAGGAGGCAAAAGCTCAAGGCGGAGCCAGCCGGCCTCCAGGCCGGCCTGGGTCGGCCCCCAGGCCGGACCCCCACCCGAGCCGGCCGGTCTCCAGGCCGGCCTAGGCCGGCACCCAGGCCGGACCTCCACCCGACGCAGCCGGCCTCCAGGCCGGCCTAGGCCGGTTTCCAGGCCGGACGTCCACCCGACACAGCCGGCCTCCAGGCCGGCCCTCCACCCGATGCAGCCGGCCTCCAGGCCGGCCTAGGCCGGTTTCCAGGCCGGACCTCCACCTGTGCCGGCCGGCCTCCAGACCGGCCTAGGCCGGCCCCCAGGCCGGTTCCTCACCTTCCTGCCTTGTTTTGTACTAAGACTATAAATAGCTTTCCCCTTTCCCCATTCGAGGGCAGACTGAATTTGAGACTTGTGTGAGCCATGCTCCTCCTCCCTCGTAGCTAGGGTGCCTCGTTGAGGTAGATCTTGTTGTTGCTACTCTTTCACTGCGGTGTCTCTAGTAGTGCAAACCAATCTTTCACTGCGGTGATTCTATTGGATTGGTGGACCGGCCGGTAAGAGCAATCGGTTTCAACAAGAGTAAGTTTGGCTTTGATTCTTCGATCCAAAGGCTACCTTTTTGAGGGTTTGTTGTTGGGTGGAGTTCTCAGCAGGATTTGCTAGTTATCCTTGTGTTTTTCCCACGAATCTCCCTAAGTTCCTAAGCTCCTCATAAGTGTGTATGTGAGTCGCTTCTAGATCACTAATCAACCAACTCTTACTCTTGTGACACCTTTGTCTCGGAAGGCAGGCCCATTGGTCCAATACTAAGAGCGGTTATTAGCCACCACATATTCCACATATCACTTGTGTTTGCTTATCATGGCTAGGGAAGAACAAGACGCCGACTTCGGCAAACAAGCGGAGTCCCTTAGGAGGTAAATCGACGACAACTTACGCCGCAATGAGGAGCGCCATCATGCCGCGCAACGTGAAAACGCTGAGCGTTTCGCTCAACTACAAGACGCCCAATGCGAGAGCAATGAGCGTTCCATTCGTCTCGAGGAGCTGCTTCTCGAAAGACGACACCGGCACTCCTCAAGACCAAGCTCAAGGTCTTCACACCGTTCCGACGCAAGAAGCAAAGTTCCAAGTGATGTTGGTCAAGGTCCACAAAACGGCCGCCATCACCACGAGATGCCTCATCAACAAGCGACCTTGGATCCTCAACAACACCAAGATCGCCATCGTCATGACATACCTAACCAAGAACGCCATCGTCAAGAGATACCTCATCAACAAGCGAACATGGATCCTCAACAACACCAAGACCAACATCGTCAAGAAGAGCCGCACCCCCAAGCGATCGTACACCATCAACAACATCAAGATCGCCACCGACAAGAAATTCCAATTCCAAATGTTTACTTGGATCCCCCACACCGCCATGAGGACAATCGACATCATCGTCATGATCTACCTCCACATCGAGCCCGCCGAGTGCCATTGGCCGACAATCATGTTGATATTGAAGATGACGAGGATTATGTTCCACACCACCACCCAAGGCATCGTCACCGAGACCGCCATCGCCACCATGATGATGATGATGAGGGTGATCACAAAAACTGTTTCAATCCTCCCAAGCTCGTCATTCCTAAGTTCCATGGCACCAACGACCCGGAAGACTACATTGCATGGGAATCCAAGGTCTCCAAACTATTTCGAGTCTACAAGGTGCCGCAAGACAAACGAGTTGACCTCGCATCCCTCGAGTTCGAAGGCTATGCGCAACTATGGTGGGAACAACTCCAAGCATCCTTTGAAGACCCAATCGACACATGGAATGACATGAAGAAGGAAATGCACAAACGTTTTGTGCCACATCATTATGCGCGCGATTTGTACAAGAAGCTACAAGAACTCAAGCAAGGTCTCAAGACGGTCGACGAGTACTACAAGGAGATGGAGTCCACTCTCTCCCGCGCACACATTGTAGAGTCCGAGGAACAATCAATGGCACGTTTCTTGAACGGCCTCACGTACCCCATCAAGAAGATAGTGGAATTCCAACCTTATGAGAACCTTGTTGAGCTCGTTCATCAAGCCATGAAGGCCGAGCGCCAAGTCGCCGATGAGCTCAAGTATGTCAAGGCCAAGTCCTTCTTCGCCACTAGAGCTTCATCATCAACACAACCCATGACTCAAGTCCAAGCTCAAGGCAATGCCAAAAGTTCTACACCGCAACCCACTACCACATCCAAGAAGATGACGCCCTCACCACAAGCCGCCAAGTCATATATCACTTGCTACAAGTGTGGAGGTCAAGGGCACAAGTCATTTGAGTGCACCAACAAGAAGGTGATGATCGTCAATGACAATGGAGACTATGAGTCTATGAGTGAAGATGAGTACCACGCATTGAACAAGGTGGCCACGATGCAAAGCTTGGATGACGTCGATGACTACATCTATTGTGATGGTGACCACAACCCCACTCTAGTTGTCACTCGAGTCTTGACTACAATCAACCAAGGTGATGATGCTCAAAGATGCAACTTGTTCCAAACCAAGGCCGGCATCAACGGCAAATCAATCAAGGTAATCATTGATGGTGGGAGTTGTCACAACTTGGCAAGCAAGGAGCTATGTGAGAAACTCAACTTGATGTCCAAGAAGCACCCCAATCCTTACCATGTGCAATGGCTTAGTGACTCCGGCACCGTGAAGATCCAACACACGGTTCAAGTATCCTTCAAGATTGGCTCTTACGCAGACACGGTGGATTGTGATGTGGTACCTTCAAGATTGGCTCTCAAACATGACAAGTAAATCATGAATATTATTTTGTAACCTGACAAAACTTTATATTCTTGAATCCTACTTTTCTTTAGACAAGCTAAACCGAAATTCAATGATCACCATCATTAATTCCTTCATGTGTCAAGTTTTAACCAACAGAGCACTTTACATATGTGCCACTTGATACATAAACAAGCAAGGTTTCAGCTTTTCGATTTATTTCATCAATTCTTTTATCAATGAAACCTTTTCACGATAAACCACTAAAACACTTAGCACAACCAACAAATTGGTTTGCCCCTTTTAGTCTCATATTGTGGAATCACATTCATAGTCACACTTATGAATATACTACAACATTATTCGCAATAGTCTCTAATTATCTCATAATTAATGAAACCACCTTTTCTCATAACTCATATGAAAAATACATGCGAATCATTAAATAAACCCTTATTTCTAAACAGAGTGTTTATCAAATAAATCTAAATGCTATTATCAAACCCCAAAGTAAAACCCTTCTTTGAGACCACACAATATCAAATAGTGTGTGATTACAATATATTAGGACATATCTGAAAGGATCGATGAGGTTAACTAGAGGGGGGGGGGGGGTGAATAGGTTAACTACAAATTTTACTTCTTTTTCGTTTTAAATTGGTATTGCTCAAATATAAGTTCTCTAGATTATGCAACTAGATGAACAACCCTATATGTTGAGCAAAAGACTACTAGCACAAGATATAAATATGAGTAAGCTAATAGAAACAAGTAAAGGAAAGTTTAGGAATAACCAACAAGTTGACGCGGAGATTTATCCCGAAGTTCACTTCCAATGGAAGCTAATCTCCGTTGGAGCGGCGTGGTGTTCACCAAAGTGAAACATCGAGTAGCCTTGATATGGCACACCGTATCTCCGTTGTGTCTTACCACCGATGTGGCGAGACACTTGTCACTATGTTGCCGTTGAGGTTGACAAATAGAACCTTTACAAGGATGAAGCTCACTCCACAAGTTGGAGGGTCTTCACCAAATGCACGGAGCCGCCAAGACTCGATGCTCAAGGCCGGGGCACACACCACAACTCAATTGGTGGCTCCCGGCAAAGTCTTCGTAGCTCCCAAAGCTCCGAAGGACCACAACCTCTTAGGGTTCCAATGAACACCAAGAGTAGCAAGCCCCCTCTCACAAATCAAGGGGGAAATCAAATTGGTTTGGTTGAAGTGTGGAACTAGGTCTCCTCTCTCAAATCCCCAAAGGGCTAAGTGATTGAGTGGCTAGAGAGGGAGATCTATTGATTTGAAGCGAGGAGAGGATTGCTGCTATCCGCCAGAAGCTGAGCAGGGAGTTCATCGGGGGCGACCAGCTGGAGATCCGCCCGGGGGCGAGTCCCCTGCAAGACGGCGATGTGGTGACGTTCCACGATTTCTAGGTGATGGGGCTGCTTCCTCCCTTTTCTGATTTCTTCTTGGCGGTCCTGGAGGCGTTCGGGCTGCACATGCTTCATCTGCACCCGAACGCGGTGCTGATCTTGACCACTTTCGCACATGCTTGCGAGGCGTTCGTCGGTGTAATGCCCTCTGTGGCATTATTCCGACACTTCTTCATGCCCCGAAGGGGGAGATCAAGATGGATAGCGGGCGGGGTGTCCTTCTACCTCAAGCAGGAGAACGCAGGCCAATATTCGAGGACCAAGATCCATCCCAGCTGGAAGGACTGGAGGCAGAACTGGTACCTGGTTCAAGCAGGCAACATCAGGCCGCACCTCCTGGTGCCGACCGCCCCAGCCGAGAGCTTGGACAACTCGAGGGATGTCAGCTCCCAAGATGAGGCCCTTCTGCAGATTGTCGAGAAGTTCGCGGATCTTCGAAGCGGTCAGGTGACAGGCGCCATGATCGACGGAGACTTCATGCGGAGGGGGATTGCTCCTCTGCAGCGCAGGTCCCAACCGTTGTGGGAGATCCGCCAGGGGATGGGGTCTCACATATCGCCTGAGATGCTGAAGGGGAAGATACACTTCCTGCTGCCGGGGGAGCGGTACGATCTTCCGGCGGGAGACTTCTCGTTGCTTGACCGCGTCGCGAGAGGTGACGCGGCGCCTCATATGCCAGGGTGTAACGCCTACGGGCTTCAGGGTACCGAATTCTTGGACCCACTTCCGGTGCCCCGGGGTGACGGTCCGCGGGAGGTTCTGGATGGCAGCGGAGCCGCAGTACGGGGACTTCTCGCCAGACAAGCCCGGGATCTTTGACGATGAAGATGAGGAAGAGGAGGGTCCAAAGGATCTGGGCCGCACCCCTCCCCCGGTGTCCCCCAAAGGAGAGGGGGAGGCGTCCGCAGGACCAGAAGACGCTGGGGTAGAGCCACCCCCGAGCAGCCAGCTCCTCAAAGTCTGCAGGCGGGGCAGAAAACGAGGGGACTCCTTCCCCGATTCCTGCCGAAGACGGAGGCGACGAGAGCATGTCGATGCCGGACCCCTTCGAAGATCTTGCGGGGAAGCGGTGGGGATTTTCCAGCGCTACTGACCAAGCCGCGGCAATTCTTTTCCTGCTTGATTAGAGCCGCGGCAATTCTGACCGTTGCATGCGCGCTGCAGGTCTTCCGAGTCTGAGAGCTCCCGGAAGCGCGTCCGAGTGGATGAAGATGTCGAAGCAGGGGAGGCTGCGGAAAGCCCCGCGGTAACAGCAAAGGAGCATCCGCCTCCCAACAGAGCCTCTCCGGGAGCGGAACCCCCGGAGGCAGGGGACGCGGGGTCGCCATCGATGGCAACCCGGACATCACCCATCCGTGAGCAGGAGTAAGCGCCCCCAGGTCGGGACCCGGCAGCCTCGGTGCCACCTCCAGGTAAAGCTACCCGGAGTTGCCACTGTTATCCCCGGGGAACCCGGAGGTTCCCAGAGGTTAACTCTTCGTTTGTCGATGCAGAGCCTAGGGCGGGGGACCGCGCTGAGGACGGAGGTGATGTCGAGCCCCCAGCGGCCCGCCCGGAAGCCGATGCCGATGGAGCGGAAAACCGCGCCGGGGGCGAAGACGATGTTGAGCACCCAGCGTGCCGGACCAATCCCAACGCAGAGGCCGAGTAAGCACCCAGCGACACTCAGGCGCCGGAGCCCGCGAGCCCCCGGCCTGAGCAGCGGACGGCGAACCTGGAGCCGCAATTTCACATGGACGTTTCCCAACGTCAGGGAGTTCCTGGCCTTCGCGGAGGCCGAACTCAAGCAGCAGGAGCCAGCACCTTCCTCCGGGGAGGAAGCTGTGCGGGCCCGCGAGGAGCTAGTGGCGATGGAAGAAGAGCTGCTCAACGCCCGGGAGCAAAGACTGTCCCTTCAGCAAAAGAAGTTGATGTAGCCCCACATGTGGACAACACCATGGACACCACGCCAAATGGCCCGATGACAAGATCAAGAGTCAAGGCTCTTCATGAAAAGGTGACCTCGCTCCTCTCGATGTGTGATCTCGACCTCCCTTTGAATGGTTTGCTACTTCATGCCGGTACCTTGTGTATACTCAGGATCCACCCGGATGATGACCCACAATGGAGTCAAGAAGATGGCCAAGAGGAAATCCAAGAAGATGGGCAAGAAGAGGAAGAAGGAGGCAAAAGCTCAAGGCGGAGCCAGCCGGCCTCCAGGCCGGCCTGGGTCGGCCCCCAGGCCGGACCCCCACCCGAGCCGGCGGTCTCCAGGCCGGCCTAGGCCGGCACCCAGGCCGGACCTCCACCCGACGCAGCCGGCCTCCAGGCCGGCCTAGGCCGGTTTCCAGGCCGGACGTCCACCCGACACAGCCGGCCTCCAGGCCGGCCCTCCACCCGATGCAGCCGGCCTCCAGGCTGGCCTAGGCCGGTTTCCAGGCCGGACCTCCACCTGTGCCGGCCGGCCTCCAGACCGGCCTAGGCCGGCCCCCAGGCCGGTTCCTCACCTTCCTGCCTTGTTTTGTACTAAGACTATAAATAGCTTTCCCCTTTCCCCATTCGAGGGCAGACTGAATTTGAGACTTGTGTGAGCCATGCTCCTCCTCCCTCGTAGCTAGGGTGCCTCGTTGAGGTAGATCTTGTTGTTGCTACTCTTTCACTGCGGTGTCTCTAGTAGTGCAAACCAATCTTTAACTGCGGTGATTCTATTGGATTGGTGGACCGGCCGGTAAGAGCAATCGGTTTCAACAAGAGTAAGTTTGGCTTTGATTCTTCGATCCAAAGGCTACCTTTTTGAGGGTTTGTTGTTGGGTGGAGTTCTCAGCAGGATTTGCTAGTTATCCTTGTGTTTTTCCCCACGAATCTCCCTCGCTACCCCTCCATGTTCTTCATGTTCATCCCCTTTTCCACTCAAATCCGTGAAGATCGGGCCTAGCCCTACATCATTTGGTATCAAGAGCAAGGGTTTCCACGGATTTGGATCGTGTTTCCACCTCTTATTAGCCATTTTTCCACCAAAATTTTTCTTTCCCATACCAATTTCGAAAATTCACAAAAAAAATATAGCCCATATGGATTTCGTTCGATCTTTCGATTTGGTGAGCGATTTGTGGTTTTGATCCACGGATCTCGTGCTTAAGACCTTTTCCCCACTTTCCGTTGGTGTTTTCCAGAGGCCTTTTCCGCTCCAGGTCCAAGCGTGCCGCTCAATTCGTCGCCGGCGGTACTACCGTCCGAACGGCCGGTACTACCGCCCGCAATCGGTCCTACCGCCCGTTCGGCCGGTGCTACCGCTGCACGACTATTCACCGAGTTCATCTTCGTGTCGCTTCATCGCTACCTCGACGGAATCAAAGGTATAGCTTCCGACACATCCCTTTCCATTTCACAAAACTTTTTCCTAGGAGCTAGCTCTTCATAGTGTGACCATTGCACTAGTGTGAAACCAAGTGACCATATCATCATCTTGTGAGCATCTAGTTGTAGCGGACTCGGCTCGGGCAAAAGCATAAAGCAAAAGAGAAATAGAAAAGATTCAAAAAAAAAAACGAGCTGTGATCCTAGTCATCCCCAAGCTCCAATACCCAATAGAGAAACGGGTCCACTTTTGCAAATCGGGTGCTCTTTCCCATACACTTGAGCTAGTTGTCCTTCGAGAGGTGGTGCGGCACGAGCATAGTCTTCGTTAGGTCCAAGTTGCTCCTTCCCATAGTCGCACCACCCACGTTTGTCCCACGTGTGAGTCTCTTTTGTTCTCGGATTGTGTGGTTAGTCTCTTTTGTTTCTTGATCCTTGTGGTTATCCTCCACTTCTTGCGATAGCCTTTTCATTGGTTTCGTTTCGATTTCTTGCCACTTTACCATACCTAAGCTCCTCATAAGTGTGTATGTGAGTCGCTTCTAGATCACTAATCAACCAACTCTTACTCTTGTGACACCTTTGTCTCGGAAGGCAGGCCCATTGGTCCAATACTAAGAGCGGTTATTAGCCACCACATATTCCACATATCACTTGTGTTTGCTTATCATGGCTAGGGAAGAACAAGACGCCGACTTCGGCAAACAAGCGGAGTCCCTTAGGAGGTACATCGACGACAACTTACGCTGCTATGAGGAGCGCCATCATGCCGCGCAACGTGAAAACGCTGAGCGTTTCGCTCAACTACAAGACGCCCAACGCGAGAGCAATGAGCGTTCCATTCGTCTCGAGGAGCTGCTTCTCGAAAGACGACACCGGCACTCCTCAAGACCAAGCTCAAGGTCTTCACACCGTTCCGACGCAAGAAGCAAAGTTCCAAGCGACGTTGGTCAAGGTCCACAAAACGGCCGCCATCACCACGAGATGCCTCATCAACAAGCGAACTTGGATCCTCAACAACACCAAGATCGCCATCGTCATGACATACCTAACCAAGAACGCCATCGTCAAGAGATACCTCATCAACAAGCGAACATGGATCCTCAACAACACCAAGACCAACATCGTCAAGAAGTGCCGCACCCCCAAGCGATCGTACACCATCAACAACATCAAGATCGCCATCGATAAGAAATTCCAATTCCAAATGTTAACTTGGATCCCCCCACACCGCAATGAGGACAATCGACATCATCGTCATGATCTACCTCCACATCGAGCCCGCCGAGTGCCATTGGCCGACAATCATGTGATATTGAAGATGACGAGGATTATGTTCCACACCACCACCCAAGGCATAGGCACCGAGACCGCCATCGCCACCATGATGATGATGATGAGGATGATCACAAAAACCGTTTCAATCCTCCCAAGCTCGTCATTCCTAAGTTGCATGGCACCAACGACCCGGAGGACTACATGGCATGGGAATCCAAGGTCTCGAAGCTATTTCAAGTGTACAAGGTGCCGCAAGACAAACGAGTTGACCTCGCATCCCTCGAGTTCGAAGGCTATGCGAAACTATGGTGGGAACAACTCCAAGCATCCTTTGAAGACCCAATCGACACATGGAATGACATGAAGAAGGAAATGCACAAGCGCTTTGTGCCACATCATTATGCGCGCGATTTATACAAGAACCTACAAGAACTCAAGCAAGGTCTCAAGACGGTCGACGAGTACTACAAGGAGATGGAGTCAACTCTCTCCCGCGCACACATTGTAGAGTCCGCGGAACAATCAATGGCACGTTTCTTGAACGGCCTAATGTACCCCATCAAGAAGATAGTGGAATTCCAACCTTATGAGAACCTTGTTGAGCTCGTTCATCAAGCCATGAAGGCCGAGCACCAAGTCGCCGAAGAGCTCAAGTATGTCAAGGCCAAGTCCTTCTTCGCCACTAGAGCTTCATCATCAACACAACCCATGACTCAAGTCCAAGCTCAAGGCAATGCCAAAAGTTCTACACCGCAACCCACTACCACCTCCAAGAAGACGACGCCCTCACCACAAGCTGTCAAGTCATATATCACTTGCTACAAGTGTGGAGGTCAAGGGCACAAGTCATTTGAATGCACCAACAAGAAGGTGATGATAGTCAATGACAATGGAGACTATGAGTCCATGAGTGAAGATGAGTACCACGCATTGAACAAGGTGGCCACGATGCAAAGCTTGGATGACGCCGATGACTACATCTATTGTGATGGTGACCCCAACCCCACTCTAGTTGTCACTCGAGTCTTGAGTACAATCAACCAAGGTGATGACGCTCAAAGATGCAATTTGTTCCAAACCAAGGCCGGCATCAACGGCAAATCAATCAAGGTAATCATTGATGGTGGGAGTTGTCACAACTTGGCAAGCAAGGAGCTATGTGAGAAACTCAACTTGACGTACAAGAAGCACCCCAATCCTTACCATGTGCAATGTCTTAGTGACTCCGGCACCGTGAAGATCCAACACACGGTTCAAGTATCCTTCAAGATTGGCTCTTACGAGGACACGGTGGATTGTGATGTGGTACCAATGTCGGTTTGCCACTTACTTCTTGGCCGCCCTTGGCAATTTGACAAGGCCGCTACTCATGATGGGTGCACCAACTACTATAGCTTCAAATGGAACAATAAGATCCTAGTGCTCCGCCCAATGACTCCAAGCCAAATCATCGCCGACAATGCCAAGACAATTGTAGAGCGCAAGAAAAACAATCCCATAGTGAGTTGAGTGGTGAGAGAGCGAACCACATTCACGTGAGTGAGAGCCACAAGCCAAATATGAGTGAGAAAGGGAAAAGAGTGAGTCCCGGTGTAGTCTTGTTAGCCACCAAAAGTGAGATGAGAGAAGTGAGAGCAAACCCATCCACTTTCCACTTCGTGCTTTTATGCAAAGGAGATGGCAAAGACACTAACGACTTAACCCAAGTTCCTCCGTCTATGTTGTCTATTTTGTAGGAATTCAAAGATGTCTTTGCGGATGAGCTACCTCAAGGACTTCCTCCCCTCCGTGGAATCGAGCATCGCATCGACCTCATTCCCGGTGCCCCTCTACCCAATAGAGCGCCATACCGCACCAATCCCGAGGAGACAAAGGAGATCGAGCGCCAAATTCAAGAACTCCTCGCCAAGGGACATGTTCGTGAAAGCTTGAGTCTGTGCGCCGTTCCGGTCATCCTTGTCCCCAAGCAAGACGACACACTCCGAATGTGCATGGATTGCCGTCCCATCAACAATATCACGGTGAGGTATCGACATCCTATCCCACGACTTGATGACATGCTAGATGAGCTTAGTGGTGCCACTATCTTCTCCAAAATTGATTTGAAAAGTGGCTATCACCAAATCCGTATGCATGAAGGAGATGAATGGAAAACCGCATTTAAAACAAAACTTGGTCTTTATGTGTGGCTTGTCATGCCCTTTGGTCTTTCCAATGCTCCTTCAACATTTATGCGTCTTATGAATCACGTCTTGCGCGCTTTCATTGGCAAGTTTGTGGTTGTCTACTTTGATGACATCCTTGTTTATAGCAAATCTTTGCATGAACATGTCGACCATGTGAAGCAAGTTTTGTTGGCCCTTCGTAATGCTTCGCTTTTTGCCAACCTCAAGAAATGCACCTTTTGCACCGACAAGCTTGTGTTTTTGGGTTATGTAGTTTCTTCCAAAGGGATTGAAGTTGACACCTCTAAGATTGAGGCAATCACAAATTGGCCACCGCCAACTAACCTTGCTCAACTTCGTAGCGCTCTTGGTTTGTTTGGGTTTTACCGTCGCTTTGTGAAAGACTTTAGCACAATTGCTTGCCCCTTGAATGAGCTTACCAAAAGAATGTACCCTTCATTTGGGGCAATGCTCAAGAATCGGCTTTCAATGAACTCAAGAAGAGATTGACCGAAGCTCCTTTACTTGCTTTGCCGGATTTCTCCAAAACTTTCGAACTTGAGTGTGACGCTAGTGGCCTTGGCATCGGTGGCGTCCTCATGCAATGTGGCCGTCCCGTTGCCTATTATAGCGAAAACTTGATGGTGCTCGCCTAAACTACCCAATCTACGACAAGGAACTCTATGCCTTAGTCCGTGTTTTGGAAGTATGGCAACACTACCTTTGGCCAAAAGAGTTTGTTATCCATTCCGATCATGAATCTTTGAAATATTTGAAAACCCAAGCCAATTTGAACAAAAGGCATGCCAAATGGGTTGAGTTTATCGAGTCTTTTCCCTATGTGGTGAAGTACAAGAAAGGCAAGGACAATATAGTCGCGGATGCTCTTTCCCGCAAGATGATTTTACTCACCCAACTTGAAATCAACGTTTTGGGCCTTGATGACCTTAAAGACCTCTATGCTTCTGATCCTTTCTTTGGGTCCTATCTTTACAAAGTGCACAATTGACAAAGGATGCGATGATTTCTACTTGCACAAGGGTCCTCGCTCCGTTTGTTGCTCTTACAGGAATCACATAGTGGGGGCCTCATGGGACACTTTGGCCGTGACAAGACACTCGCCATGCTATCTACACACTACTTTTGGCCACGGATGACGCGTGATGTGGAGCGCTTGGTGCGCCGTTGCCCAACTTGCCTCAAAAGCTAAGTCCACGTTGAACTCTCATGGTCTTTATATGCCTTTACCAATACCACACACACCTTGGTCCGACATTAGCATGGATTTCGTCTTAGGATTACCTCGAACGAAAAATGGCAAAGATTCAATATTTGTTGTTGTCGATCGCTTCTCTAAAATGGCACACTTTATTCCTTGCAATAAGACCAACGATGCTTCACACATTGCAACTTTGTTCTTCAGGGAAATTGTTCGTCTACATGGAGTGCCGAAGACCATTGTTTCAGACCGAGATGTCAAGTTCACAAGCTACTTTTGGAAGGCATTGACGGCAAAGCTGGGAGTCAAGCTCCTCTTCTCCACCACTTACCACCCACAAACCGATGGCCAAACTAAGGTGGTGAATCGAAGCTTATCAACTATCCTTCGCGCATTAATCAAGCCAAACCTCAAAGGTTGGGAAGAATGCATCCTGCACGCCGAGTTCGCCTACAACCGTGCATCACACCGGGCGACCAAGCGAAGCCCGTTCGAGGTTGTCTATGGGTTCAACCCCAACACCGCCCTAGACATTCTACCACTTCCTCTACACGAGCGCACCGACATGGACATCGACAAAAGAGCCGACTACATGAAGACATTACATGAGTCAACTCGAGCAACCCTAGAGGAGCACACCAAGCGCCAAGCTACCAAGATCAACAAGTTGAAGAAGCCCATGATATTCGAAGAAGGAGATCTTGTGTGGCTACACCTCCGTAAGGACCGTTTCCCGGATGAAAGAAAATCCAAGCTTGCTCCTCGCGGTGACGGGCCTTTCAAAGTGCTCAAGCGCATCAACGACAACGCCTACAAGATCAACATCCCAACCTCCAAGTACTTGGTGCACGACACGTTCAACGTCGCCGACCTATCACCTTTCCACGGAGATGCAAGCGTTCAAGAGGATGCCGAGTCGAAGACGACTCTTTCCGAAGGGGGGGGGGGGAGATGATGTAGCCCCACATGTGGACAACACCATGGACACCACGCCAAATGGCCCAATGACAAGATCAATAGTCAAGGCTCTTCATGAAAAGGTGACCTCGCTAATCTCGATGTGTGATCTCGACCTCCCTTTGAATGGTTTGCTACTTCATGCCGGTACCTTGTGTATACTCAGGATCCACCCGGATGATGACCCACAATGGAGTCAAGAAGATGGCCAAGAGGAAATCCAAGAAGATGGGCAAGAAGAGGAAGAAGGAGGCAAAAGCTCAAGGCGGAGCCAGCCGGCCTCCAGGCCGGCCTGGGCCAGCCCCCAGGCCGGACCCCCACCCGAGCCGGCCGGCCCCCAGGCCGGACCTCCACCCGACGCAGCCGGCCTCCAGGCCGGCCTAGGCCGGTTTCCAGGCCGGACCTCCATCCGACGCAGCCGGCCTCCAGGCCAGCCTAGGCCGGTTTCCAGGCCGGCCCTCCACCCGACGCAGCCGGCCTCCAGGCCGGCCTAGGCCGGTTTCCAGGCCGGACCTCCACCTGTGCCGGCCGGCCTAGGCCGGCCCCCAGGCCGGTTCCCCACCTTCCTGCCTTGTTTTGTACTAAGACTATAAATAGCTTTCCCCTTTCCCCATTCGAGGGCAGACTGAATTTGAGACTTGTGTGAGCCATGCTCCTCCTCCCTCATAGCTAGGGTGCCTCGTTGAGGTAGATCTTGTTGTTGCTACTCTTTCACTGCGGTGTCTCTAGTAGTGCAAACCAATCTTTCACTGCGATGATTCTATTGGATCGGTGGACCAGCCGGTAAGAGCAATCGGTTTCAACAAGAGTAAGTTTGGCTTTGATTATTCGATCCAAAGGCTACCTTTTTGAGGGTTTGTTGTTGGGTGGAGTTCTCAGCAGGATTTGCTAGTTATCCTTGTGTTTTGCCCACGAATCTCCCTCGCTACCCCTCCGTGTTCTTCGTGTTCATCCCCTTTTCACTCAAATCCGTGAATATCGGGCCTAGCCCTAAAACAGAAGTTGCAGGAGCGTCTCCGAGAGCTCGAAGCCCAGAAGAAGGTGATCACTCCGAATTATGCACATCTTTTCGACGTCCAAAACCCCAAATCTTGCTCATATTTGAGAAGTTCAGGCAAGATTTTAAATGCTTTTTACATCAGTTATCCACTTTTTGCAGATCAGTGCGCCAAGGCACATATTTCTTCATCTCCAATTCGCCTCTCGAGGCATGTTCCTGACGCTACTTCAAGAGGGCAGATACTTCGCGCCAAAAGATAACGGACGCCTCGCGAGATGTGCTTCGCGAGGGTTTCGCTTGGCGAGGATAAATGCCTCGCGAGGGTGCCACCTCTCGAAGCCAGAACCTCTCGAAGCCAGCACCTCTCGAAGCCAGAACCTCTCGAAGCCAGGACCTCTCGAAGCCAGAAGAGAAGTATGCGAGCGTATCTCCCTTGCGCTGCGCACGCGTTTGAATCAGCAAGGAGGGAATCGATCAACTTGGAGGAGAAGAAACCAGAAGAGTCAAAAAGGTGATAAATTAGGGAGCAGACCATGTGCGTCTGGGCAAAAACACTGAAAAGCGACGGCGGAAGTTCCCGCCTCGCCACCAACCACGCCATCGACCGCGGCCCTCGCCACTTCCGCAGCGCCTATAAAGCGGCTTCCTTGTCCAAGAAGAACAGAGCTCCGCATCCAGGAGAACCACTCCACCGCATCCACCAGATCCAAGACCCAACCAACCACTCCACCCAGATCAAGAACCGAAGAACTAGGAAGAACTTTGGAGAAGCATGGCGAAGACGATCCGTGAGGAACAAGAGTAATGAAGAAGCCCTTGATCCGTATCTGTCCCTGTCTACTTCCTTGCTTCTACTTCGTCTGTATCTTCCTTAGCCTCCCGCCTCTGCTTCCTCTGCTGCCGCCGCGACGAACTAATTCGATCCTCTCCAACCCCTTCGGTGAAAACTCTCTGTAACTCTCTGAATCGCTCTGTTTGTGTGAACTTAGTAATCGTGCTGTGATTTTGTTGCTTGTGAACTGTTCCTTAGCCCCCCCTTTGCTGCTGTTCATGTTATGTGTTTGTCGATTCTCCCTTAGCGTCCACCTTGCTGAAGTTTTGAGCTTTTGTTATGTTTGACGATCCACTCTTCCTTAGCCTCCCCTTTGCTGTCCGCGAGATCTTCCTCAGCCTCCCCTTTGCTGTCCGCGAGATCTTCCTTAGCCTCCCCTTTGCTGTCACCATTTTTATTTTCTGTTGCTTGATCCGCAAGAACTAGCCTAGATCCGTAAAACACCAACCCACCTTTTCGTTGTGCCAAGCTTCCGGAAAGGAAAAGCACCAATAGATTTTGATCCCTGTGGAGACGATAACAAAAACCCCCCTAAACCACAACCGATCAAAACTGGCGTCGTTGCCGGGGATCAAATATTTATTGCTTTTCAAAGTAC
This sequence comes from Puccinellia tenuiflora, assembly GCA_012064385.1. Lineage (NCBI taxonomy): Eukaryota > Viridiplantae > Streptophyta > Magnoliopsida > Poales > Poaceae > Puccinellia > Puccinellia tenuiflora. The sequence continues at coordinate 27,018 of QRDG01000280.1, read as the reverse complement.
AGTAGCCTTGGTTGTGTTTCTTTCCCCGTAGTTCACCTCCGTGATAAATCTGCTTGCTTTGTTACTCTTAGTCTCTTAATCTTGCATCTAGAACAGTTATTAGGGGATTTAGTTCACTAACCCTTGATAAAGTTCTTGTTTGTGCTTGTGTGCAGTGGAAACATGATCTCCTTCGTGCAGGTTGGTGAGTTTGTATATGCAGACATCTGAAGATTCACCTTTAGCCCCCTTTGATCCTGAGCCTGAAAGAACGTTTCTTGCAAATAGAAGAAGGGCAGTTTCCTCGACAGCCGTAGAAGAAAGATTGCCAGCTTCCAAGATGGGAGACAGGAAGTTGAGAGACCTCTGGATCCCTAAAGACCATGCAGCCACCTCTGAAGTGGTTATGCCTGCGATTCAAGCAAACAACTGGGAAATCAAACCAGCCCTAATCAATATGGTTCAGCACAACCCCTTCAAAGGTTCTGCCTTGGAGAGTCCTCATGAACATATCAGAAATTTCTTGGAGTACTGTAACACCCTCAAGCACAATGGTGTGCCTCCTGAAGCCATTAGGATGCAGCTATTCCCTTTTTCCCTGTCGGGTAGTGCTAAGTTACGGTTCCATGCCCAGCCTACTCATGCTAGGGACACTTGGGAACATCTGGTGCAAGCTTTCTTTGAGAAATACTTTCCCCCCACCAAAGCAGCCGATTGCAGAGACAAAATTACCAGATTTGTGCAATGCCAAGGAGAGAGTTTATATGATGCCTGGCAGAGGTACCAAGGCCTGATTAGAATGTGTCCTAACCATGGCCAAGAACAGTGGCTAATTCTGCAGACATTCTACAAGGGTTTAACAGATCAGACCAGATCCTTTGTAGATTCTGATGCTGGAGGAGGTATAATGAACAAGACCCTGGATGAAGCTTTTGAATTGATTGAGAGCATGGCTTCACACAATTTCTCCTGGACAAATGAAAGAGCAATGCAGCCTCCTCAGCCACTAGTTATGCAACATTCAAGCCCAGAAGCCCTTGAAGCAAAGCTTTATAGCCTGACCAGTCAAATATCTCAGCTTATGTTGGAAAAGAATGGAAAAGCCCTTGTGCCAGTAAGTTCAGTTTCAGCACCCTGCCAGATTTGTGGAATTGAAGGGCATTCGCCTCAGGAGTGTCCCTATTTCAGTGCCAGTGAATCTGAAGTGGCAGAAGTGAATTACACTCAGAATCAAGGTCCGTTTTCTCAGAGATACAACCCCTCCTGGAGACATCATCCAAACTTGTCCTACAAGAATGCAGCCCCACAAAGTTACCCTCAAGCAGCTCCACAGAACTATGCCTCAACATCTCAGCAGAATTTCAGACCTCAAGGCCATATGCAGCAGCCACAGCAGCATCCTCACCAAGCAACCCATCAAAATGCCTCTTCAAGCAGTAGCCAGTCTGAAATTAGTGAAATGATGCGTTTGCAAAAAGAAATGTTCAGTGGAATGCAAGAAACAATGAAGATGCAGTCTGAATTATTTTACAAGACGATGCAGCAGCTTACAGCTGGAATCTCTAATACCCAGGGAAATCAGACAGAGAACAAACTACCTGCTCAGGTAGAGAAGAACCCTAAGCAATGTGGTGCAATTACCACTACTGAAGCAGTAGAGGCTGTCACCACTAGAAGTGGATTAAACACTGAACCCATTCTGAAGACACCTCCAACTGTCACCTATGTAGCCCCACCAAGGAGGCCTCGCGAGGAAAATTTGCCTCGAGAGAAAAGTCCCTCGAGGGATCCTCCTCAAGAGCCTGTAATACAAGTAGAACCAGCAGCAGTACCAAGGGTTGAGAAGCCTTTAGTTCAGAAGATCCCATTCCCTTCAAGATTGGAAAAAACTAAGGAAGAAAAGCAGTATGCCAAGTTCCTAGAGACAATGAAGGAAGTGCAAATAACAATCCCCATCCTTGATGCAGTGTTGCACATCCCTCTGTATGCCAAATTCTTCAAGGACCTGATAACCAAGAAAAGAAGTATAGAAGATCCTGAGATAGTTGCTTTGACAGAAGAATGCAGTGCAGTTATCCAAAACAACTTGCCCAAAAAGTTAGGAGACCCAGGAAGTTTCAGTATCCCCTGTGTGGTTGGAAAAAGAACCTTCACAGCTCTCTGTGATTTAGGTTCCTCAGTCAGTGTGTTACCCCAAGCCGCCAGTCAAATGCTGCAGCTAGGCTTGCCGAAGCCCACCTCTATGACACTGCAACTTGCTGACAAAACACTGAGAAAACCAACTGGAATTCTTGAAGATGTGCCAGTCCAAGTTGGAAATTTTGCTTATCCAGTGGATTTTGTTGTGTTGGAAATGGAAGACAACTCAGAGTCAATGATTCTTGGCAGACCTTTCTTAGCCACGGCTGGAGCCATAATTGATGTGAAAGGTGGAACCCTGAAGTTGCAATTTGGTTCTGAACAAGCAGAGTTTAACATGAAGCACGCTTCCCACCTGCCTAACATATTTGAACAATGCCATGCTATGGATGTCGTCGACAAGAGTGTAATTGAATCTCAGCAGCAAATGCAACCCCAAGAGCCTGAAGTACAAGTCTTTGTGACAGCTGATAGTCCTAATCTTCAAGAATTGTTTGGAATCACTCTTTGTAATGAAAATTCTGGGAGTGCAGAAAATGCCTCAAGAGAAATGCTTCGTGAGGTCCTGCCAAATGCTTTGCGAGAGCCTCTTCAAGCTTCACGAGGAGAAATGCCTCGCGAGGGAAATCTCGAGGAAGCAGAACCTTGGAGAGAACCTAGTCAGCCGTCATAAATCTATTGTTGAGTTGAAGGAGTTGCCTGCTCACCTGAAGTATCTGTTTCTAGAGGAAGAAAAGATTCACCCTGTGATAATCAGCTCTGCACTTGATGATGAACAGGAGCACAGCCTATTGTCAATTCTCAGACTATACAAGAATGTCATTGGATATTCCATTGATGACATTAGGGGAATCGATGAGATGGTCTGCTCTCACAGAATATATCTTGAAGAGGATAGCACCCCCTCTAGAGAAGGCGAAAGGAGATTAAACCCTGCCCTGCAAGAAGTAGTAAAAAAGGAAGTTCTGAAACTCCTACAAGCGGGGCATGATCTACCCCATCTCTGACAGCGAGTGGGTGAGTCCTATCCACATAGTGCCCAAGAAAGGAGGCTATACAGTGGTTGAAAATGAAGAAGGAAAATTGATGACCACAAGACCTGTTACTGGATGGAGAATGGTCAATGATTTCAGGAAATTGAACAAGGCAACTAGGAAGGATCATTTCCCTTTGCCATTTATGGACCAGATGTTGGAGAGGTTAGCAGGGCAAGAATTTTATTGTTACCTTGATGGATACTCTGGATTTCTTCAGATTCCCATCCATCCAGCAGATCAAGAAAAAACTACATTCACATGTCCATATGGAAAATTTGCATACAAAAGATTGCCATTTGGTTTGTGTAATGCCCCGGGAACCTTCCAGAGGTGCATGACGTCAATATTTTCTGACTATATTGAGAAAATTATGGAAGTTTTCATGGATGATTTCACTGTCTATGGAAAAGATTTTGTCACCTGCTTGAAGAACCTGACAGTAGTCCTGCATAGATGCTCAGAGCAGAACTTATATTGAACTGGGAGAAATGTCACTTCTTAGTCACTGAAGGTATTGTGCTTGGACACTTGATATCCTCTAGAGGCATTGAAGTGGATAAATCAAAAGTTGATGTGATTGCTAAATTACCACCCCCTGAAAATGTAAAAGGAATACAGAGTTTCCTTGGACATGCTGGATTTTACAGGAGATTCATTAAGGATTTCTCTAGCATTGCAAAGCCTCTAACCAAACTGCTCAGTCAAGATGTCAAATTCCACTTTGATGAAGCTTGTCTGAAGGCTTTTAACCAGTTGAAGCAAGCTCTTATTTCTGCTCCAATTGTGCAGCCTCTAGATTGGACCCTACCCTTCGAGTTGATGTCTGATGCAAGTGATTTTGCAGTTGGAGCAGTTCTGGGCCAGGGAAAAGAGAAAGCTCTGCATGTGATCCACTATGCCAGCAAAACTCTTGATGATTCTCAGATCAATTACTCCACTACTGAAAAAGAATTGCTTGCGGTGGTATTCGCATTTGACAAGTTCAGATCTTATCTAGTTGGGCAAAAATGTACCGTCTTCACTGATCATGCAGCAATAAGATATCTTGTTAGCAAGAAGGATGCCAAGCGCAGGCTAATCAGATGGATTCTCCTGCTTCAAGAGTTTGATATTGAGATCAAGGATAAGAAAGGGTCTGAGAATGTGGTACTGATCATTTGTCAAGAATAAGTTGCTCTGAAACTAGAAAAATAGAAGACAACATCCCTGGAGAGCAACTGATGGGAGTAAATGCTTCGCGAGGAGATGCTTCGCGAGATATGCTTCTCGAGGAAATGCTTCGCGAGGGATGCCTCGCGAGGGTCGATGTCTCGCAAGAAGCCAAGACTCCATGGTATGCTGACATTGTGAATTACCTAGAGTGTAAAATTATGCCAGCTGATTTGTCCTACCAGCAGAAAAAGAAATTCATGCATGAAGCCAAGAGCTATTACTGGGATGAACCATTCCTCTACAAGCATTATGCAGATGGTATAGTGAGGAGATGTGTGCCCTCTGAAGAAACTCATGATGTGATGTTCCAATGTCATTCTGGCATGTATGGAGGCCATGCTGGAGTAATGAAAACTCAAGCAAAGATTCTTCAAGCTGGATTTTATTGGCCCAGCCTATTCAAAGATGTTCATGATTTTATCAAGCAGTGTGATCCCTGCCAGAGAACTGGGAAAATCTCGAGAAGGAATGAAATGCCTCAGCAAGGCATTCTTGAAGTTGAACTGTTTGATGTATGGGGAGTTGATTTTGTTGGGCCTCTACCTTCCTCTCGAGGCTTCAAATATATCCTTGTAGCAGTGGATTATGTGTCCAAATGGGTTGAAGCGGTATCAACTATCAGTGCAGATTCCAAGTCAGTCTGCAAGCTGTTCAAAACTGTAATTTTCCCCAGATTTGGAGTTCCCAGAGTTGTGATCAGTGATGGAGGAGCCCACTTCAACAATGAACAGCTAGAGAAGCTGTTGAGCAAGTATGGTGTGAAGAATCACAGAGTTACTACACCCTACCATCCTCAAGCCAATGGACAAGTTGAGTTATCCAATAGAGAAATTAAGCAGATCCTTGAAAAGGTTGTGTCCAAGTCCAGAGCAGATTGGTCCCTGAAACTGCCTGATACCTTGTGGGCATACAGAACTGGATACAAGACACCTATTGGAATGTCACCCTTCAGGCTTGTATATGGTAAAGCATACCATTTGCCTGTCGAGCTAGAGCACAGAGCTCAATGGGCTATCAGAAAACTAAACCTCGACATGAAGAAAGCTGGGAGTGCAAGGAAACTGCAGATGTGTGAGCTTGAAGAGCCGAGGCATGATGCATATGAGAGTTCCAAGATTTACAAGGAAAAGACCAAGAAATGGCATGACAAACATATCCTCAGGAAGGAGTTCAGCATTGGATATCAAGTGTTGGTGTATGACTCCAAGTTGCATTTATTTGCCAGAAAATTCAAGTCAAGATGGTTTGGTCCTTGCATAGTGAAGAAGGACTTGGGAAATGGTGCCTTCGAAGTCCAGACCCCATCAGCAGGTACCTTCAAGGTAAATGGTCAGAGACTGAAGCATTACCTAGCAGGAGAGAAGATTGTCATTGAAGATCCTGAAGAAAGCGAGAATGACGAGTCAGAGGATGTACCCAATGCATCCTATGAAGCTGTGAAGCAGTGAGCAGAAGCTACGGTCAGGCTCGTGACCTTAAACAAGCGCTCATCGGGAGGCAGCCTAATATCCTTTTTATATATTATTTCCCTTCAAGAGTTATTTTTGTTTTGTCCTTTTCCTTTTTGTTTGCTGTTTTGATTTTCAGATCATTGAATAAAAGAGAGTGAAGTGGGTTGGCAGAGATCCCTGCAAGCAAAGAGTAGAAAGTCGCTTCGAGAGGAAAAAGGCCTCTCGAGGGATTCTGCTTCAAGAGAAAGCTTCTCGAGGGCTTGATGCTTCGCGAGAAAAAAGGCCTCGCGAGGGTTTTGCTTCGCGAGGAATGCTTCTCGAGGATTCGAACCTTAAACCAGGTGAACACATTCCAATTAACAAATCCTGTTACACCATAAATATCATTGCTATGCCTTGATCGCAAAAGTTTCTATCTATTCTTGGCTATATTTTCGAAGTTGCTTGTCGAGTAAAAGTTTCCTGGAGTGGTTAATTTTGCCTAAACAATCTTTCATGCTATTGAGAATCTCGCAGTGTTTCTGTCTATAATGCTTGCAAACACTTGTGTTAGATTCATGTATCAAAACAGAGTTCATATATGTCTCTGCTCAGATCTTTTGGAATACCTTCATAATGCAAGTGGCTCTAAAACTGAATAAGTTGATCCTCGAAGAGCCATGTTTTAACTGCACTTCTGCATTTTTGCATTAGCTACCAGTATCTCGGGATGGTGGTATGTGAAGCACTAAAGTGAAACCAACTTGAAGCAAGTATTTTGAAAGCAAATTTTTGCATTAGCAGTTATGATCTCGGGATTGTAACCTGTGAAGCACTAACCTGAAGTTCCTGATAGTAATTTGAAAGCAAATGTTTGCATTAGCAGTTATGATCTCGGGATTGTAACCTGTGAAGCACTAACTGAAAGAATCTGACAAGTAACAATGATCCTAACCCATCTTTAATTTTTGCATTAGCCTACTGTGTTCTCGGGAACGGTAGTAGGTGAAGCACTGACTTTGCATTCACTTAACCCTCATGGCTATTTCATGGATCACTTCATTTGATTTCCCTGCCAAATGTCTTATCTAGGTAATCGAAAAGTATCTGAACTGAGACAAATATAAAAGTTGTTAATTGAAACTTGACTCTGAACTAGAGATTGCAACCAGGTATGCAGAAACTGCTTTGAATCCAATATGTATGAACTGCTGTGTATGCAGAAGTTGAGCACTGTTTTCATCATATCTGCTTTACTTGGGGACAAGCAAAGGTTTGGGTCTGGGGGTTTGATCACTCCGAATTATGCACATCTTTTCGACGTCCAAAACCCCAAATCTTGCTCATATTTGAGAAGTTCAGTCAAGATTTTAAATGCTTTTTACATCAGTTATCCACTTTTTGCAGATCAGTGCGCCAAGGCACATATTTCTTCATCTCCAACGCTTGTAGAGAGAAAAGCTTCAGGAGGATCCCTCTCGAGGCAATTCGCCTCTCGAGGCATGTTCCTGACGCTACTTCAAGAGGGCAAATACTTCGCGCCAAAAGATAATGGACGCCTCGCGAGATGTGCTTCGCGAGGGTTTCGTTTGGCGAGGATAAATGCCTCACGAGGGTGCCACCTCTCGAAGCCAGAACCTCTCGAAGCCAGCACCTCTCGAAGCCAGAACCTCTCGAAGCCAGGACCTCTCGAAGCCAGAAGAGAAGTATGCGAGCGTATCTCCCTTGCGCTGCGCACCCGTTTGAATCAGCAAGGAGGGAATCGATCAACTTGGAGGAGAAGAAACCAGAAGAATCAAAAAGGTGATAAAGTAGGGAGCAGACCATGTGCCTCTGGGCAAAAACGCTGAAAAGCGACGGCGGAAGTTCCCGCCTCGCCACCAACCACGCCATCGACCGTGGCCCTCGCCACTTCCGCAGCGCCTATAAAGCGGCTTCCTTGTCCAAGAAGAACAGAGCTCCGCATCCAGGAGAACCACTCCACCGCATCCACCAGATCCAAGACCCAACCAACCATTCCACCCAGATCAAGAACCGAAGAACTAGGAAGAACTTTGGAGAAGCATGGCGAAGACGATCCGCGAGGAACGAGAGGAAAGAAGAAGCCCTTGATCCGTATCTGTCCCTGTCTACTTCCTTGCTTCTACTTCGTCTGTATCTTCCTTAGCCTCCCGCCTCTGCTTCCTCTGCTACCGCCGCGACGAACTAATTTGATCCTCTCCAACCCCTTCGGTGAAAACTCTCTGTAACTCTCTGAATCGCTCTGTTTGTGTGAACTTAGTAATCGTGCTGTGATTTTGTTGCTTGTGAACTCTTCCTTAGCCCCCCTTTGCTGCTGTTCATGTTATGTGTTTGTTGATTCTCCCTTAGCGTCCACCTTGCTGAAGTTTTGAGCTTTTGTTATGTTTGACGATCCACTCTTCCTTAGCCTCCCCTTTGCTGTCCGCGAGATCTTCCTTAGCCTCCCCTTTGCTGTCCGCGAGATCTTCCTTAGCCTCCCCTTTGCTGTCACCGTTTTTATTTTCTGTTGCTTGATCCGCAAGAACTAGCCTAGATCCATAAAACACCAACCCACCTTTTCGTTGTGCCAAGCTTCTGGAAAGGAAAAGCACCAATAGATTTTGATCCCTGTGGAGACGATAACAAAACCCCCCCTAAACCACAACCGATCAGAAGGCCTTCCTCGAAGTGGAGGAGGCGTACCAGGCCAGGGCGGCCCTCGACGAAGAACGCCTGGAGCAAGGGATGCTAAACGTGGAGGGGTGGACTCGCATGGAGGTGGAGGAGACGACGGAGGAGACCATCCGAGCAAAGAATGAGGCCATCCGGTCAAGGGATCGGAAGATCTCTAGACTGAAGGAGGACCTCGCCCATGAGAAGAAACGCCGGTAGCAAGCTCGAGAGGACATCCGGAGGATCTGAAGCGAGCGAGATGGCCAAGCGTCGAGAATAGCGGCCCTGCTGGCCACTATCGACACACAGAAGACGGCCCTGGCCGCAGCCGAGGAATCCAAGAAGAGCTTGGGCGTCCATCGAGTCGAGTTGGAGAAGAAGAGCAAGATCTTGGAAGAAGCGGTGAAGTTCCGGGACGAAGCCGCCAAATGTATGGCCACCGCCGAGACGAAGCCAAGAAGCTCGCCGAAAGCCTGGCAACCGCGGAGACGAGCAAATTGCAGGCCCAGATTGCCTGGGACTGCCACGAGAAGCTGTCCGATCAGCTCAAAGAGGTGCAAGGGGACCTGGCAAAGGCTAGGGAAGCACATGCCAAGGAGACGAGCGACTTCCGCCGGCATCGGCAGGGGAACAACGAGATCTTGCTCCAGATGCACCCCTGGGTCCTGAAGATCATCGTAGGGCTGGCGGTGCTGGAGGTGAAGGGCCTGCCTGCCCTCCCGTCGGAGCGGTCCTACTCCCTTCGGTGTTACCCATCGTTCTTGGAGCTTGTGGCCTCGCGCATCAACGGCCTTAAGGACAGCGTGAGCAGAGCCACCCTCTAGGAAGGGAGGGTTGCGGCCCGGCAGGTGGCCACCCAGTTCGTCGCGGCCCTCCAGTGACATCGCCAGCCGCCTCCTTCCTTGTCTGATATGCAGGGTCTAGCCCCCGAGATGCTGACCAACCCGAGGTGACCCGCCATGTAGACGAGATCATGGAGCACTTCTCCCGTGAGGATGACAATCGGTCCTGAAAGTGGATGGAGCAATGACCCGGGGGCGCTTGCTCCTGCTCACGGATGGGTGATGTCCGGGTTGCCATCGATGGCGACCCCGCGTCCCCTGCCTCCGGGGGTTCCACTCCGAGAGAGGCTCTGCTGGGAGGCGAATGCGCCCTTGCAATTACCGCGGGGCTTTCCGCAGCCTCCCCTGCTTCGACATCTTCATCCACTCGGACCCGCTTCCGGGAGCTCTCGGACTCGGAAGACCTGCAGCGCGCATGCAACGGTCAGAATTGCCGCGGCTCTGATCAAGCAGGAAAGGATCAAGGTAGGCTCTAGAGTTACCTTCGAGCCCGTTTAGCGCTGGAAAAGCCCCACCGCTTCCCCGCAAGATATTCGAAGGGGTCTGACATCGACACGCTCTCGTCGCCTCCGTCTTCGGCAGGAATCGGGGAAGGGAGTCCCCCCGGTTTCTGCCCCACCTGCGGACTTTGAGGAGCTGGCTGCCCGGGGGGCGTCTCTACCCCAGCGTCTTCTGGTCCTGCGGACGCCTCCCCCTCTCCTTTGGGGGACGCAGGGGGAGGGGTGCGGCCCAGATCCTTTGGGCCCTCCTCTTCCTCATCTTCATCGTCAAAGATCCCGGGCTCGTCTGGCGAGAAGTCCCCGTACGGTGGCTCCGCTGCCATCGAGAACCTCCCGCGGACCGTCACCCGGGGCACCGGAAGTGGGTCCAAGGATTCGGTACCCTGAAGCCCGTAGGCGTTACACCCTGGCATATGAGGCGCCGCGTCACCTCTCGCGATGCGGTCAAGCAACGAGAAGTCTCCCGCCGGAAGATCGTACCGCTCCCTCGGCAGCAGGAAGTGCATCTTCCCCTTCAGCATCTCAGGCGGTATGTGAGACCCCATCCCCTAGCGGATCTCCCACAACGGTTGGGACCTGTGCTGCACAGGAGCAATCCCCCTCCGCACGAAGTCTCCGGCGATCATGGAGCCTGTCACCTGACCGCTCCGAAGCTCCGCGAACTTCTTGACAATCGGCTGAAGGGCCTCGTCTTGGGAGCTGACATCTCTCGAGTTGGCCAAGCTCTCGGCTGGGGCGGTCGGCACCAGGAGGTGCGGGCTGATGCTGCCCGCTTGAACAAGGTACCAGTTCTGCCTCCAGTCTTTCCAGCTGGGATGGATCTTGGTCCTCGGATATTGGCTTGCGTTCTCCTGCTTGAGGAAGAAGGACACCCCGCCCGCTATCCATCTTGATCTCCCCCTTCGGGGCTGTCGGAGATTGTCCCCAGGAACTAGGGGTGTCTCCAAGGTATCTTGTAAGGGGCTGAACACGGAGTCAAACAATCCACAACGTGCTCCAGCGACGGTGCTCGTCAGGCTCGCTGCGGACGACACTGCAGAGATTGACACAAGGTCTTACCCAGGTTCAGGGCCCTCTTGTGGAGGTAAAACCCCTACGTCCTGCTTCTATGTATTGCACTGCTTGGAGAGTTTACAGTACAAGGAGAGCTTGTCGAGCTCGAGGTGGCTAACAATGGCTACTTGCTGAGTCTTCAGATCTAGGGTTTTGGGTTGCTCTAGGCTCAAAACCGAACCTAGGAAGAGTTACAGAACCCCTTGCTTGGGCGTGCTCCTCCTCCTTTTATAGGCGCCCTGGGCCTCTTCTGCCCAAACATTTGGGCGGGAAGGGCTACCACATGGCGACGAAGGAGGAGGCGCGGTGCACCGTAAAGGTGAGGTCTACCATAAAGGTAAAGCTCGTGGACGCGGTCCACGGCAGGGGAACGGCGTCACCAAAGCTGAAAAGGGGCACCGACCAGCTGGACAGTGGGCTGGCGCTTGCCGAGGTGGGAGGTGACCCACGGTGACGTCGTCCTTGGAGCGTAGCTGCAGACTGTTCCCTTGTCACCAAAGAGGCAATACTCGTTGTCCGCTTTGCTTGGCTCCGCTTTGTTGACTGCTTTATACATGGAAACGGCAACTGCGGCGTTGTCGTCATCGCGCGTAGGCACGCGCGTCACTCTGCACATGGCGCAGAGCCCATGTGCGCTCTGCCGCGGGGGCAGAGATGGCTTCACGAGAAGGCGCTTCGCGAGGCGAAAAGCCTCGCCAAGCCCTTCAGCTTGGTCCTTAGCAGAATTGCGGGCGGCGTCGGAGACGCCTTGTCGAGGAGCGATCCCTCGCCAAGGGAAAGAACCCTTGGCGAGGAGAAAAACCCTTCGCGAGGGGAGAAATCCTCGCGAAGCTCGCCAGGCTTGGAGAGCCTGGTCCTTAGCGAAAATCATCCAAAGAATCTTGTGGGCCCTGGCAGGCCGGCCCGTGGTACCCTGGTTTCCACTGTGCCGACAGTAGCCCCCGGGCCCGCGATGGCACGCCGAGGCCCATGGACGAAGGCGAAGCGTCGAGGGGCCAAAGATGCCTGGCAGGGCCGCGACACGTGTCACGCAGCGGTTGCACCCGCGGCCACGACCTCCTCGGCTCCAACGGGCGACGTGGCGGGGCCCGCCACGGCTCGAGTGCCGGTCAATAAAGCCTGGGCGCGCAGACGGCGCCCATTACTTCTCACATAACTTCTTCCCACGCCTCCAATCTCTCCAGAGAGCTCCAATCTCCAGAGTACTCTTCTTCTTCTTCGGTCGACCGATGGCGCCCAAGAAAGCAGCCACCGACTTGAAGGGCAAGGCCACCGCGCAGGCGAGCTCGTCAGCGGCGGCGGCGCGGGGCGCTGCGCCCCAGGGGACAATGCCTGAGTCCCTTATCAGCGCGGCGACGGTTTCCAAGGTGCGGCTCCTGGTGGCCTCCAACACCCACGAGCTCGGTGCCACCAACATAGCGCCCGGCAGCAGCAGGGTCGGCGCGGGGTTCCACCCCATCTTCTTTCACACACTCTTTGCCGACTTCGTTCCTCCTTTCTCCGGTTTTCTCCTAGGGATCCTTGAGGCATACCGGATCCAGCTGCTCCATCTTCATCCAAACTCCGTGCTCATTCTCGCCATCTTCGCCTACCTCTGCGAGGCGTATGTCGGTGTCCGCCCCTCGGTGGCGCTCTTCCGGAGCTTCTACTCCCTCCGGAGCACCAAGTCGAACGAACGATTTGGATGCGTCTCCTTCCGCATCGCCGCCGCCAGGAGTGAAGGGTACATCCCCATCGCATGGCAGGGTGAGAACGCCATCACCGAGGTGACGAAGAAAGTAGAGAAGTTCCGCGAGAAGTGGGTTTTCGTCGGCACCAAGTCGTCGAACCGCCACCTGGAGGTTCCCGTGGCACCCCCGAGGAAGTGGGCGCGCTGGGCGAGCGGTGAATTTGAGGGTCCCAAGCTTGAGGCAGTATACGAGCGTATTCAGGTGCTCCGCGAGGCCGGGCTCACCGGCCGGATGGTGGCGATGGACTTCGTTTCGCGCCGCATTGCTCCTCTCCAGTGGCACTCGAAGCCGATGTGGACCTATTCGGGCCCGGACGACAGGATGCGCCTCAGCCCCGACGACTTCACTCCGGCCGAGATGAAGCGGATCATGAAAGCTCTCTTCGCCACGACGTCCATTCCGGCCCCAAGCAACGACGACGCCTTGCCGCTGTTCGCCTACACGGAGGAGCGAGTGCGCGAAGCCCGCAAGCTCCTGCCCCACTTCGACGAATGGGGTATCAAGCCCGCGAGGCTTGTCGGGCCCCGCCGCAACCCGTGGGCGGTGGAACAAGAGCAGGAGGGCGACGCGCTGGAGCTAGACGAGGACGAAGGGTCCGAGGAGGATGAGGCTTCAAGGGGTGCCGACCCCTCCGGGGAAGACGAGGCTTCGAGGGGTGCCGACCCCTCGGGGGGCGACGCAGGCTCAAGGAACGTGCCGCCCGGCGAGGACCTCCAGGAGATCTCTTCCAGCGACGACGGGGGCGCCTTCCGCGTGGTTCGCTCCCAGCGCCCCGCAGAGGAGGAGTACAGCAGCAGGGGAGGACGCCGCGAGCCTCACACCAAGGTCCTTCATGACAGGGACGCCGGGGTCGCCACGAGGGAAGCTCCTCGCGAAAAGGTAGCGGCGCCCCATGAGCAGGCCGGAGCGAGCACTCTCCAGCCACGAAAAGGGAATAAGAGGGTGTGGAGAGCGGCCGACGAGTGAGTTTGGCTCTTTTCTTTCCTTTCAGCATTTGCTTCTGCGAATCCCCTCCTGAAGGATTTTTGCTTGGCTGTGTTTTTTCAGCGTACCCGCGGCGCCGAAAAAACGGCGTCTCCGCAAGCTCGGGGAGACCGCCTGCACTGCCGAGACACCTGTGGCCGACGAGTCGCAGCAGGCGGCCGTCGAGCCGCAGCATATGGCTGATGAGCCACGGCAAGCGGATGTCGGGCAGCAGCAAGAGTCAGTCCCTCTCACGGGTGAGCACCGCGTGGCGGTGGTGATGGTTGAAGAGGCGGCGTCGCCTCCAGCTAGGGCTGCCTCTCCCCCCGTGGTCGAGCACCGTGTGGAGGAGGTGATTGAGCTGGCGACGCCTCCGCCTACTCGGGCGGCTACTCCTCCCGCGGCGGAGCACCGCGCGGAAGAAGAGGAGGTGGACGAAGAGATCGTCGCGGAGTCGCCCCCAGCAGCAAGGGAGGCTCCCACAAGGAGGGCAGGTACTCCCGAGGCCACGGCAGACGCGGCCACCACGGAGGGGGCGGGGAGCGCCCCTGAAGAGCAGGAGGCAGAGACGCCTCTGGAGCCCCCGAGCGACGGGGCCAGGGGCGAGGAGATGCCCAGCCCCCTGAGGGCTCTCGATGCGGGCGGCGAGGGAGACGCCCCCACAAGCCCCCACGCCGCGGCGGGGGCCGCTACAAGTTCGGGGCAGGATGCCCTAGGCGCCTCGACAAGCGTCGAGGCCTCTGCGCCCCACAAGGATGCAGGGGTCTTGGCGCTGGGTGAGCCGCGCCCTCGCGCGGTTCGCCGCGACGTTGTCTTCCGCCAATCGCGGCAGGCACTTGACGAGCTGGCGGCGCAGCTCGCCAAGGAAGATCTCGCCAGGGAGAAGGAGCGGGCGAGGCTTGCCGACGCCTGGGCCCTTCTCCACGAGCGGGTGGAAATGTGTCGCCGGCAGGACGCGGCGGCAAGGGTGGCGCGCGAAGAAGCGATGCGCTTCGCGAAGGAGAGCCGCGACAGCGTCAAGCGGGAGGCGGCCGAGGTCATGGACCAGCTGGACGCTGCACGGGAGGCGCTGGAGACGGATACCACCGCCAAGCACCAGGAGCTGGCGGCGCGCGAAGAGAAGTTCGCCAACGAGTCCGAGGCCGCGAGGACCATCTTGGAGGAGCTGCGCGAGCAGCTGGACGCCCGCGAGGGGCAGCTAACGCCTCGCGAGACCGAGCTGAAGAAACGCGAGGAAGAGCTCTCCCTCCGGGAGAAAGAGCTGGATCGGCGCGAGGAGCAGGTCCACTCTCTGGAGGAGGAGCAAGCCACCCGCGAGGGGCTGCTGCAGGAGCGCGAGAACTCAGTGGCCAGGAGCGAGGCCACCCGCAAGGAGCGCCACGACAAGGCCAACGCTGACCTCGCGATGAAGCAGAAAAGGACCCAGGATGAGGCTGACGCCATGGTTGAGCGCATCCGCGAGAGCCTCGCCAATGACTATGACGCCAAGGCCACGAAACAGGAAGAACGCTTCACGATGAAACGCAACGAGTTCCTGCATCAGATCGAGGGGCTCGAGAAGTCGGAGAGAGAATTGACCTCCCGCCTTCAGTACGCCAAGGAGGCGCTGGCTCGCGCGGAGAAGGAGATTGCCGCCCTGAAGGCCGACCTGAGCGACCTCCAGCAGCAGGTGGGGCCGGCCGCGGACCGCGCGGAGCAAGCGCAGGACTCCGCACGGCACAACCGGGCCATGACGCGCCAGCGCCAGCTCATGCTCCACGAGTTGGTTCGCCGCGCGAACGCCATCGGGGACGACTTGAGGATCGAGATCCCCCACCTTCCCTCCGGAGGGATCGACGACGAGGCAGCACACACGCAATTCTTCGGGCAATTCCTCGGGGAGATTGAAAAGGTCGCGAAGCGCTTCGACGAGCGCGTTGTGGCGGAGAGCCGCGATCTCCTCGTCCTTGCCATCAGCCGCGTCTTCAGCAACCTTCTGAAGCTCTGGCCCTCGTTCAACCTCGAGGCCGTGACGGAGCCGGTCGAGATCCGCAGCAAGGCGGGGGAGGCCGCTGAGGTGTTAGCCAAGAAGTACGACCAAGTCTTGGTCGATGAAGACGAAGGCGACGGCGAGGGAGGCGCCCTGGAAGCAGGAGCTGGCGCGGATGGAGCGGGGACCTCGGGAGGCGCGACGGCCTGAACTCCTTCCTGTAGCTGGTCGCGCATGAGGCACATTATCGTGGTATTTTAGTTGTAATAACTTTTGTAAAGACTTGCTTTTAGCTTTGGAACGTGTTTGTGAATGCCCCTTGGTTCCCTTCATGTCTTTTTCGCTCTACGTCTTAGGACCCTCTCTTAGCGCTACACCACCGCCGCTTCGGTATGTGCGAGTCAGTGCTCCACAAGTCCGGGGGGTGCGTGAGGCCTCAAGAAGTAAGAGCTCCGCGAAGCGCGATGCTTGGGGCCCCCCTTTGACGTACAAGCAGCCCATGAGGCGTGGGAGAGAGAAAAGAGACTCGAGGGGCAAAAACCAGCAAGAGGAAATTCTACCAAGTTCTTGTACTTAGCTTGACGAGGCGTTTCCGCCTTGAAGAGGGTGTTGGTTCCCTGGCGAGATGTTTTCGCTTTGACGTTTGCCTGAGGTTTGGAGAGCCTGTTTTTCTGCATTTGGAGAGATAGGCACACCCACAAGCAATAGATAGCTAAAAAATCTTAAGGTGCTCGTAGGTTCCTTCATGTGTGTCTCGCGAGGAGAAACAAGCACCAAGGTTTCGGTGATCCTTGGTGAGTTGACGTGCGCGGGAGCTAACCCATGAGTTCAGAGCTCCTTGGGAGTTGACATGCATGAGAGCTGACCCGCAAGTTCAGAGCTCGGATCCCTTGGGTTTTAGGTGCTGCCGGGATGCTCCCGTGGCATGGCACCCTGCTAGCCCCCGCTCGTGAGATACACAGGAGGGATCATACGAGCGAGAAAGAAAAGCAAATAACACCGAAGCAAACAACACCGAAGCGACAAAATATGCTGGCGCGATGCGCAAAGGTTCAAATTGGCCTGAAGCATAGGTTCATTACACTGGCGTGGCCAGAAGCACAAAAATCCGCCATGCTCTTGGCATGGGGTCCACATTCTGTGGCTGAGACTCTCGAGGGGCGTGCCCGAGGCAGACGCATGTAGAGAGAGCTCAGGGGGCCCCTATGCGGGGGTGGCTTTTTAGCCTGCGTTCCACCATGACCGGCATGGGGATCCACCTCGCCAAGACATGGTGCCTGAAGAGGTTACCATGCCGAGGCTTGGTGGCTTGGGAGTCTTCTCGAACGGCCCGCGGCAGCGTGTAGTAGAGAGGGGAGCCCGAAATTTTTCCTCGTGGAGGGTGATGGCGCGTGGCTCTCCCTTGATGCAAAAAATTGCTCGCCGAGGGCGATCAGGGGTAGAACTTGCGCAGGTGTTGGATGTTCCAGGGGTTGGCGACAGGGATGCCGTCCTCCGTCTCGAGCCGCGCGGAGCCAGGCCTGGTGATGTGCACGACTCTGTAGGGGCCTTCCCACATCGGTGAGAGCTTGTGGAGGCCTGCCCTGGAGAGGACTCTCCTCAGGACAAGGTCTCCTGCTTCGAGAGTGCGTGGGCGGATGTGGCGGCTGTGATAGCGACGGAGGTCTTGCTGGTACCTTGCTGCTCTCAGGGCCGCATTGCGGCGGAGCCCTTCAAGCAGCAGTAGGTCGTCGTTGCGGAGTTCGTCCACCAGGGCCGTTTCTTCAAGTCCTCAAAGGCCTTTGCTGCTTCGGGGGTCCACTTGAAAGGACCGGACCTCTTCATGATCTTGAAAAATGGCAGCGCCCTCTCGCCGAACTTGGAGATGAAACGGCCAAGGCTGGCCATACATCCCGCTAAGCGTTGCATGTCCTTGAGGCGGCGAGGGGGCTGCATCTGCTCTATGGCCTTGATCTTGTCGGGGTTGGCCTCAATGCCGCGGTGGGATATCAGGAACCCGAGGAGCTTGCCTGAAGGGACCCCGAAGACGCACTTGGCGGGGTTCAACTTGATGTTGACCTTGCGCAGATTGGCAAAGGTCTCCTCGAGGTCCTGGATGAGCGTGTCCTTCTCGCGAGTCTTGACGACGATGTCGTCGACGTAGGCCTCTGCATTCCTCCCCATTTGAGCTCCCAAGGCGATTCTCATGAGGCGCTGGAAAGTGGCGCCAGCGTTCTTCAGACCGAAGGGCATACAGACGTAGCAAAACACACCGCAAGGGGTGAGAAATGTTGTCTTCTCCTCGTCCTCCTTCGCCATCTTGATCTGGTGATAACCAGAGAAGGCATCCAGAAAACAGAGGAGTGCGCAGCCGGCGGTGGAGTCTACGATCTGGTCGATCCTCGGGAGGGGATAGGGGTCCTTGGGGCAGGCTTTGTTGAGGTCGGTGAAGTCGATGCAGAGGCGACTCCCTCCGGTGTGCTTGGGGACGACCACACCGTTGGCGAGCCAAGTGGGGTGGACCACTTCCTTGATGATGCTGGCCTTCTTCAGCTTGTCTACTTCCTTGACGATGAAGTCTTGCTTCTCTGGCGCTTGGCGCCGCGCTTTTTGCTTGACGGGGCGTGCGTTTGGGCACACGGCTAAGTGGTGCTCGATCACCTCCCTCGGTACTCCGGACATATCTGACGGTGTCCAGGCGAACATGTCAGAGTTTGCCCTGAAGAAGGCGACGAGCGCGCTTTCCTATTTGGGAGGCAGGTTGGCGCCGATGGTGACGCAAGCCCCCGAGCCGCTCGCCTCCAGAGACACTTGTTTTGTCGCGGCCTTCTCCTGAGAGAACAGCTGCTTCTTCTTCGCGGGGGGCCTCGGGAGGGGTTCCTCGTCCTCGTCGGCGGGTGACGCCACCGCGGCAGCCTTGTAGGCCGCCTGCGCAGCGTACAGGGCGTCCGAGACCACGCCGCGGATGACAATGGTGCCACCCGAGCCAGGGAGCTTGACGAGGTTGTAGGCGTGGTGGGGTCACCGCCATGAATTTGGCGAGGGCGGGGTAGCCAAGTATGGCGTTGTAGGGCAGGCCGATGTGCGCGACGTCGAAGTCGATCAGCTCGGTGCGGTAGTTGGCCTGGGTACCGAAAGTGACGGCGAGCCTCACCTGCCCCAAAGGGGTGGTGAGACCCTCTGTCACTCCCGAGAAGGGCCTGGTAGGCATGAGCCGCTCGTAGGGCACCTGCAGCTTCTCGAATGTCTCGACGGAGATGACGTTGAGGCCAGCACCCCCATCAATGAGCGTCTTAGAGACGGCGATATTGTTGATGGTGGGGGTGCAGACCAACGGGATGGTGCCGACGGTTGAAGTGGACTTGGGGTGGTCGCCGGAGTCGAAAGTAATGGGGCACTGGGACCACTTGAGGGGCCTGGAGGCCTCGACTCCAGGAAGGGCTGCTGCGACCTCGCGAGCGAGTTGCTTGAAGTGGCGGTTGGAGCGAGGGGCCTGAGCCCCGCCAAGGATGCAAGCGGCTCCACGAGGTACCTGGTAGCCTTCGTCAGCCTCGGCAGGCAGGTTGTCATTTGCGGGCTGGGCAGCGTTGGCCTGAGGGTTCTGCTGGTAGTTGTCGTTGTAGTTGTTGTTCCAGCGTCGCCCCCCGCGGCCGCTGCGGCCTCCGCCGCGGCCTCCGTTTGCCTCGCGAGCCTCGCGAGCCTCACGAAGCCTCTTGATGTCGAAGCAGTCCTCGGTGGCGTGAGAGTGCCTGTTGTGGTAGATGCAGAAGGGACGATCATCCTTCTTCTCAGGTCCTGCGGCTGGAGTGGCAGCTTGGCGAGACTGCTTGGCGTCAGGCTCTGCCGCGAGGACCGCAGTAGTCTTGCGCTTCTCAGAGGATTTCTTCTTCTTGGACCCCTCGGTGGGGTCCCCTGGCTCGTTCTTGACGAACAAGCGGCCCTCTTCAGCCTTGGCGCACTTGTCCGCCAAGTCGAAAAGCTTGATGACGGTGGTGATGTTGTCGTGGATGCCGAGCTTCTCGAGCATCCGCACGTCTGTGACCCCAGCCTGGAAGGCCGAAATGACCTGCGCGTCGGTGGCGTTGGGGATCTTGTTGTGCACTTGGCTGAAGCGCTGGATGTACTTGCGGAGGGTCTCGCTGGGCTTCTGACGCACGGCGCGGAGGTCGTTGTAGGTGAGGCCGCGCTCGTACGTGCCCTTGAAGTTGGCGACGAAGCACCGGCAGAGCTCCTCCCAGGAGTTGATGGACTCGGCGGGAAGGTTGGTGAGCCATGAGGACGCAGAGTCCTTGAGGGCCATGGGGAACCAGTTCGCCATGACCTTGTCGTCGCCCCCGGCGGCCTGGATGGCCAGAGAGTAGAGCTGCAAGAACTCCAGGGGGTTGTTCTTGCCGTCGTAGCGCGGAGGGAGGTCCGGCCTGAACTTGACCGGCCAGACGACGCGACGAAGGCTGCGAGTGAACGCGGCCGTCGTGCCGTAGGTGACCGTGCCGTTGGCAAGGGTGGTGCGGAGGTGGCGCCCGGCGGTGGCGACGTCCTGGACGGCGCGGTTGCGGCGTTCTTGCCCGCGCTCGATGCTCACGCGTGCGTCCTCAGGGGCTCGCTGCACGATCTGGCAGTCATGCAGTGACGACGCGTGCGATGCAGCGCGGCCGTCGCGAGGAGGAGCCCCCGCTGGAGCAGGTTGCGGTGCGACCGGTGGAGCTGGAGCGGGTGCGGGCTGATGAGGAAGCGCGGGAGGTGCGCCGTGCGCCACGTCCCCCACGAGTGTAGACGGAACCAAGGAACGAGACGGCGCAGGTGCCGCGGCGCGAGCGGCGCCGATGAGCTCGGCAACGCGGTTGAGCCAGGCCTCCTGGGCCGCTAGCGTGGGGCGGTACTGCAGCAGCTCCTGCGCCATGAGGAGCGCAGTCGCCGGGCTGGGCGCAGGGCGGCCCAGCGAGGAGGCAGCACGGTCCCGCGACGGGGGCAGGGAGGAGGCCTCCTCTTCGCCGAGGCCGTCCTCAGCATGGTCGATGTCGTCGTCGTCGGGGTGCTCGACGCGGGGCTCGGGGTCGACACGGCGCTCCGGAGCAGAGCCCCCACGCGGGCGGCCATGCGGGCGGCCTGCGGGAGCGGTGGCGGCGCTAGCCGTCCGGCGAGCGAGACGTTCGGCACGAGAACCGGCCATGGCTGTGTCGAGGATGAAGACGCGCCTCAGCCCCCTACCTGGCGCACCAAATGTCGGAGATTGTCCCCAGGAACTAGGGGTGTCTCCAAGGTATCGTGTAAGGGGCTGAACACGGAGTCAAACAATCCACAACGTGCTCCGGCGACGGTGCTCGTCAGGCTCGCTGCGGACGACACTACAGGGATTGACACAAGGTCTTACCCAGGTTCAGGGCCCTCTTGTGGAGGTAAAACCCCTACGTCCTGCTTCTATGTATTGCACTGCTTGGAGAGTTTACAGTACAAGGAGAGCTTGTCGAGCTCGAGGTGGCTAACAATGGCTACTGGCTGATCTTCAGATCTAGGGTTTTGGGTAGGCTCCTAGGCTCCAAAAACCGAACCTAGTGAAGAGTTGAACCAGGAATCGAACCCCTTGCTTGGGCGTGCTCCTCCTCCTTTTATAGGCGCCCTGGGCCTCTTCTGCCCAAACATTTGGGCGGGAAGGGCTACCACATGGCGACGAAGGAGGAGGCGCGGTGCACCGTAAAGGTGAGGTCTACCATAAAGGTAAAGCTCGTGGACGCGGTCCACGGCAGGGGAACGGCGTCACCAAAGCTGAAAAGGGGCACCGACCAGCTGGACAGTGGGCTGGCGCTTGCCGAGGTGGGAGGTGACCCACGGTGACGTCGTCCTTGGAGCGTAGCTGCAGACTGTTCCCTTGTCACCAAAGAGGCAATACTCGTTGTCCGCTTTGCTTGGCTCCGCTTTGTTGACTGCTTTATACATGGAAACGGCAACTGCGGCGTTGTCGTCATCGCGCGTAGGCACGCGCGTCACTCTGCACATGGCGCAGAGCCCATGTGCGCTCTGCCGCGGGGGCAGAGATAGCTTCACGAGAAGGCGCTTCGCGAGGCGAAAAGCCTCGCCAAGCCCTTCAGCTTGGTCCTTAGCAGAATTGCGGGCGGCGTCGGAGACGCCTTGTCGAGGAGCGATCCCTCGCCAAGGGAAAGAACCCTTGGCGAGGAGAAAAACCCTTCGCGAGGGGAGAAATCCTCGCGAAGCTCGCCAGGCTTGGAGAGCCTGGTCCTTAGCGAAAATCATCCAAAGAATCTTGTGGGCCCTGGCAGGCCGGCCCGTGGTACCATGGTTTCCACTGTGCCGACAGGGGCATGAAGAAGTGTCGGAATAATGCCATGGAGGGCATTACACCGACGAACGACTCGCAAGCATGTGCGAAAGTGGTCAAGATCAGCACCGCGTTCGGGTGCAGATGAAGCATGTGCAGCCCGAACGCCTACAGGACCGCCAAGAAGAAATCAGAAAAGGGAGGAAGCAGCCCCATCACCGAGAAATCGTGAAATGTCACCACATCGCCATCTTGTAGGGGACTCACCCCCGGGCGGATCTCCAGCTGGTCGCCCCCGATGAACTCCCTGCTCAGCTTCTGGCGGACAGCATCAATCCTCTCCTCGCTGACGAATGCAATCGGATCGTACAGAGCTTGTGTCACTCTCGGTGGAGGAGGTTCGGTCCGGGCAGGGCCCGCCGCCGCCCTCTTCTTCCCGCCGGTCTGCTTCTTCGCCACTGGCTTCTTCTTGGCCTTGGGCGCCATCGGATCGGAGGCGTGCTGCTTTTGGTGTCGAGGCGGCCAAGAAGGTTTGCGGTGTGCTACGAAGACGAAGATGAAGTGCTCTCCGGCGGCGCTTCGAGATCTCTGTGTTTGGGAAGGAGTAACGGCTACAGTTCCTTGGAACCGTGGCTTATAAGGCTTCCCACGCGTCGTGTCGAGGTCCCACCGCTCTGGCCCGCGCGGGGATCGAGGAGGCGTTTCCGTTCGATCGACTCCTCCCTGTGGCTTCAAAGCGACTGTTGGCGATCCGTGCAGATCGCAACGTTCAGAAGACCCGTGGGACGCGAACCTCCGTAGCACGCGGCTCTGACGGATGCGACAAGATGTTCAAGACCTGACTGTAACATCCCAGAATTAATATAAGTATTATTAATTCCAAAAATGTGGGCCAACAAAATTTTTTATTACCTTATGTGTGTTTGCTTGCATTTTATTGCTTGATGTGTGTGATTGCTAAGCAAAGTTGTGACTAAAAAGAAAAGAAAATGAAAGCAACCTCACCACATGAAATAATGGGACAAGTGCCACACAACTTTCTCTAAATGAGAAATAAATATTTTCTTTTAAATCAAAAACCAGTGGGGTGACATAGTGCTCACTCCCACTTAGCTCTAATAACTTTTCCCTCTTCAAAATATATTTTCAAATTCCAAAATATAAAATTCTATTTCTTTCTTTAATCATCTTAAACCACAAAATGTGCTATGATGCACTTATCAAAAAAATACCATCATAGCACCACAACTCACTATTAATCTATATGAGACTAGATGTGGAAACCAAATTCAAAAATTCAAATTTAAATTCTGTTGAGGCATTTGGTCGAACAGGTGGTGAGCACCACCCCTGTTCTTCCCCAAATGCTTAAACCCGAGATCAAATCCACGGATTTGTGCGTTTGTTCGTCGATTCCTTGCACCCCAACCCCACTCTCCATCCCACGAACCTGCCCAGCACCTCAATTGCACGCTGGAAACACTCTAGCCGCCGCATTGATCGCCGTTCATCATCGCCAGGGAGCAGCGCTCCTGTGGCCATGCCGCCGTGCCGCGCCGTGGAGGAAACCGTCCCCCACCAGCCACCTAGCCTAGCGCCGCACCCTACACCTCCCCTGCCCCCTCTCTCACCTGCACCGTGCCCAGCAGCAACCCAATTCCGCCGGAGACGCGGCACCCGTGCGTGCCCGTGCGCCGCCCGAGCGCGCACAACGGCCGTCCCCCACCATTGACCACGCCCAGCTTGCCTCCACGCCGCAACCGTGCCCTCCATAGCCCAGCACCGTAGCGGCCTCGCGCCAACCCTACGGACAGCCCGGCCGCCCGTTGCACCACCCCTGCACCCTGCCACCATGAACCGGAGCTCCGGCTATAAAAGCAGCCGCCCCGAGCTCCGATTCCACCACACCACTCCACCCCCGCCTCGCCATTCCACTCCCCTCCACTTCACCCCCCACCGTGCACCGCCAGGCGGCGGAATCACGGCCGCTGAGCCGCTGCTGCCCTGCAATTTCTCCCGCCGCCGGAGCCGAGGTGGATGTCGGGCACGAACTCGTCGTGCCATTGCTTCCCTCTCCCTCTCTGCCCTTCATTGCACTCCCCATGGCCGCAGCACTCACGTGCCCCTCTCCCCTCTCTGTCTTGTGCCCAGGAACGCCGACGGGCTCGCCGGGTTGCGCCAAGGACACGGACGCGACGCGGAGCTCGACGCCGCGAACCCGACCACCCCCCAGCACCCGAAACTCCGCCCGTAGCCGTTACAGAGCCTCCGCCGTCGATCTGCACCCTCACCGCCGTCAGCCGAGCCCTCTAGGTGAGCCCACCGTCCACCACCGTGCCGCCGGCGCGGTGGCGCCGCCGATTTTGGGTCACCCCCGTTGATTTGAACGTGGGCCGTTGGATCCAGATCCAACGGCAGCGTACCGGTTCGATTAGATTCTGAAAACGGCTAAGTCTGGAAATAACTGAGTTGATTAGCTCACTTTGCAATCAAATTATGAAAAATCCACTGAACCAAAATTTACAAACTTTATATGGTTGGAAAGATCTAGATCCATAGATTCTGATGCATGTCTTGTATGTCCAAAATGTTTAGTCTAGCATCCTCGAATAAATGGACAAAGTAGCTATGTCCTATCTGTTTCAGAAAAGTTTCTGAAACAGATATTTATTCCTGTTTTTAGCTATTGATCTTAAATCACCTAATTTTATTTAGGCGTAATTCTTGGCATGACATGTTAGTATGAGTAGTGTACTGCTTGATCAAGACTTGGTAATCCCAAAATAAAATCTGGCTAAAAGATTTAAATTGGACAATATAGCTAATCAGTTAGCTCAACACTGCAATAACAGAACATAGCCCACTTCCCATGCAAATTGCTATTGAACCAGAGGCCTAAAAATAGCAAACTAAAATCTTGTAGCAAATAAAACATGTAATATTCACAGTGATGCAAGACATGATCATTAAGAGTAATTCCCTGATTTAAAATGAAAATGCCAAATGTGCTAATTGATAACTTAAAATGGGTAGAATTCTCTGTCAGAAATTTGATTAGAACTTTGAAATTCAATATCTTGGATCTAGGAATCTAAAAATAGCAAGTGAAAATGTTCCGGAAAGCTTCTGAAATTATCTAACAAACTAAAGTGGTTTCACCCCATTTAGGTTAATAAATAAATAATGATAATCAAAATGCCACAGAAGGTATAAAACCTAACTTGTTTGTTTCTGATACTCTACTAATCCAAATGAGGTCAAACCAATTTTGTTAGCTCACATTTAAGCAATACTAGTTACCCCTAAAGGATTTAATTTTTGAATACAATTAACTTGAGTTGTAGCAAAAACAAGAAAACCAACATTCTGTATTAAAACATTTATACAGGGAGTTTAATAACTCAACTTGAATTAAATCCAATTGGGTTGTTTCCTATAAATCAGTGGCTATCTGTAGAATTTTAATTCATATTTTTGTGACCAACAGAACTCAAGTTATGCAATTAACATGAAACCCTAGTTTCTGCCATAACTGTGATGCAATGAATAATTGTTAATTAAATCAATTTGAAACCCAATTGTGTTATATTGTGTGTTTAGTAGCTTAATTGTGATGTTATGTTGCTTGGGATGTGATGTTGCTTGTTTAGTTTAGTGATTGTTTGCTTGTATTGTTTGTTTATCGATTAGACGCGAACGTTGCCGGAGACTACGAGGAAGGAGATTACTTCGAGCAGCAGGAACCCGAGCACTTGTTGAGCAAGGCAAGCTACTTCGCTGAGCTTGCATTTACATACCTCTAATTAATCACATGCAAGTTCCTAAAGTAGTGGTATTGATTTCTGAAAAGAACCTTATCACAAGGATATAAAACTGCTTATCACCCTATGAAAAATGTAGAGTAGATACCTAAAACTATAGGATGGGAAAAATATGATTTTATTCCAAACTCCTTTTTAAAGTACCTAGTTGATGATGAAATGCCGAGTTATCGGTGTTAAAGGGAGAAGTGATAAAGGGAAGTGTTTATGAAAAATGCACATTGTGTCTTAGTACCATGACGACCAGCCAATAACCTGTGCGACCACATCCTACCCAAATATGGGAACGGGCGTAGTCATATAGTTTGCTCGTGTTAGTACTGGATACCTCATCGACGGAGATGACTCCGTTATGCATGAGGGGATGGTCATGGCGACGTACCCCCTGACCTGGGTCTCGGCAATCTGATGGATTGAGGGATTGAAGAGTCCTTTGCGCCGCCGGGCAAAACTACGAGTCCTTACATCTAGGTTCCTCGACGGGGATCCTGTACTAGGTGTTGAAGGAATGGTGAATCGTACGGCAGGGTCCTATACTAGCATGAGCAAAGGAAAGGCTATGGCCGGTGGTTCAACTTCGCATACACCTTGTATGGCGGGACGTGGCAGACACGATGAGCTACCGGATGGTGTGGGAAAGCGTGCTACCTCTGCAGAGGGTAAAAACTATTCGAATAGCCGAGTCCTCGGATATGGACAGTTGGGAGGCTGTACTAGACTATGTGCAAGTTTTACAAAAGGAGGTAACTTTAAAGAAACAAAGGTGTTGCTGATGTTTCCCAACTATACCAAATGGAGTGGTATGAGTTGTGAAGGAAAAGAGATCATGATGAGTCGTGGTCGGGAAAAAGGAGGAGTTTGGATAAATAATAAAATTGTGATTCTCTCTAAGGATCGTAGTAAATCTCTTCTTACCTTTTCAACAAAGATATAGAGTTCTTTTTCAACAAGGATATAGAGATAGAGTAACAACTAAAGTGCTGCAGAGAACAACTTAAAAACTGGTGCATACTCAGTAGAGGAGTAGTTTGCGAGTACAAATTGTACTCATACTGGTTTCGTCTCTGGCTATTGTCTTAGCCAGATCCCGAGGAAAACTACGCTGAAGCGGAGTATGTAGACTTCTATGCGAACTAGGGATCTTCGTGAGTCAACTGCCTGTCGGTCGTCGCTAGGACGCGTTGGACTTCTACTACGTAGCTTCCGCTGAATGCTTTTGATTTGGCCCTTGAAGGCACCTATGTAAGACTTGGTCTAAGTGACCTACTATGTAAGACTTTAATGCGGTACTGAAATGATGTAAACTTTGGTATCCAATTCGGATTATGGGCAACGACAGACTGATCATGGGATCGTTGTGTGAACCATAATCGGGTATTTCGGACAGCTAGTCCGGGGTCCCCACACTGACGCCGGG
>QRDG01000279.1:126781-398484 GCA_012064385.1 Puccinellia tenuiflora | reverse complement strand
CTAACGTCGACTATCTTGGGCCGCACGTCGTCCTCCTTGGGCCTTCCTTGGGCCCTCGTCATAAGGCAGATGTTTGGCGTGACCCAGGTATCACCACCGTGGGGTAGTCGGAGAGTGACCCCACGACAGTAGCCCCCGAGTGCTTAGTCGAATCGTAGAGTCGGGTAAAGGACTCCTTCCTTCTGGGCACGCCACCGGGTTCCTGAAAGGAACAAATAAAATTGGTCGACTCCGGCCGTTCAGGGCTTATGGAGGATTCCTTAGTCGAAACATCGACTGCAGGGTAAAAAACTGCGAGTATTGCTTTAGTCGGTGATTTTTCGACTGCAATTGTTCTGAGTCATTCGGGAGCGCGTACAGCACTCCCGATGGGAGTAGCCCCCGAGATTAAGCTGAATTGCTTGCAATTGAGGTTAAACTCAATTTTTTCTTCAGTCGAAAGCCCGCTCCCGATGGGAGTAAAGAAGAGACTCGAGCTGACGGAGTCGCAACTGGCTTTGCGTGACTTACTTTGTACTCGGCCGGTTTGGCTTACTGCTTTGAGTTTTACTCAGCTCATGGAGCTTACTGAATTTCTTTTCCACTCGAATGGACTTGTCGAGTCTATTCAGCTCTTAAATCTTACTGTATCTTTGTTGCACTCGAATGAATTATCCGGGTGCTCCATCAGCCCGTTGGCTTACTTGCTACGCCTCCGCAGGTGACGTCAGCGCTGACGTTTTTGGCACACTCTGCGTCCGATGGGACGTGACAGGGTGGTCCCAGTGTCAGTATTGACTGATTTGACCGTTGGGCGCGAAATTTTCGCGGCGCGATGATGGCGCCTCGATTCCCGCGCATAGTGGGCGGCGTGGCTGGCGACGGTTGCTATCTCTGCGCGACACGTGGACGGCCAGATGAGGTTGTGGAGAGCGGTTTCGTGGGGAACGGCCAGGATGAACTGACCCCGCGGTATATATTTTTCACCGCGGTGGGGAACAGTTCATTCCATCCCCATTTCGCCGTCGTCTCCACTGCTCTCTCCTCCATTGTTGCTCCTCTGTCAGATTCTTCTCCACCCTCCATGAGCAAGGTCACGATGAAGAGGGGGAAGTCTGCCGCCGGCGCCGTCGCCGCCGCCGAGGCTAGCGTGATGAAGAAGCCCGACGGCGACTGGGCGAAGTCGTCGGTGAAGAAGGCTGACCTCGAGGCCCTCCGCACGCAGGGGCTGTTGCCGCCGGCGGACCAGGCGGCGGTGCGCGTTCCAGGAAAGGAGGTATTTCCCGCTCCCCGCGAGGGGGAATGCGTTTGCTTCGTGGATTTTCTTCCGCGGGGTTTCGGGTTCCCCCTCCACGATTTCGTTCGTGGTCTCCTGTATGCTTATGGGATTCAGATCCACGATCTGACTCCCAATAGCGTCTTGAGCATCGCGAGCTTTATCGTGCTCTGCGAGTGTTTTTTGGGAATCGCACCCCACTGGCTGTTGTGGAAGTCGCTGTTCCTCGTCAGGAGGAACGTGGGGAAAAGCAAGCAGGTGTACCCAGTCGGCGGCTTCGGCATCTAGGTGCGTGGCGACACCACCTATTTTCAGATGAAGAAGTCCGACTCCGTCCAAGGTTGGCGAAAGAAGTGGTTCTACATCAGGTTCGACCAAGAAGGGCTTCCCGACTTCGCGGCTGATCACAAGTTGCGGAAGACGAAAGCGTGGGCGCATCCGCTGTCGAAGGAGGACAGGGAGGCGACTCAGCCCTTGTTGACGCTCCTTCGTGGCCTGCTGAAAAGCCTTGGGCGCGAGACAGGTGGAATTCACCTCATTGCCACCTTCTTCAGGTTTCGGGTGCAGCCGCTCCGCGCTCGCGACCATCCAATGTGGGCGCGTGATGCCGCCGGCGATGAACTCGACGATGACGCCGTCGAGTCGAAGGTGAGGAGCATCACTAGTCTCCGAGCCGCTGACCCGTGCAATGTCAAGTGCCCGGTAAAGCCGTATGGCCTGATAACCCTGTGCCTGAGGTGAGCTTCCCGTGCTTTAATTTTGTCTTTTGTCTTTCTTCTGTCGAATCTTCTTGACTGACTCGAATGCCTCATTTGCTGACAGGGTCGTTCGAGCTATGTTAGTTCCCTCCGTTGATGGAGAATGGGCCTCATGGAGAGGCAGAGTTCCCTGAGGAGGATGAGGTTGATGACGATGAAGTTCCCCTCCGCCACTTCTCGAAGTGAGGAGTTGGAGGAGGACGATAAAGATGAGGAGCCACTGCTGAAGCGGCTGAAGCGGAAGAATGGCGACTCTGCTTCGGCTTCGGCTTCATCGCCCACGAAGCAGGCGGATCTGGAGAACAAGGATGAGGCGAGCGAGTCGTCCTCGGGTGCGAGGCGCACGAGTGACCTGGCTGAGCCTGTGGTCGCGTCTCCCCTCGGCTTTGCACCGCCGACTGAGTTTGCGAGGATGGCCTCCGTCTCCGTGGGGAGTGAAGATGATATGGATATTGCCAGGTTAGTCGCGTAACCATTGCCGTGTTTTTGTCGAGTGTGTTTTTTGACTTGCAAGTCCTTGAATTGAGTTATCTTGTCACAGCGACCGTACTGGCATTGCTGGTTCTTCTCCTCGTGAGGTAGAGCACACTTCTGACCCCATGATCGAGCAAGCTGCGAAGACGACCGGAGAAGATCCTCAGGCAGGTGACGCTTTGGCCTTGAAGTCTTCGACCTCCTCCGTGCCAAAGAAAACTGCTGATGCGACTCCGGCTGACGCTGGGCTGCTTGAGCATGTAAGTGTTCTTTGACTTGCTCTGCAAAGCTGCATCGGGTGCGCGAACAGCGCTCCCGATGGGAGTAGCCCCCGAAGATGTGCGTGACTAGAATAGTCGGGCGCAGATTGATGTCTTTGTATTTTCCACAGCCATTTTATCGTCAACAGATGGAGGGAGCGGCAACCTTCGTCCGTATGGAGCAGGAAAGGAATCAGCTCTGCGCTGCTCTGGAGCAGGCAAACCGTGAGTGTGAACCCTTGTGTTCGAGGAGTGCTGCGACTGCCTCTGTTACTAACTTCCCTCCGTTGATCCGTAGGCGAAAAGGAGGGCATGAAGAAGCGGGTTGCGGAGCTGGAGAAGTCGCTGGGTGAACCGCAAGAGCGTGAGCGAGCCCGGGATGATCTGGAGAAGACCCAGGTTGAACGCTTGCTCGCACTCGCCGATGTTATTGGACGTAAGTATCTCGGCTCATTGCCTACTTTGCCTTGTGTCGACTTCTGATGTCTTACAAGTGTGGTCTTCTCTTCGTTGTTCAGAGGCGTGCGGAGGCGCTCCTCCGGGAGGGACCTCCAGTGAGAATGTCGGCTTGGCGGAGGCTGTTGCTTCATTGACCGCGCCTGCGCGTATGCTTTGGGCGCTGCGGAAGTCGACAGGCGCCTTGGCGAGTGTGCATCAGAGCATCTTCCCCAGCAAGCCAGCGCTAGTCGCTGTCGACGCGCTTGCGGCTCCGTTTGAAGGCACCGCGACCACCTTGGTGGACTACACGCGTGCGCAGACGGTACGCGGCTCAGAGCTCACCTTCCAGCTACTTCTTGGTCACCAAGTCGTAGGTGATTTTGAGAAGGTTGTCAGCGATTTCCCTCGGAGGCCTGATGGCAGACCGCGTCCCTTAGTGGTGTGAAGGCACGTGCAAGTCAACTGGCTGCAAAGCTGGTTGCCACCTTTTGAGAAGAAGATTGCCAAGGCTGCAGAGCTGGCTGCCAGGAAGAACCGTTCTCAGTCGGAGTCTGCGATGTAGACTCCATTCTTTTAGAATTCTTCTGCGTTTGGTTCTGGATTTGTAATGACCTGTGTATTTTGCGTGTCTTCTGGGCGCGATCACGCTGTCGTTGAAATGTGAATTTGTGTCTTCGAGTCTTCTTTCTTATCTAGGCTTGAATTTCTTTTCCTTGCTTGACGCTGTCGCATTTGGCAGTCTGAGATGGGCGAAGCTCCTGGGGTTGCTGGAACGACTGGCATGGAAGACGAGGAGGACACCTCTTCGGCTGCACCTAGTCGCCGTCGTCATCGATCTCCTCCGGCTCCTGCGCGAAGTGTAAATGACCAGCGAGTGATCACCTTCATGAGGAACAAGATTGTTGAGCTCGAGTCGAAGTTGAAGATCGCTGAGTTGGAGTTGGAGCACTTGAAGTCGTTGCCCGTTGCGCCGTTCTCCCAGCGTGAGGAGTTTCTTCTTGGTCAGATGGATCTGATCAGTCGCCAGCTGCAAGGTTGGCCTTCTAGCGTTTTGCTTCGGCTTCTTTCTCCTTTCACTGCGCTTAGTGCCTGATCTCGATGCAGATGTGAACTCTGACTGGAAGGCCGAGCTGAGTCGAGTGGACGAGCGAGTGGAGAGAGAGGCCGCCGGTGACTCATCCGAAGCGCGTCAGTTTTGGTCGCACAAATCCGAAAGTAGAGTACTGGCGCGAATGCTGGATCGCCTGGAGGGCTGCTTTGCTCTTGGAAGGTTGCAGGAAAACCCTCTGGCAGATCAACAGGGTGTTCTTTCCGCACAACGAGCAGCCTAGCGGACTGGTTGCGCTGCTGGAGAGGTTCCGCGAAGGCAAGGCGTTGAAGAAAATCGTGCGCGCCCAACTTGTTGGCGGGGCGAATGTGGCGCTGGCGTACGTTCGAATGCACCGGCCTCATCTTCCTCTGCACAAGGTGCTTGATGGCTTGCCTGGAGAAGATGACTACGCCGAAACCCTTGCGGCTGCCCGTCAGATGATTCAGCAGGTCCAGAACTGTAGTGAACACCTTGTAGGGCCATTGGATGCGCCAAAGGACGAGCCTGTAGAATAAGAGCAGTAGACTGTATGACGCAGCCCCCGAGCGGATCGAGTGCGGCCTAGGTGTGTCATTAGACCTGTGCGGCGCAGCCCCCGAGTGTTGGGTGGCGGCCGAGGATTTTCGAGTTAACCTGTGTGGCGCAGCCCCCGAGTGCGTCGGGTGGCGCCTAGGTTTGACTTAGACCTGTACGGCGCAGCCCCCGAGTGCTTCGGGTGGCGGCCGAGGATTTTCGAGTTGAACCTGTATGGCGCCCCGAGTGCGTCGGGTGGCGCCTAGGTTTTGACTTAGACCTGTACGGCGCAGCCCCCGAGTGTTCGGGTGCGGCCGAGGATTTTCGAGTTGAACCTGTATGGCGCAGCCCCCGAGTGTGCGCAGCTGTGGCGGCCTAGGTTTTGACTTAGACCTGTACGCGCAGCCCCCGAGTGGTTCGGGTGGCGGCCGAGGATTTTCGGTTGAACCTGTATGGCGCAGTGTGGCGGCCTAGGTTTTGACTTAGACCTGTACAGCGCAGCCCCCGAGTGGTTCGGGTGGCGGCCGAGAATTTTCGGGTTGGACCTGTATGGCGCAGTCCCCGAGTGGTTCGGGGGGTGGCGGCGTAGGTTTTTTGACTTAGGCCTATACAGCACAGCCCCCGAGTGGTTCGGGTGGCGGCCGAGGAATTTGGGTTGGACTGTATGGCGCAGCCCCCGAGTGTGTCAGGTGGCGGCTTGGTTTTGACTCAGACCTGTACAGCGCAGCCCCCGAGTGGTTCGGGTGGGCGGCCGAGGATTTTCGAGTTGAACCTGTATGGCGCAGCTGTGGCGGCGTAGGTTTTGACTTAGGCCTGTACAGCACAGCCCCGAGTGGTTCGGGTGGCGGCCGAGGAATTTCGGGTTGGACCTGTATGGCGCAGCCCTCGAGTAATTCGGGTGGCGGCCTAGGTTTATGTTGCTTGCTGATAAAAGTAAAGGGGAGAGCTTGTTCCTCAAATCACTTTATTGACTTTTGCGAGCAGGCCGCCTCATTAAAACCCTTCCAGTCCCCTCGGGTACCCTGGCGAGGGAAAGAGTGCGTCTGAAACCTGCCGCTTCTTGACATTGTACTGTACAAATTGGGGTCGCTCAGGCGTAGAAGCGGCGTAGTTGCGCAACGTTCCACGGGTTGTTGCAGACTGTCCCCGTCTTCGAGTCCTTCATGCGGTAAGCTACGCCGCCGATTGCCTCTGTCATGATGTATGGACCCTCCCACGGGGAGGCAAGTTTATGCACCTTCTTCTGTTTGAGACGGAGGACAAGATCACCAGGGACGAACGCTCTGGGCCGCAGTCGCCACCCGTGATAGTTGCGTAGGTTTTGCTGATACACGGCTGTGCGGGTAAGGGCGATGTCGCGTGCTTCGTCCAGGTGTCCATGTCATCTTCGAGTGTTTCTTCTGCATCAGACTCATCGTAGGCCACCACTCGGGGGCGTCGAACTTGATGTCGCACGGCAGGACTGCTTCAGCGCCGTACACCATGAAGAATGGCGTGTACTGGGTTGATCTGTTTGGCGTGGTGCGCAGACTCCACAGCACAGGTGGCAGCTCTTCGACCCAATGGTACTCGCAGGCGCCTCAATGGTACTCGCAGGCGCCTCAATGGTACTCGCAGGCGCTTCTTTATGCCCTTGCAAACTAGGCCATTGGCTTTCTCGACTTGTCCGTTGGACTGCGGGTGCGAGACAGATGCGTAGTTGAGCTTGATGCCTTGGTCAGAGCAGAAGTCCTTGAATTCTTCGGCTGTGAAGTTCGAGCCGTTGTCGGTGATGATGCTGTGTGGCACACCGAACCTGAAGATGATCGACCTGATGAAGTTAACTGCCGAGGAGGCAGTCGAACTTGTGATGGGCACGGCTTCGATCCACTTCGTGAACTTGTCGACTGCCACCAGGAGATGAGTTGTCTCCGCCCGGAGAAGACTTCTTGAATGGACCCACCATGTCGAGCCCCCATTGAGCGAAGGGCCATGCGAGTGGTATGGTCTTCAGTGCTGATGCCGGTGCGTGCGGCTTGTTGGCGAACTCCTGGCAGCCGATGCATTTTCTTACGAGTTCTTCTGCGTCTTGCATTGCGGTGGGCCAGTAGAACCCTGCTCGTAGGGCTTTGGCCACCAAGGCTCGACTGCTGGCGTGGTGTACAGAGATGCTGGCGTGGATCTCGAGTAAGATGGCTTGATCGTCGACTGGGTCGATGCACCTTTGGAGGACTCCTGAGATGCTTCGCTTGTAGAGTTCCCCGTTGATGACGGTGAAGCCCTTGGAGCGGCGGATGACGCGCTTGGCTTCGACTGGGTTCGTTGGCACCTTCTGATGCAGTATGTAGGCCAGGTATGGGCTTGTCCATGTGGGTTCGACCAGCATTACCTCCATGGGTTCCTTCTCCGTGCTAGGCGGGTTGGTGGTGCTCGTTGTCGGTGTAGAGGATCCCGGCGCAGGCCGGAGCTTGATGGAGCGTTGCGTGATGCACTCGAGGAAGACTCCGGGTGGCACCGGTGCTTTGTCTGAGCCGAGGTTAGCGAGGGTGTCGGCTTCCTCGTTGTTCTCGCGGCCGATGTGCCGCAGCTCGCAGCCATCGAAGGTGCCTTCCAGCTGGTTGTATAGGTCCCTGTAGGCTATCATGTTGTCGGCGATGGCGTCACATTGCTTCATGGTTTGCTGCACGACAAGGTAGGAATCTCCGTAGATCATGAGGTGAGTGGCGCCGCAGTTTTTGGCCATCCGCATGCCGTGGATTAGGGTTTCGTACTCTGCCTCGTTGTTGGAGGGTGTTGGGAAGTTCATCTGCAGTACGTACTTCAGTTTGTCACCTTTGGGTGAGATGAGGACGACTCCCGCCCCTGCTGATCTGAACTTCTTGGACCCGTCGAAGTACATTGTCCATGCGTTGGACAAGTCGGGTATGTCTGGCAGCTGGGACTCTATCCACTCTTTGGTGAATTCTGGAAGAACTTGGGCCTTGATTGCCTTCGGGTGCGCATACTTCAGCCCCCAGGGTCCCAACTCAACAACCCACTTGGCGACTCGTCCTGTCGCGGCTTGGTTGGTGAGGATGTCGGAGAGCCCGGAGGAGCTTACCACCGTGATGGAGTGCTCGGAGAAGTAGTGGACGACCTTCCTTGATGTCATGAAGACTCCGTAGGCTAGTTTCTGGTAGTGCGGGTAGCGCTGCTTGGACAAGGTTAGCACCTCGCTGAGGAAGTAGACGGGCCGCTGAACAGGGTGATTGTGCCCTTCTTCTTCTCGTTCGACTATGAGTACCGTGCTGACCACTCTATTCGTGGCTGACACATAGAGGTACATCGGCTCGTTCTCCAGTCGCGCCACCAGTACTGGAGGAGTCGTGAGGGTTTTCTTGAGCTTGTCGAACGCGTCTTGCGCTTCCTCTGTTCACTTGAATTTATCCGTCTTTTTTATCAATTGGTAGAAAGGCAGGGCCTTTCTCCCAACTTACTAATGAACCGGCTGAGAGCTGCGACTCGGCCGGCTAGGCGTTGCACTTCATGAAGCTTGGTCGGTGCTGGCATTGCGAGTATGTTTTGCACTTTCTCAGGGTTGGCTTCAATTCCTCTTGCAGAGACGAGGTACCCGAGCAGTTCTCCGGCTGGCACGCCGAAAACACACTTGTCCGGGTTCAGCTTGATCTGATACTCGTTGAGTGCGGCGAAGACTTTGCGGAGGTCAGCAATTAAACTGTCCTCCGTTCGAGTGGTGACGACTATGTCGTCGACGTAGACTTGGACGATCTGTCCTATTAGCTCCTTCAGGCAGGCTTGCATCGTGCGCTGGTATGTGGCTCCAGCGTTCTTCAACCCGAAGGGCATCATTTGGTAGCATAACACACCATGGGGTGTGATAAATGCAGTTTTCTCTTCATATTCGACTTTCATCCTGATCTGCTGGTACCCCGGAGTAGGCGTCCAGGAAGGATAGGCGCGCGCAGCCTGCAGTCGAGTCGATGATCTGGTCTATCCGCGGGAGCGGGAAGTGGTCCTTGGGGCAGCACTTGTTAATGGTGGTGAAGTCGACGCACATGCGGAGTTTCTTCGTCTTCTTCTTCTCCACCAGGACCGGGTTCGCTACCCAGTCCTAGTCCTTGATCTCTCGGATGAACCCGACGTGGAGCAGCCGATCGATCTCCTTGCTGATGGCGTCTCGTTTGGGACCCGAAAAGCGTCGCATGGTCTGCTTGACAGGTCTGGCGTCCTCGTGGACGCGTAAGGAGTGCTCGGCGAGTTCCCTGGGTATGCCTGGCATGTCAGAAGGTTGCCAGGCGAAGATCTCCCAGTTCTCACGTAGAAACTCGACGAGCGCGCCTTCCTATGCGATAGGCAGGCTTGACGACACCTTGACTGTCTTACTGGCATCCGTCGGGTGGACTTGATGGGTTCTTGTGTCGTCGGTCGTGTTGAAGGCGGAGTCCTTGGCTGGCTTCTTGCGTGGCGGGAAGATGGTTTTGTCATTGTCGACTGCCATCACCACAAGGTGCTCCTCCATTCCGAAGAACTCAGAGATCTTGCTGAATTCGCGGTCGCAGCTCTTGGAGCGGTCGAAGTCGCCGTGCACCGTGATGACGCCCTTGGGTCCAGGCATCTTGAGCATAAGGTAGGCGTAGTGAGGTATCGCCATGAATCTGGCAAAGGTTGGGCGCCCGAGTATCGCATGGTACTGCGACTTCCAGTCGACTACCTCGAAGTCGATTGCCTTCCTCTGGAAGTTGTCGGGTGTGCCGAAGATGACGTCGAGTGTGATTGTTCCCATGGGCGTGACTGCTTGCCCTGGTACTATGCCATGGAAGGTGGTCTCTGATGGTGTCAAGTTTGTTGTTGGCCTGTTCATCCTTCTGAGGGTGTCGGCGAAGATAATGTTGATGCCGCTGCCTCCGTCCATGAACACCTTTTTCAAGGTGTAATCCCCGATCAGAGCTTCGACTACCAGAGCGGCGTGCCCGAGTCGTGGTACCGCAGGCGGATGATCTGCTCTTGAGAACGTGATCGGTGTCTCTGACCCTCTCAGGTATTCGGGTACTGCAGGTAGACAGGTGACAGCCTGGTAGACTTGGCGGGTGATGATCTTCTGGGTCCTGTTTGAAGGGCGCCCCTTCTGTATCATGTTGAGCTGTCCGCGTGCCGCTGGATATGCGTCAGGGGCCTCTTGCTGCGGCTGCTGCTGCTGATAGAAAGCTCCCGCTGCCTATGCTGGATTAGCGACTACAGGTGTGGGTGCGGGTGCTGCTTGGAGAGCCAGCTGCGCGACTGGCTGCGCTACGGGTGCTGCCTGGAGAGCCAACTGCGTGGCTTGCTGAGCGACTATCTTCTGCATTGCCTGGTATATCCTGCGTGCCTTTTTGCAGTCCTTCAACAGGTGGCGGGATCCCCACTTGCCCGTTTCCGGGTTCCTGAACATATGGTGCTTGCAGGGTTGCTCCAGCTCTTCCTCCGGAGTCAGCGTGCGCCTCTGCCACTCTCGTTTGCGGCTCCCGTCGCCACGGTAGGTGCTGCCACCGCTTCGGTTGAATTGCCCTTGGCTGTATTGGCGACTCTGGTCGTCGCCGCTTCGACTGTACTGCCTTTGACTGTACTGGCGACTGCTGTCGCATGCTTCATCCTCGCGGGGGGTTTCGAATCCCGCCGCTACTAACTCTATTGAGTCATTGCCGTGGTAACGCGGCTTCTTCTTCTGGCGTCCTTCCCGCCAGTTGCTTGGTCCGGCCTCGTCTCTTGGGGAGTAACGTGAAGTATCACGGACCGAGTCCTCTCCGTCTGCCCACTGGTTGGCTATCTTCATGAGCTCAATCATGTTTCTCGGCCGGAGCCTACCAAATTCCTCACGGAGGTCGCGGCGGTAGACGCCGTGCATGAAGGCATCCATCACTCGGTCTTCCGAGGTGGCTTCCATGGTGTTGCGGAGCAGGGTCCATCGCTGGATGTACGACCGGAGCGGCTCGTCTCGTCCTTGCTTGCATGCTTGGAGCTCGACGAAACTTGTCGGCCTTGAGTACGTCCCTAGGAAGCTCTTAACGAAGGCATCCGCGAACTCGTCCCACGTACTGAAGGCGTCCTTGGGTTGAGTGTTGAGCCACCCGCGTGCAGATCCTGTGAGCATCAGCTGGATGTATTGCATGGCTGTAGTCGAAGTACCGCCCTGGCAACTGCAGACTATGAGGTAGTCCGCCAACCAGTCTCTCGGGTCCTGCTTTCCGTCGTACTTGACCGCTTCTGCCGTGAGCTTGAAGCCCTTGGGCATTCTTGTGTCGCGGATGTTGAAGCTGAAGCATGCGGCGCAGCGTGGCTCGAAGTCGCTATCGTCGCGGTCGTCAGCATTGGGTGTGCTGACCGTCCGCTGGGTGCGGCTGCGGTCTACCGTCCTCTGTGAGATGACGTTGCGGAGGTCTTCACCTGGCTGCGGCTGTCGCAGTTGTCTTGGAGCCGGGCCTGCGAGTGCTGCGGATTCGCGGTCGCGACGACCCTGATTTTCTTGCGCCTTTTCTGTTGGCGCCTTGTTCACCAGAGCTTCTTCAACTGCCTTGATAGACATGATCTGTTGCTTGTGGAGGAGAGCACGGGCGTCACCCTCAGGCGGCTGCGTCAGTCGCAGGTATGTTTCGATTGCCATGAGAGCAGCTCCGGGTGTTTTGGGGACGGGTATCCCGTCCGCGTCTTCAGTCATGTATGACGATTCGAGGTTGCGGGTGATTCCGGCGCGTTCGGCCTCTGTCATCCGGGGCACGCGGGCCCTGTGGCGTCTTGCTCCTTGCGAGACCTCTGTCGAGGCAGCAGTGAATGAATAAGCGGCCCTCCTGGCACTCGATGCGTCGGCTTCCTCCTTGCGTCGGAGTAGCTCGGCCTTCTCTGCGCGAAGTCGTTCGCCTTCCTTCCGCAGCAGGTACTGGACCGCCATAAGGTCCTCTCGGGGTGCGTCTGGTGGGGGGTACGTGCCCTCCTCAACGTGCTTCAGGGCTCTGATTGCCATGTCGCGGGTGATGGTGAGTCGCGTCACCTGGTCCGGCATGACCTCCTCCAGTGGATATGCGGGTTCGTCGCCGTTGGCCCGCGACGGGCCGGCCATGTAGACTTGTGCGGGGTAAATCCGGGAAGTGGGGCTGATGCTTCAACTGCTGCTTCCTTCGTCCGAGCCGTGCTCGGAGTCGAAAATGGCTGCAACGTGGTGGGTACCACAGTCGCCATTGAGGCTCTTTTCGTAGAGTTTTGCGACCTTCACCGCGGACGCGAGGAATGGAGTCGCTATCATCAACGCGGGTGCGATTGGCTTGCGGACGATCTCGCGGCGCGAAGGCGTGGCTGACGTAGTCGGAGTCGATGTAGATCTTGGCCTTGCCCGCGACGCGATCAAGGTAGTCGAAGTAGACTTGATCCGCGCAGGGGTCGCAGCCGATGCGATCTCCTTGGCAGCCGGAGATGCGGGTGTCGTGGTTGCATTGGGCGCGATCTCTGCCATGGAGGCAGTTGGTGTAGTCGAGGCGAGCGCGATCTTCGCGGCAGTCGAAGATGCGATCGCCGCAGTCGCGGTAGATGTGATCACGGCAGGTGATGATGTGGTCGTTGTAGTCGTGGCAGATGCGATCTTCGCGGCAGTCTAAGATGCGATCGCTGCATTCGCAGTAGATGCGATCTCCATGGCGGGTGAAGGCTTGGTTGACGTAGTCGAGGCAGATGCGGGTGTCACCACCGCGCGTAGCGCGGCCGCCGTAGATCGGAGTATTCCACGGCTGTCTATGAGGTAGTGCATGGTACCAAAGGTGGTCCACATAACTTCACGCAGTTCAGCGTACACCGAGCGATGGGCCGGCGGGTGGCTGACGTACTCGAAGGAGCCGAAGCAGATTGGCTCCCTGGTGCAGGCGTCGATCTTCAAGGTTGATGGGGCCGGTGCGACCATGGTTCCAGCGCTCGTTCTTTCCCACAGACGGCGCCAATTGACGAGGCTGAGACTCGGCAAATCCCTGGGTCGAGTACCCCGGGTTGATTGAGGGGGAGAGAGATGAGTGCTGGTGATCACGACGGCTAACAGGCGAGGCGTTTACCCAGGTTCAGGCTCCCGGAGGATAAAACCCTACTTCCTGCTTGTCTGGTATTGATGTTGAGTGTGGCTACAATGGCGAGATGGCAATCTTGCTAGGGTTTGAGATGGCGGCTATGAGCGTGAGCGTATGCGTTACCCTAGACGAGGGACCCTCCTAGCCTTTATATGGTAGGCTAGGTCTCGGGTGAACGGTGCCGATGGCACTTACAAGACGATCGAGGCTGATGACCTAACGTCGACTATCTTGGGCCGCACGTCGTCCTCCTTGGGCCTTCCTTGGGCCCTCGTCATAAGGCAGATGTTCTTGGCGTGACCCAGATATTACCACCGTGGGGTAGTCGAGGAGTGACCCCGCGACAAGGTCCCCCTTGCAGACGATAAGGCTGTCGTCGGCATACTGGAGGACCGCAGGGGGCATAGAGTCGTAGATGGGGTGGTGGAGGTCGTCATTCGAGTGGGCCAGGCGGACAAGCCATTGGAGGACATCAGCGACGATGATGAAGAGGTAGGGGGAGAGGGCATCACCCTGGCGGAGGCCGTTCTTGCATTTGATCCAGGCACCGGGGACGCCGTTCAGGATGATGGCGGTGTGGCCCGTCGTGAGGATGTCCAGCATCCAGTTACACCACAGGTCATTAAAGCCCCGAGCACGAAGGATAGTGATTAAACTTGTCCAATTGACGGAGTCGAAGGCTTTGCGGAAGTCGATTTTGAAAACAATGGTTGGCACTTTCCTAAGGTGACAGGCCCGAACAAGATCGGCAGCGTAGACTATGTTTTTCGAGATACGGCGGCCAGAGAGGAACCCTGTTTGGTCGGGATCGACAAGGGAGTGGATGGAAGACTGGAGGCGGGTGGTGAGAACCTTTGTAATCAGCTTGGCGATGCAGTTCTGAAGGGAAATGGGACGGAAGTCGGAAGGAGACCTAGCTGCTTCATGCTTGGGAAGAAGGACAAGGTAGGCACGGTTGATACGGGACAGGTCAGACCTTCTCGCGTGGAAGCTATCAAAAACGCCCAGCACATCCGGGGCAACGGTGCTCCAAAACGTGGAGAAGAAGGAGAGACCAAAACCGTCAGGCCCAGGGCTGGAGTCTTTGTTCATGCAGCTGCAATCTTTCATTGTTCCCTCCCATTGTTCATTGTCTTGAAGGAACTTTGGGTGCAATCTGCAGTGGTTTTAAGGATTGATTCTGCAAGATTCTACTATTCCTCTTCTTGCATAAATTGCACCGCTATAAACAACTAATCCATAAGAGAGTCCTTTGACGCTTTCTTTTAGAAACCGTTAGTCCATGAGATTCATGATGTCACAGTCTAGCCAGCTGAGTATTATATTCCACACATATTTAGATTAGGGGCATGGCGGCCGCGTTCTGTGCTGTCCGGCATAGGGGGACAAGATTGTTGGTTAGGCCGTCCTCTGGTTGCGAGGATGACAGCCGCGAGGACTCTATTTTGGCTCTATATTCATTTTATGGTGTGTTATTAGGTATTGTTGATCACATCCTGAAACTTGGAACCAAGCTCACTTGGAAGACATCCATTATTACAGAATGTGCAGAACTGCACAAGCATACACCTTTGTTAATTATTTATTTACGAGGAATACACCTTTATTGTGAGCTGCATGTTTCCGCATGCATTACTTCTTTTCATAGAACAAGCATTGATTTCTCAGTATTATTGATAGCTATGTTTGTTTCATCTTAGTTCACTGTCTGGAGATTATCTGTATTAGACATTTAATTTTCTCGAACATGCATCAAAACGCGTTGTATTTGAAACATGGTGTCGAAATGACACATATTGAATACTATTTATATGCGTAGCTCGCCTCAGGACCTCCATCAGGTACTAACTGTAGCATAAGCTAGCAAGTGCATACATGAAAAACTACACTCAACACATGAGATTCATCGCATGTTGAGGTTCTTGGATTGACGTTTTCAACATGGCTGCTCACTGAAACAAATCTTATTCAACATTGTAATGTCATCATTTTATTGACTGGGGTTAAAAACCTTTTGCAGTTTTTTCTTGATGGTGCACATGTTGTTTTGCATTTTTTTTCTCTCAGACAAAATGCAAAGGACCTTTGCGTTTCATTTCATTCAAAATGTAGAAAGTTCGTTACAAGCCTCCTGGGAGGTTGGGCTTACATAAAAAATGCAACTAGTGCACGTCCCAGGTCGTCGGCAGAGCCATCCTAAGGCATGTGGCGCTGGCCCACAACGTCGCCTCCTCCTTGATGTGAGACACCAGGGCGTGAGCAGTGCCGAAGAAGCAATACCTTTATGGGGAAATGGCCGTCTGACCTGGGCGGCATCTACACGCAGTCCATCCACGACCAGGGACAGTTCGCGATTCGGTACACCTTTGTGCCAGCTAACGTATTGATGGAGCTCTGACTATTGTTTTATTCGTATATGGGATGTCTGTATACGAGGATTGTGGACCCGGCGCTGACACTGGCAAGCTTTTCGTGGCTGCACATCACTGTCAGATGTTACCGTTGCTCCCTATGGCCAACACTGTATAAGGTAACTTTTTTATTACCAGCTCTATATAAGGCTAGTAAATTTCACCGAGGGACGTCCTGTCACACCTTCCTACCGCACTTCAAGCACCTGCTGACACTGCATTTATGGTGCATAATAACCAAGGAAAATGGACTACCAGGAGGATAAGTAGTTAAGTACGCTCATTATTATATCACGGGGCTCCGACTTAATCTCCTAATCCAAGCCGCTGGATGAGAATACTACAAATATTTGCCAAAAATTCCGAAACAAAATTTCCCGTGTACATCTCCGCAAAATATACATGCGGTACAAAATTGTGCAAACAAATAACTTTTTATTTTGACTGCAACATTTTTATGATATTTTTGTTTCCCAAAATAATGTACTTGTACTGAAACTTTGCAGATATGTAGATCATATCAATATGTTCCTCTACAGACTTTGTGAAAAAAATTGAAACTCAAAATATCATTTTCCATTATTTTCAAAATATTGTGCTATGACCTTTTCTTTTTGTCGGTGTGAACATACCAAAAACAATTACACACATACATCTCCACATACAATGTATTCATTTTTATAAAGTTTGACAAATAAAAACAGTGGACCCCAAAACTGGACCGCACAAACCTGATGTTGTCCAATGTCAGGGACAAACTGCCATCGTTGAAGCATGGATGCATTTAATATACACAAAAATTACCAGGTCTTTTAATGCCATTTTCATCTCACCAACGACTCATAAAGGTACTGGCCTAGTACATCTCCAGCCCTAGCAAACATAAAAAAATTAAGTGGGCTCATAAAATGGACGTTGTGAATCTATTTTTCTAAAATAAAAATACATTCTAAATGCGTTCTAAAATGTTAAGAAAAATCGTATCAAAATTTCATGTGTTTATCTTCATATTTTACGCGCACATCATAAAGTCAGGCGAAAAATAGAATCAAAATTTCATGTGTTTATCTCCATATTT
Organism: Puccinellia tenuiflora; assembly: GCA_012064385.1. Classification (NCBI taxonomy): domain Eukaryota; kingdom Viridiplantae; phylum Streptophyta; class Magnoliopsida; order Poales; family Poaceae; genus Puccinellia; species Puccinellia tenuiflora. The sequence continues at coordinate 382,150 of QRDG01000279.1, read as the reverse complement.
TACGTGCATATCACAAAGTCTGGCGAAAAAATCGAATCAAATTTTCATGTGTTTATCTTCATATTTTACGTGAACATCACAAAGTCTGGCGAAAAAACTAAATCAAAATTTCATGTGTTTATCTCCATATTTTACAGGCACATCACAAAGTCCGGTGAAAAAATCAAAACAATTCATGTGTTTATCTCCACATTTTACGTGCACACCACATAGTCTGACGAAAAAATTGATTCAAAATTTGTTGTGTTTATCGCCATATTTTACGTGCACATCACAAAGTCTGACGAAAAAATCGAATCAATTCTTGTGTTTATCTCCATATTTTACGTGCACATCACAAAGTCTGGCGAAAAAATCGATTCAAAATTTCATGTGTTTATCGCCATATTTTATGTGCACATCGCAAAGTCTGACGAAAAAATCCAATTCAAAATTGCATGTGTTTATCTCCATATTTTACGATGCACATCACAAAGTCTGGCCAAAAAATCGATTCAAAATTTCATGTGTTTATCTCCATATTTTACGTGCACGTCACAAAGACTGGCGAAAAAATCGATTCAAAATTATGTGTGTTTATCTCCATATTTTACGTGCACATCACAAAGTCTTGCGAAAAAATGAATCAAATATTCATGTGTTTATCTCCATATTTTACGTGCACATCAAAGTCTGGCGAAAAAATTGTTTCAAAATTTTATGTGTTTACCTCCATATTTTACGTACACATCGCAAAGTCTAGCGAAAAAATAGAATCAATTCATGTGTTTATCTCTATATTTTACGTGCACATCACAAAGTCTGGCGAAAAAATCGATTCAAATTTTCATGTGTTTATCTCCATATTTTACGTGCACATCACAAAGACTGGCGACAAAATCGATTCAAAATTATGTGTGTTTATCTCCATATTTTCATGCACATCACAAAGTATGGCGAATAAATTGAATCAAAATTTCATGTGTTTATCTCCATATTTGCCTCTATAAAAGCAAATTTCACTACTCAAACAACTATTTACAGGACATTTTTTTTGTCCTTTTAGGAAGTTGTCAGTTTTTTGTGAAACTGTATGCGTGCAAATAGAATGTTGTGATGTATGCGTGTTGCTTCCTTTTGGGATTTTGGATATTTTCTAACAAATATGAACACGTAAAATCACAAAATGATTTTTTTTGTGCTACACAAAAATAACAAAATCTGTGACAAAATTTCGAGGTTTTAAATTTCCACCATTCACTATCAGATTCACAATTTGTCAATTTTACACAATCTACAATACTTGCATACTATTTTCGCATTGATTTTTCTGCACACTAGTAAAATTTACGTGTACACCATTCGCATGCAAGACTCGTGTCTCTAAGTCAAAAACTGTCCCTACATGAGTTAATTTTTTATGATGGTGAAAATAGGGGAAAAAATGTTTGTGCTTAGATTTTAACATGATTTGTGTTCATCTTTTGTGTCGTGTGTAAAAAGAAAAAATTTGGTGCTATAATAAGCCTTTCACGTGACATTTTTTTTTTGTCTTTTTTACATAAGTCACAAAAAATGTCGATTTTTTGCGAAACTTCTTTGTGAAACATACAAATTTTGTTTCAATTTTTTGACATTTTAAATTTGTTTCTTTTAAAAGTCGATTTCTCCTAATTTTTATTTATGCCAGCCAATCAAAGTTCCCGGCAAACGGTAATTTATCGGCGGAATGGACTTTGGTTTTTCTACCGCACCAAAATTATGATCCCGCGGGTAGCATAAATAGACAGACTGCAGCTTTTTTACCGCACCGACGGAAATTGTAAAATTTGACACGCTGCTGCACGCGTTCCGAAAAGCTGTCCATCGATCATCCACCAACAACCACCCATGTAGCAGTAAATGGCCCGGTAAGAGTGCAGGACACGCACAACTTAATGGCGATTGTATTCGATCGTATTTCGACTGAACGAGCATTCCTCCAACTTTTCCGGCTCGGATCCCCGCAGAAACATCTATGGTGAGATAGGGCGCGGTAGCGTCCGACCAGGGCAGATCGTCCACTCTCTTTTTATCCTTTATGCATAGATTTGGGGTTGCATTGCCTAGCTTTGAATCACCAGTCTGTAAGGGATGCTTGTGCGCACATGTCATCCGAACTGCCTGGAGAATGGGCACACGAGGATTAGGTGCAGCATCGTCTTGGGAGCTTGTCCGCAAAGGAGGCATGTTGTGTGTTCACACGTGACGGCGCCCAGTTCTTGCAAATTAGCCTCCAAGCTCTGCACGAGGAGGAGCCCTGGAAGAAACCAATTCTGAATAGTAAGTTTGTTTGCTCATCTGTGCTATCAGTATGGATATTGGAGTCATGCTTTCTAAGTAACATCTGAGCATGATCACTTTGTTTTCTTTACTCTTTTTGTTCTGATACGAAGCTTTTCTTGGTTTGTCTTAAGGTTGGTTTGGCTCTTGTGGTGAATGGTAAGGTAGCAGTAGGAGTGATGGGATGTCCAAATTGGACTAATGGTACCACAACCAACAAGGAAGAAGAAGGTCTTGATCCATGTCCTGGCCATGGCATCCTTATGGTGTCTCATGTAGGATGTGGTACTTGGTCTAGGCACTTGTCCCCTGAGATTGGCCAGTTCATAACAGCACAGGATAATTGGAAGAGATGTTTTGTTGATGCCTGTTCAGTTGTACACATGGCACGCTTCTGCATCCCTGATAGCCAGACTTGGGATATGATACCGTTATCTGTCCTCTTTGGCTCAACGACGGATGAATCTGATCCCAGAGATGAGAATAAAATTCTTGTTAAATACGCTTGCTGTGGCAAGGTTTGTCGAATTATCCATTTACCAGTATGCATGCTTGTTTACATTCCTAACCAGTCTAAACATGATACTAGTGAATCAGCAAAAAGCAATTTAAGTACTGGCAGATAGTATGCTTTGTTGTTTACGATGTGTTTGTCAGCACTCAGCACAACCTAAAATCAGAATTATTCTTGCGGTCATAGAAAAGTATCTTAGGTTGATAACAGCCATCTTGGATGTATGCAGTGATGATGATCTTGCTGATGTTCTGTAGCTTGTGCAAGTATATAATGGTAGCATCTGGGAGAGCCTTGGTTTTCTTCAGCCGAGCACGGGAGAAAACCCAAATCAAGGTGTTCTGTTGCTTGAAATCTCGATTGTTCTACATGACAAGTTAAACAACTAGTGGACTAAGCTACACTGATCTTTTCTACTCCCACTGTTTTCGTAGGCTTGGGATCATGCTGTCGGGATAATTTGTGTGCACGAAGCTGGTGGTCAGGTATATATCTCGTCAGTAAGCCTAGACTCGGTGAAATTTACATTTGTTCTATTGATTCATGCACGTTAACCTTATAGCCATGGTAATTTGATGACCCGTTGAAACTGACAGATCAGTGACTGGAGTGGGAAACCGTTGGATCTCGCAGCTGACCTAACAGGGCGTAGAATCATCTACCCTTCAGGTGGCGTTCTCGTGACAAACGGCGCTCTGCATGACAAGCTTGTGGAACTGATCTCAGCAAACAACAAGTAGTTGCGATGCTGCACAGCTTCAAACGCCAGCACAAAATTTTGTGTTATTTCTAACATTTTACCACGTTGGCCTTCAAATCGTGTTTGGTCTCACCTTGTTCAGACTAGCTATATCCAAATGTAATTAACTGGTCATCACAGTATATTTATATAAAATGGAGCGCATTGTTCTAAGTGCCTGAAATGAATTTGTTAAGAAACTTCTCCGAGAAGCTATACATGTGAAACTTGGTACATGCTCCAAGTCGCCTTGGGGAGGTACCTAAAAAATGCTTCCAGATTCTAAAACATTTGGCCTTGACAGTCTCTGAATCTGCTGGATAACCCTGAAGGCTAGCTGCATGGTCGTGCAACGTCCACGCACGCCCTGATGCTGCATTAAGCAAAGCTTGCAACGGGGAGAAACGAAATCTCGGACAAATCTGACAGCGCTGCACCGCGCATCATGTTTGGTCACCAATTCAAAACGAGAGGAAAAAGTCACCCTGAAAGCTTGCAGTTCTGCCGCCATCCACCGCAGGATAACGACCTGCAAGTTGCAAGCTTCTAAGCATGATCAGAATAGATCCTTTCGCAAGCTGCAACGATCGTTTCGCAACGTGAAATGGGAAGCTTCTAAGCATGATCAGCGTAGCAAATTAAATTCCCATCACTGTGTTCCCTCAAAAAACCAAATTCCCATCACTAGCGCTACAGTACTACGGTCTGAACATTACTTTGTTCACCTTCTCACGAGCCATGACACGTACCTCTGCATCGATGACTTGAGACGTTACCTTCTTGTTGTAACCTATGTTGACTTTGATGGGCATATAATACGAAGGGCTACTGATCGATCAGATGTTTCTGTGTGGGGGAAATCGCAGTCACGTACGCGTCTTTCACTATTTGGTATGTTGTGTAAGCAAGCAAGCTATCACACGGTGAAATACGTCAAGCTAGGCACGAATTAGAGCTCTATCTTGATTTGAAATGCTGTCGTCTGTCGCTTGTTGCAGGAACCGCCCATGATTGCCCGGAGTCAACTTTTCCGGCAGATCCTGCCTGGTTCGCGACCGGAAATGATATGACTTATGATGCACAAGTGGCCAGATGGATGAGATTCAGACGTTGTGGGGGAGTGCCTAGTGAAAACTTAATTAGCCCCGTGGTTAATTAGCGGTGGACACTTAGCCACTGGGCTAGCTAGACCAGAATTGTCGGAACAACCAACCAACGTACGTATGAACAGCTGAAAAACAGGCCGGCGTCAGGGTTCTTAATAATTCATAATTATATACTCAGCAGTACTGTCTTTTCAGCTACAAATTTGAAAACTAATCTCGATAGTTCCAAATTAATTATACACGATCCATCGTGTGAAGCCTCTGATCACGCATGCGGGATCGATCAACAAGGCATGTATGGAACCTAGCTAGTGTGCTGTCTGCTTTACCAACTTCCCACGTCCAAGATGACAATAATGTCGATAAGATATATACACCTCCAGAACTGAATGTTCTCGCCGTTTAATTTCAGGCCATATACGCAGACGCAGGCATAAACAAATGTATGCATCCAGCAGGGAGCAAGTACGATATGCATGGGCCATGCATGAGGTTTGATGAGCAAATTTATAATGTTTCCGGCCATCTACTCTCGCTAACTATAGGCTCGCGGAGGCGATCCAGGTCACAACGGCACACAACCACGGGTGCCTCATGCTTGCCACTGAAAAATATTTTATATGGCGGAGCAGAGATCGATCGATGTGATGCAGCAGAGGCGCCAATGGTTCAGGGTAGCTTTTATGTTTGACAGTTTGTTGCTGCTAACTTGACACTTCATCCAACGATCCACGTATGTACTCCAGTTTTATACAAACCGAAGGAGTGAACAGTGGTCACAGACTGACAGATACTGAAAAATAGTACAGGAGACCGTCAGTACAGCTACTGCAGTTAACTAACCTCAATCAGTTTTTATAAAAATGAAACTAACCTCAATCAATCGTGCCTGATGATGACCAGATGAATGTTCTAGCATACTCAGATTCTGAGATAGACTAAACTATGCTTTGGTAAAGTTTAATTGGCTCATGCGTACGTACTACTTACCTTGGTCGATCTCATCGATCGCGTTCCAATATATGTGGCAAATCCCTGGCCCGTGAACAAGTGTAACTGACCTTTTTGCGGGGGTAGAAAACACCATCACATCCTTGTAAAGTGCAGCAAGACAAAGTCAGGATTTGCCCTCGCTGGCCAGCTCTACATTAATCTACAGTATCTAAGGCACGATTTGCTCTCCGGCAGCAAGAGCACTTTGGACACGAGTCGCGATGTCTACACTAAAATAATTAACAACGAAATCCAAACGAGAGAAAGAAAGAAGGAACGAAATATACTAGGCAATTATTCAGGGGATTTGAATACATTAAACGTCAATGTTTGGATGAAGCAGGCGAGACCCGGCCGCCGCCGGTGACCTCACGGAGATCTTCCCGGATCACCGAGCTGATGAATGATGATCCATGTATCAGTATCAGGGCCGGCATATCCCCCTGGCTGCGTATTAATTAGATTAATGGAGGCCCCGGGACACGTAGGCGTCGTCTTCTTCGCAGCAACTCTCTTTCCGTCTCCACTCCTTCACATAAGGTCAAATGGGCGACGTGAGCATACTCCGTTTCGGGCAGGGATACGCCACGGAATCCTAATCCTACGCCACGTGACCCCCCGATCAAATCGGGTATTAGGGAGTAACTTAAGAACTTTCTGTGTGGCCGGCTACGGCTAGTGCTTGTCAATTTGGGCGTGTGTTAGCTAGCTTGAAAATTAAACTGCTAGCTGGGTGGCGATTTGAGTATTGAATGAGAGGAGGCTGGTGTCTCCATGGCGAGAGACATGGGGGGCGTATGCGGCTACTGACTAATTAGAATTAAGTTACCAAATGTAGCTAATCTCTGCCGATTAAGTAGTTAGCTAGGTAGGTGTGTGTGTTAATTAATTGTATACGCAGTGTATCTGATGCATGACTGATGGCGTATTAACAAATAGTAACAGGTCTACCTAGTTTAACACATACACAACAACGATCGCCAGTGGAAGTTCCTCGAGAGTATGAGGTTAAATTTTCCTGCTCGTACTATTCTGGCTATATTTTTCCTAGAGTTAATATGTATGGACATAGGTTAAAGTACCCTGCCCGGTGGATCGCCGGAAGCATCCGCAAGCATTGCTCGCTGGCACTTCACACGTGTGCACGCTGCGTTCACGCGCGAGGTGGTGTCGATCTTTACACACCTGCTAATCTAATCATCTTTCGGTACAAAAATTTCCTCCAAATTAGTTGTTCTCCGATTGGCGCGTACAATCGAGCTCATCGTGTGTGCTCAGTTAGTTTGTGTGAAAACCCTATGAATGTAAAGGTTAAATTTAAGCATGTACTCTTGATTGAAACAGTGATAGGAAATGTAGAGCATTGATCATAGGATAATAGCAAGGTGAACATGGGGCATTTGTACCCGGTTTGGAAATACATTTTCGAAATGTTCAAAAATTGTGAAAAAAAAATATGCGCGCGCCGAAAGTTTCGCGGAGAAACAACTTTTTACTTGACATGTGTAAAAAAGACAACAATATGTGCTAGATATGTCCTATATATGTATGTCACACAAAATTCTCTTTTTTATGAAGGAAAATAAAAAAGAAAAATTTTCACGAAACTTTGTGCCACGCACATGTTTATGCGAGATGTATGCATGAAAGTTCAGAATTTTTTGACATTTTCTAAAGGTGTTTTAAATACATTCTTCAAAGGCGGCCGGGTGCAAATGCCACATGTTCTCCTTATTATTCACAGCCATTTAAAAAAAAATGTTAGCAGGAAAGCTGCTAAATTCATTGATCAAAGGGTAAAGTTTTTTACATTGTCAGGTGAAAAGCATAGGCATAACCTATGTCACCCGGTAAAAAGAAATACAGGGGTTTAAAACTCAGCCGGGATAACCTATTCACACTCATTGATCATATTGCATGCATGCCTATGCTCCTCAATTAAGCCCATCTGAGAAAGGACGGTCGCCCAACTAGCCTAAAGAAGCTAGCACTGTTCTATTGGACGCAGGGTTGCTGTTTTCATGACATGTATCAATGATGTTTGCATTTGGAAATAATGAACCCCAAAAGTGGATGCCTACGAAAATTATAATGCTGCTGTGTGAATCCGTACCGTTAGTGGAGCGACCTGCACACTAATTCCGTTGCCTAATTTGGACTTGGTTGCTCCTATTTAAACTAGTAAGATCAGTGCCTTTAGTTGGAAGGAATTAGACTATACTGGCTAATCAGGGAGTGGCGGTACAGGTATGTAGTTGGGCAACAGGGTAAACTAATTGATCTTGCGTTAGTTATTAACTGTAAGCAAGCATTAATTATTAACTGTAATCTTGCATATGTAGTATTGACTGTTTTAGTTGCGCGTTTGATGGAGTGGATGGGATATTTGTGCACTGCTAACTTTGGTCTTAAGCTACATGCACGCGCTTTGTTTTTCTTTCCGTTTCTCCTCCCTAACCTTTCTATTTGTAGCTATGTTCATCAGCTAATTTAAACCTGCTCGTTGGTTTTGTATGTGCTACTACTACTACTTTAGGACATATATATAGTGATCCATTGCGTCACCTCGATTTGAATAATAATTAGCAAATTAATACTCAAGATTTCGTGTTGGGAGAGATTGTAAGACGTTGATATCATTCTTTTGGAAGCATGCAGTGGAAAAAAAATTACCCCATTGATGTGTGCCCATGATCGTGTTGGTACTACTTATGATACCCCTATTATGACTAGTCTAAGAGGGTCAAACCGATATGGAGAATACAAGCTCAACTGGCAGACACGTGCCGCTTTGGAGGAGAGATCTTACCAAGTGTGCTTTGTTGTGGTTCGTGGCACCAAGATAAATTAAAGAAACCTAAATTCTGGAGATAAGTATCAGTTTCACCCAGCTAACCGGCCGGGCTCTTGTGCTATACTAGTACAGTATTTCTTTTACGAAGTAGTAGAATTACTAATTTACATTGCGCTGCTTGACTTGCGACATGAATCGTTCATGCTTCGTTCACCGGATCGCGCGCGTCCGTACTACAGGTAAGTAGAAAAACAAATCTCTCTCTCGGCTGCATTAATTTTCTCTCGATGTCACTCTCAACTCCCCTTTACACCCTCTTCTTAATTAGCATCATGGGCGAACTTTCTCTCGATGTCACTCGATCTCAATGAATATATTTTTTTTGGAAAAGTCAAGCTAAGCAATGGAGGCCGACCGGCCCCTGATCAACCTGCTGGTTGAGGAGAGACACGAAGCACGAGTCGTTGGAACAAAACAGTCGAAACATCCAACAAGCGTTTTCGCTGCACGTATACACAACATCATCAGCAGGTTGCACACACACGGACGGTCGGCCGCCCGGCGCACGACACGACCAAGGAATCCATCGGTCGTTTTACATCCATCCATCATCGACGTCGTCTCACTCACACGATCGACCGGAGCAAAAGCGACGACGTACGGCACGGAAAGGCGGTCCATGAATGAATTAAACGGAAAGCTGCCTCTGCAGTCTGCACTGCATGCATGATGGTGCCCGTCGCTGATGACTTGGCCCGTGGGAGCAGAGACCCTATCCTTCCACACAGCATGCAGTTCCTTCCTACTAGCGGGGGCGCGTCTCTCTGTGCCGCGTCAGCGGGCGCCACACGGCCCATTCGTCAACGCCTGCCGATTGGCTAAACAGCAGGTCCATGGACCATGGAACGATCCAGCTAGCGCTGGTTCCTCCTTGGATGCTTTACCCGGGAAGAAGAAGTTTAATTACTTGTCTTGCGCTCTATATATCGTCATCGACCGTGTTTGTTTCTGGTACGTTCAGCCTGCTCATAGATCCTAGTAGTATCCTACTCCTAAATAGGCTGATTAGGATTTCAACATCTGCTCGACCAAAATGGTATATGTTCCTTACGGAATGGGCATGCAGGGGAGAGAGAAAGCAGTCGCCCTGCCAAGTAAGAATCGACACATAAGATTATCTTACTCACAACATAACTACATAAGACTGATTAGGCCAGTTGGGGTGTCAAGATAAGTACTACGTGCGATCGATAAAGATGGCATGTTGTCAAAATGGAGTGGAAAGGCAGGAAGCACAACTCGGTTCGACACATAAGATTATACGTACCCGAGTAGTCAAAACATAAGACAATGTTCCACGAGGCTACTACTGCCCTAGCTAGCTTTGCCTTCAGCGATGGGATGGTCGGGGTGGCACGCCAGCGCCTACTTTTGGGGTGGTGCCCTCCGCGCGTACGTTTTCCCCGCGACCATTTTTTAACCTTCCATTCATGCAAATCCAACGGACCATAAAGGAGGAGGCCAGGGCGAGGACGCCGGTCCCTGCTGTGCAGTGCCGCCCTGAGAGGCCGCGATAAACAAAGGCCGGCACCGAATCCTGTTGACTTGGACCGCCACACCCCAGCAGGCCCGTCGCCCTCCCGCCCTTTATAACCCTTTCCATCGCCCCCACACCACACCACACACCTTCGTCTACCTCCGATCCGATCCATCCTCTCAGCTTTCAGTTTTCACACTCTCCTCCTACCTAGCTCTCCCATCCTCCTGCTTATAACCAGTAGCTGAGACACAAACAAACCGAGCCTTTTCTTTTCCTGCTTGATCGCCCGATCCGTTTCTACAGTTGTGTACCATCGGTGCGATCGTTCGATCGATGGGGCGCGCGCCGTGCTGCGACAGGACCGGGTTGAAGAAGGGGCCGTGGACGCAGGAGGAGGACGAGAAGCTCGTCGCCTACATCAAGAAGCACGGACAGGGGAACTGGCGCACCATGCCCAAGAATGCCGGTCAGCAACCCATCCATGCATCCACCAACTTGTTGCACTGCCAATCAGCTTAGCTACCGATCCAAGGTGATAGATAACTAAATACTCTGCTTTCTGTGTGTGTCTGCAGGCCTCGAGCGGTGCGGGAAGAGCTGCCGGCTGCGTTGGACCAACTATCTCAGGCCGGACATCAAGCGCGGCCGCTTCTCCTTCGAGGAGGAGGAGACCATCATCCACCTCCACAGCATCCTCGGCAACAAGTAAGAACTACTGCTACTACACGGTTAACATCAACATCCTAGGCGTCTCTGTTGCAACAGGAAGGTAGCTAGGCGTACGGCCATGATCGATGATGAGTACTCTTGATTTTGATCTTCTTCGTTCCCTGTTGCATGATTAGGTGGTCAGCCATTGCGGCGCGGCTGCCCGGGCGGACGGACAACGAGATCAAGAACTACTGGAACACGCACATCCGCAAGCGCCTCCTCCGCATGGGCGTCGACCCCGTCACCCACGCGCCGCGCCTCGACCTCTCCTCGTTCCTCAAGCCCGCCGCCTACTACCCTACGCAGGGCGACCTCGACACGCTCCGCGCGCTCGAGCCGCTCGCCAGCTACCCGGACCTCCTCCGCCTCGCCTCCACCCTCCTCTCCGCGCCCACGCCCGCCTCGGCCACGATCACCGAACAGCAGATGCTCATGCTGCCTTGGCTGATCCAGGCGCAGCAGGTGTCTCAAGCGGCGCCGCCACTGCATGCCGACCAGTTCATGCAGCAGCCCAGCTCGGCGTGCCAAATGCCGGGCCTGCTCCACGTGAACCCGCCGGCGCCGCAACAACAGCACCAGGATCACATGGTGGCCTGCAGCGACTACGCGCAGCTCCACAGCCAGCTCGACTACGTGCCGCCGCTGATGCAGATGATGTCAGACACGTCCAACCTGCAGTGGAGCAACACGCTCACAAGCAGCAACAACTGCAACCACGTAGGCTCCGGCGTGTCCACGCCGTCGTCGAGTCCCTCCGCAGGGTGGCTGAACTCGGCTTCGACGACAACGTCGTTCTGCCCGAACGCGACCAATATTGACGCCGCCGGGCTGCTCGACATGCACCTTTCAGATCTCCTTGATGTGAGCGACTACATGTAATGAAATATTCCAAGTTCGATGAGTGGCGGAGGGCGGATACTAGACATGGCCACCGGCAGTCCGACCCGACCCAAAAATACCTGGCTCGGCCCGGCTGTGCCATCGGGCCTGAATTTTGAGCCCGATGGTCGGGCTTTCACAAAATACGATTTCAGCCATGGTCGGGCCGGTCGGGCTTTTTCGGGCTCAGGCCCGATTTCTTCGGCCCAACAATCGAACCGGGCTGGGCTCAAGCCTGGATTTTCTGCGTTTTCTAGGCCTGCCCTGAGAAATGGCCTGGTATAGCGGATATGGAGGCGTTGGTCTTAGACCAACAGGCGCTCCAAACGGGCAGAACCCCAAATATTTCCGACACTTGCACGATCAATGGGCTCCCAATACCGCTCTATAATTGTTCCGCCAAAGGTACGAATGGTTAATTAACAGTGTTTAGAAGGGGAAAAAAGGTTGCCGATATAGTTACTAACCGTCCATTGACACATTTCAGACATGTTCAAACCGAAAGTGGTACCCGGGAAAGCATACCTGCTACGCTTCATCAACTCCAAACGAACGAGCTATTCTTCTCCGTCGCCAATCACACATTCACGATCGTCGAAGTCGACGCAGTTCATGTCAAACCATTCATAGTCAAGAACCTAAGCATCTCCCCGGGCAGGGCCAGGCCACCAACGACCTACTCACCACCAAGCCGTTCAACCCCACGGTTAACTTCTAATGTACGCCACGCCCTACTCCGTCATTAGGCCTGGCACCTTCGACAACACCACCGTTGCCAGTATCCTCTAGTAGCAAAACAGCGTCTCCTCCTCTGCGTCAAGCTTTGACAAGGACTTGCCGCTATTCAAGCCAACTCTGCCACGGTTCAACGACACCGTCATCATCACGAACTTCACCTCCAATCTCTGTAGCCTAGCACGCCGCTGTGCCCGGCGGCCGTGCCACAGTCTATGGACAAGAGGCTCCTCTTCACCGTCGGTTTGGGCACACTCCCGTGCCCGACGAATGTGACATGTCAGGGCCCGACCAACACCACACAGTTCGCGGCGGCTGTCAACAACGTCTCCTTGGTACTCCCTTCGATGGCGCTCCTCTAGTCGCACTTCACCGGCACGTCTCGTGGCGTCTACGGGTCAAATTTCCTGATCATGCCCATCTCACAATTCACCTACACGGGGGTGCCACCGAACAACACGAACGTGGCCACCGGGGAAAACCTGCTTGTGCTACCATTCAACTCATCCAGTAGAGCTGGTGATGCAAGACACGAGCATCCTCGACATCGAGAGCCACCCCGTACACCTACATGGCTTCAACTTCTTAGTGGTCAAGCAAGGATTTGGCAACTACGATTATGCGAACGATCCGGCCAAGTTCAACCTTGTCGACCCCGTTGAGCGGAACACCGTAGTGGTGCCGACCGACGGATGGGTGGCCATTCGCTTCCTCGCTTGACAAACCAGGTAATAAGAGTTACATACTATCCATTCCTGAAAATGAATGTTTAGCCCATACTCATATGTATGATATACAGGTGTATGTGCCATTTGGAGGTGCAAACGACATGGGGACTGAGAATGGCTAAATGGAAACCTGAGGAACCAGAACTTGCTCCCTCCACCGTCTGATCTCCCCAAATGCTAGTCGGACATGATCGGAGTTTGTTTGCCCGTTTGGATTGATGTCTCCTAGTTGAGATTTTAGCGTTTTTAGTCACTTCGCGTCCCAACTCCCTACAGGTTTTTTTTTTCTATTTAATTTACTTCTTTCGTCATACCAATTTGTAATGACGATGTTTTGATGTTTCTTAAATAGAAAATGACATGACTTACTTGTCAAAATCCTGGATCAATTTTATGTAAGCCATGCCTTTACGCAAAGACGCACGGAGGGTCTACTGCACTTCGGGCAGACGCACAATCCAATCGGTACGAACCAGTGAAAGCGATTTGAAACGTGGCCACATGTAATAAATATGTAATGTGTACGGAGTACTTTGTAGACTATTCATCGTGTCATGAGCTTTCCAGGAATGCCACTAGAAAGCCGGTCAGTCCAATCACAAGGTAAGAGCAACTCCAGCCGCGCCCCAGGAGCCCTTAGGACGACTTTTTGATCGTCGGATGTGTAAAAAGTATAAAAAATCTCTCAGCCACGCCCCCATAGCCCCCCAAGAGCTTAAAAAGGACCGGCGAAGCCAGGCCAAACTCAGGGGGCTGGGTTCGGCTTGGGGCGCCAGGGAAAGCAATACCCAATTGTTTACCCCCAGGTGGCCAGATTCTTTTCTTCTCTCTCCTTACGTGGTCCTTTTTTTGGCCATGTGGTGGGCTATAGATAGGAACTCGTCCACTTTTTTCATCCGCCGAAGCAATTTGCCCCCCCCCCCCCCCCCCCCCCCCTCAGGACATGTACTTTTTCAGCCAGCGAGTGTCCTGGGGCACCAACGGCTGGGTTGCTCTAAGCACACATCCCCGCGGCGTCAACGAGATCAATTACTGTTAAAAATGCAACCGTCAATCAGGGATCACTACAAGCAGCCGCTAAGTTCAGCGCTAGCTAAAACACCGATGGAATCATAACGCCGTTGTCATTCACAGAGAAAGTTGGCAAAAGTGAATGCAACGAAAGCACGAGCAGGCTTAACCAGTTAACCACGAGAAGTTTCCACAGAAAACCCCAACAACTTTAGCTTAGCCAACCCCAGCAATTATCTACTACCAGAATCCAAACAACTTTACATCAGATGGCACAGCTGCCAATCACGAAAGAGAAACTCGGAAGACAATTTAACTCTACTCTGCAACGTAGTTCATGCTCGTTTTCAATAATTATCATGTACGTATCTACATCTAGGCAGACTATTACTAAGTATATATAGTTTGTAGACCAGAAGACTTCATGGATTACAAGACCCCATGGCGGAATCATCCAAAGGTGCTGACCAAAATTTTCGCACTGAAGGTTGTCAAACTGTCCAGTGCGGTAAGTTAAGTTGCATCTAATGCTACTTTCAAAAAGGAGAAACGGAACAAATGCATAACAGCATTCGGTAATAGTTTAATTTTCTTCACAAGTTAGATATTCCAACTTCTGCTCCATGCTGTCGTCATCTTTCACTGCTGCTACGTTTCAGATTATCTGCCAAGGAGATACACAACAGTCTAATCAGAATCTCGAGTTGCTGAATATCCTAGTTGTGAGTTTGCAACTCAATTTACCACGGATATCCTAAGATCAGACCAAGGAAACAATCTACTTGAAATACAGTAGAAAGCACAACTACGGTTTCTAAAAGATGGCACAGAAAGGATACAGGTGGACGGCCTGTACCAAATTTTAGCAGCAACCTGCTATCACATGGCACACAGATAACCAAGTTACCCCCCTCTAACTTCCTCTCACCACTGAATGGTCGATTCATCATCAGACCAGACACCAACTTTTAGACTAGACAACTTCTAGTAGTCGTTAAAAGAAAGATGTGAATCAGTTGCAGGCTTGCAGCATCCGTAAGAGTTCATAGCTTGATGAGCTTATTTCATGAGGTGGGTGTCCAGCTTATATTTTTAGTGCCCGTGCTAAAAGGTTGGTTTGAACAAAACTATGTTACACTTTTATACAAAAGAAGAGTGAAATCTACATTACCTGATCCTCGTACTTCGATAATTGAGAAAGACCAATGCTTTTATCCGAAATAATCAGGTGGTTGTTTTACTTCCTTCTCTATTAGTAGAGTCTTCAACGTCTCCATGATATCGAAGCGTGGGTCTAGCTTGCGTTGCCACCCCTACAAAAGAATCAATAGCCATGGTAAGCACAGTATGTATTTTTCTATGGGTAGGATATTAGGCACGGTACGATCGACCAGCTGGTAGCACAGAAAGAGCGGTCAGTAAGCAAACCCAGCTAATAATATATCCTTAAGTCCATATATTAAGCAAAAACATAATGCGCCCTTAAATAATGTCATGTACTAGAAGATTTAACATTGGCTACATAAAATGAAGTGAATACAATGTAAACTAAGTCAGCCGTGAAAATTATACTACATCTGGTTGAAAATACACTACGTGCGGTCAAACTTTGAATATACAACAAAAATAGATTGGCAAGGTAGAAATGGTATCACTCCATTTATGATGATCCATAATATATTATTTATGTATTTTAAAATTGTATTTATATAATACGTAACAGTCAAAGTTGCATGGTAGAGAACCGTTACCATGTCACCAAGTTAGTGTATTTTAGAGTACAGTTACCAATTTCACCAAGTTGGTCAACCTTTTTTAGGATGAACCAATTTGGTCAACTTGGACATGGCTATGTAATGACTATATCTTTCTTATAAAATGATGATAATCTGATTTTGCAAGCAAAAAGAATGACTGAGGCCCTTATCAAGTACTCGTACATATCAGAAATTTCCCTTTTATATCGACATTATAACAATAACTGAACATTTGCATGTACTATATCAATAAATATCATTTTAAACTTTAAAATTCTACAACAGTACAATACCTCAAGAACCAAAATGGTAACCATTACAGTACAGATGTTGCCATCAATGTTGACTTTGTGCCGACGAACTGTGTCGAGCAATTGATGCATGCATTCAACAGGATGAAAAACATCCCCCTCCGGTGTTCCCCAGAAAGTAAATGTCTTTTCCAATTCCTACCATGACCAATAATGAAAAATAGAATTATTTTCATTACAAGTGAAGAAAAATGCATAGCAAGATCAGGACAGCACTAGTATAGCAGAAAATTTAAGAAGACTAGGAGACGGTCAAAGGCTAGATAAAAGAGACATAACAACAAAGGACATCAAATTGTTGTAAAATATCATACATAGAAGCTAGACTACTAGGGTGGAAAACATATTACGCAAATAGATAACAATAAATATAGAAGTTCCACTTAAGTCAAACATATGTGTCATGTGGGCTACACTTTGTCTGCTAGAGCTAACAACAGGGGAAGGGTCTTTCATCGGTTAATATTTCCTACAGGGCTACATCCCTTGTGTCGGCATTTATCAGGCATAGTCACGTCAGCTAACCAGGCAAATGTGTTGTCACGGCCCCTAAACCTAATAGTAGAAATTTCACATATTTTTCAGTGTATAAATTATCTTGAACTCTCCACAACACCGTATAACATCATAATGTCTGTGTATGGAGGAAACCAGATGCATCGGCAGCCCCAACATTTATCTATCATGATAAGCAATGTACAAGAATGAATACAGGTACATGTAATGCATGACATCTGATGACCATATCAAATAAAAACCGCCAAATCTGATTAAACTCTAAATACTGCCCTGCAACATAGTTTCATGCTTTACCTCGGTAAAGGCCACTGGATTTGGACAGCTCTGGTTATTTGATAATCGTAGCGTACACTTTGCAGCAGTAGTACCATCTCTAATAGCAACTGCCTTGAAGAATTGTTTTAAGTTGTCACGGTCAGCTGCAGAGAGCTCAGCAGTCATGCCAACGTCGAGAAAAACAATATGGGGTTTAGATCTGAAAAATATTTTCCTCTTCTTGCTCTCATTTACACGGACAAGAATGTTTCCTGGGTGCATATCCGCATGAATAAAATTGTCCTCCTACAAAAAGCAGGGGGGGGGGGGGTGATAAAATGAGAAATCAGTGCCTCAAATTGACTGGGAGCATTGAGATAACATGTTAAATAAACATATAACAACAGATCTTATGGGAAATAAGAAAAGCGGGATACAAAGAATTAGAAAACACACATACCAGAAGCATCTTCAAGAATGCATATGTCCCAATGTGGGCAAGGTCCTTCTTCACCCGAGCATGTCCTTCAATTTCATCCACAAAACGAGCAACACTTTCACCGTTCTCAAATGACTCGACAAGGACTGCTGGATGCACAAGTGGATATACTGGCTCTGGGAAAGAAACATGTCTCCATCTACGGAAGTTGTGTATGAAACGATGTAAATTACAAGCTTCCCTGGAAAGGTCAACTTGAGACAACATGAAAACTGCAAACTGGCGGACACTCTCATCCAGCCTGAGCCAGCTCAAACCAGGGACAGAATTTGAAACCTTTGCCAAACAATTGATGAGTAAGAAGTCTTTCTTGATTGATTCTCCCACACCAGGATGCCTTACCTTAACTGCAACATGCTTTACAGTAGGTTGACCTTTTTTCTTTTTCTTCACTGAGTCAGACGACTCAGGATCTTGAATTTTTAATGTAGCACGATGTATTTGTGCAATACTTCCAGAAGCTACAGGAATCTCTTCAAAAGTCTCAAATATTTCAGAAAGCTTACGACCAAATGCCTTCTCAATGGCAGCTTTGCTGTAAGCAAAACCATGCACCGGAGCTCCGCTGTGAAGTTTTGCAAGCTCAACACAGAGATCACTTGGAAAAAGATCAGGCCGAGTTGCAGCCCATTGACCCCATTTAATGAATGCTGGCCCAGCCTTTTCGAGGGTGCGGCGGACAAGAGAAAGCCACCTTCTTCTAAATTCTATACTGAAGCTATCAGCAAATGGAGCTAATGCAGTTGCAGGGAAGAACAGGAATGCCAAATGAACTGCTCTAAAAAACAAAGTAATACTCTCCCAGACTGACCGAACCATGGATGACAGAAACTGTCCAGTATCTTGTGTCTTCATTACAATGCTTTCCATTCTGGGCATGTACGGCTGTGAGTCTGCCAGTACAGGCCGCGATAATGCCATCTTCCCAAAAGCTAAAGCCATGAACCCAGGGATGATATGCGATCTCGTAATGGACAAAGTTACAGCACAGGCTGCTCGGCTCATCAGCGGGATCCGGGGACCGCGATACGTGTACATATGACTGAGCCGCTTAAATGCTAACTGGGCTTGCTGTCTCGCAGATGAATTTGATGCTGCCGCAGAGAAGGAACCATAGCCTCTGGATATCCTGTTTCTGCGGCTGTAATCCTCAGCTTTCTTCCTGACAATGACCTTGTAATGCGAAAGCATTCTAGAGAAGACGGCTGGGAACGTTCGCCTTGTTGACAGGCCATTGTCCCTCGCTGCTGCGTAGTACCCACTGACATGCCTCGACTGGGAAAGATGGGCTGCCCGCCTATTTGCTCCAAAGGCCAACAGCCTGCTCACAAATGTAAGAGCACGTCATCAAATTGCATGTTTTCAAGCTTAACTGACACTTGCCAATACTCCTTATTTACAAGGTGAATAAAGCACTCAATTTGTACAGTACAAGCAATGTAGTTCAAGTGTGTTCACTAATCTCCTAAGCATCCATAGTTACCCCAAAATACACCACTAGGCATTCTTATCCTGCATGCATATATGGAAAGAAATTGCAAGTTCCAACAATGCATGAAAACTCAAACTAATTATTCCGACCAATGAAACAGCATAGCTTTGCACTCAAACATATGTGGCAGAATCGACGGATTTAAGCTAGATTGGAAGCCCAATTGATCACAGTAAGTAACAACCCCCAAAGCTTCAAACTAGGATGTCTTGCAATTGCACGCGACCCATACAAATTGGATGAATTCGAAGCCGGTTCAGCACATTATAATAGAAAAATCGAGGGCTATCGTACATTAAAATAAAGAAGAACCGTATTTTCTTCCAATCTGGGAACCAAACAAGTGCCGCAGATCCACCTTCCCCGCTACGAAAACCGCACAAACAGAGGGAAAGGACGAGAATGAGGAAGACGCGCACCTCTCCCCGATGGACTGTAGCCGCAGCATCGGGTTCACCGCGCCAATCCGGCGGAACTCATGCCACGCAGGGCCAAAAACCCCAGTAGAACCCGCCGCCCACGACCTTCGAGGCGCGCGCGAACGGGGGGGCGAACCAAACCGAATCCCCGGAGGGGAGGGGGGGCACCAACCCTAGGAGTGGGTAGGAGATTCGAAACCGGAGCCGCAATCTGCGCGGCCAAGGGAAGCGCGGCGGCGGCGGGGTTGGAGGCAGCGGCGGCGGGAGAGACGAAACTGAGATGCGCGTCGGGTCGGTGGCGGTGGCTGCTTTCGCTTACCCCTCTTTTCGCGATATTTGTTGTCCACGCTGGACGGTCCTTTCTTGGAGAGGAGGGCATCCACGATGGTTTATTCTCTCGCAAAAAAAAAAAGGCCGCCAGGGGTTCGGGTCGGAATCGGCCGACTTGGTGGAAGGTCAAAGCCTGGTCAAAATAATCGTGTCCAAGTTGGCAACTTCGCATGCTCATCTCTACTCCGTAGTATGCAAAAAGGAAACATATTCAAAGTTCGATAAAAGGGCATATTCGTGTTTGTAAAGTATAAACAGGAGGATCAAAACGACTGTGGAGCATTTCGAATAAGGATGCAAGTGGACGGTCCAACAGGCTAAGCGGATTGTCCGTGTCCGTCAGGAGCGCCTAATTGAAGCGTTAATCCAGCTGGGTCCATGCATGGCTAATCTACAATCTAGAGAAAAATAGCCGGGTTCACTAATCCAAGTCGACTCTGGCGGACGTCCACCTGCATCCCTAATTTCGAAGCTCTGCTCCTGCTCCATCGGAGTTGCCTATATATTTCTTGGATAAGAAGATCCTCTTGACCTCTTTGCCTCTTTGGCTCTTTGCCGTCTTTGGTTTGGCCGGATCGGGTACAGAAAAGATTGGGAGTGTAATTCTCAGTCAACTTAGATTTAACTAAATCTCAGTCACTTACACACAATTACAAATCATGTGATTCATGTGCAACTCTTAGATCAACACGAATCATGACACAAATCAAACGATCAAGGAGGCGACTGAGATTTAACTAATTCTCAGTCAGTTGCACATAATTGCAAACTATGTGCAACTCACAAATTAGCACAAATCACGACACAAAATATAATGGTTAAAAAGGCGACTGAAATTTAATTAATTCTCAGTCGACTTAGAATTAGCAAAACCGAAGAAAAAAAATCCAACCCTTCTTGATTGGGCCTCTATATGGAAAATATTATTGGGCTCCTTTTCGTACTTAAGAAACTGGTGGATCGTACCAACTAGTGGGCTCCTTTAGTACTTAAGGCCTGCTCATCAATGCAAGCAGGGATAGTTTTATGTGGGCTTCCATATGACGTCTCAGGCAGCTCGTAATACTCGGACGGTCCAATAAGCATCTTTCTCGTTTGTTCATTTCCATTTTCTCTATTTTTTTCTTATCTTTAATTTTTCTGTTCTTTTTTAATTCTTTTAAATTTTTGTCCATGTTTCTAATAGATTTTCTGAAAATTATTCAGGATGTTTTAAATTTTCGTATATTAAAAAATTGTTGGCGGGGTATAGGAAGAAGTTTGAAAAGTTCAAACAACAAATCATGCTTACAAAAAGTTCACGTTGTTTAGAAATAGTCGTTCACCATGTTAAAAAAAAAGTTCATTTAATTTAAAATAATTGTTCCAACACGTTCCATTTTTTTTTCAAAATTAGTATTCACGAGGTTACAAAGTTCAGGAGGTACAAAAATCGGTTAACCTATGAAGCAATAATTTTTATAGGGTTTAAAACAAAATTAACCATATAAAAAAATAAAAGTGAAAACAAAACGGAAAACAAAATATACAAAAAGAAGTAGCCAAATATATTAGAAACCATAACAACAGAAAAAAGAAAAAAAAGAAAAGAAGCCTTACTTTGTCTGGCCCGCCGACGTTACCTCGCAAGTGTTGCCACGCTAAGGACGCAATGAGGGTCGAATAGGAAATTCCATCGTTTTTTGTTGTGTGTGATGAAAACAACAAAGTTGGATCCACTAGAAAGATGAAGCATGTTTGCACATAATTGGATGTGTTACGTCAAACGTGTTGGTCTCGAAATTTCAGTTGTGGGCCATTTCCTGACTTACGGGAATCTTCTCACGTACAACAGACTTGGGTCGGAATTTACATCTCCCCGACATCAGATCGAGCCAACAATCTAAAACCTGCTATCTCATTTTGTCATTTTTGAATAACATAGAAAATTAGCGAATTATTTGATAAAAAAAAGTCCTGGTAAGTTAACAACTCAAGATATATGTGGATGATTATTTTCAAGATTCTACAAAACTTGACACAGTTCAAACATCAATTCGCTCCTCCCAATGCTTCCCCTAAGACGAGGACATGGATCACATGCTTGTTCTCTGCTATAGGGCATGTGAGGTTTGGGACTACTTCCCTCATGGCAGCCAACAGAATGTATCCAATTTCCAATGTGGATGAGCTCTCAGAGCACCGCTCCCACAAACATCTAGAAACAGAGGAATCCACTTGTTTCCCATAGCATCGATGAGCACCATATTGTCGATAAGCACCATAGAGGTGGTGGCTGAGGTGTTCCGTATGGTGGCTTGCACAGCAACAATGAAGCTGATGAGTGATGATTTGGTCGCGGTAAGACTTTGGTAGACGGATCTTGTTTAGGTGTGTTCGATGGGTCTTCTTGTTGGACTTCTCCTGTTGTGAAGTTGGAGCTTCTATCACGTGGTCCGAGCGGCGATGATACCCTATGACGGTCTTCTTCAACATGAGTCTCGCTTCCTCTTCGGAACTCGCCATTAGAATGTGTTCGACGGGCTTCTTGTTGGACTTCTCCTATTGTGAAGTTGGAGCTTCTATCACGTGGTTCGAGCGGCGATGATGCCCTATGAAGGTCTTCTTCAACATGAGTCTCGCTTCCTCTTAGGAACTCGCCATTAGAATTCGAACTGCCTGCCAGCGACGTGAAGGTTTGACATTTTTGTCATAGATCGGTGTGGCTTCACGAGTGAAAGGACAAGGATGTCGCCACAACAGGCCTACTCAACGCCACAAAGGCCTCACCCTATTCTCCGATGAACCTCACCACAAAGGCTCAGTTCACCTTCCACTATCGGAATCCTTCAAGGCAGAATCTGGAACCTTTACAAAGTTCTTGAGGCACTGTCGTGGTGGGTTCCACGGCATATCCATCAGAGATGGAAAAGATTGTGGGGCAGGCGACGATGGATGCTCGCATGGGATTGGGCAACAAGCACGCTAACACACGCTAGTTACCCAGGTTCAGGGCCCTCCTTGAAGAGGTAACACCCCTATGTCCTGCTCTTCTTGTTCTTATTGCTTGATCACAAAATCGGGTTACAACGGTGCTCCTTGAGCTGTTTCAGGTGGCAGCCGGCTGGAGATCCTAGCCGGCTGGAGGTTGAAGATGATACTACGTGGTGCTCCCGTTTCTCGTGTGTCTGTCTCACCTGCCTCGCGCTGGAGGCTCTAGCCCGCTTTATATAGGCAGCGGGCTAGGGTTTTGGGTTACAGGGAAGTTACAAGTTTGCCCCTATGACATCACTACTTCTTGAGCCGGCTGGCGCTTGTTGTCATGATTCGGTACAGGAGATGCCCGACAAGGGGTACTGTTCACTCAGAGCGGTTATACGGATCAGGCCCACTCGTACGGAGCTGTCGGGTGGTGCGTCCGGCTTCAGCCCAGCCGGGCGTCCGCATCCGGGTAGACGCAGACGGCTTGCTTCATCCGGCGAGTTTCAGGCGGCACCGCGTATCCGGCACTTGTTCAGCCGGCCTGCGGGGAGTTGAAGAAATAGGTCTCTTTGGGATATCCGGGGTTCATGTCCCCGACAGGCACACACCCACAACTCAATCGGGGGCTCCCAAATCACCACAACACCGTCTAGGGTCCAAAGACCCAAGAGTAACAAGCTCTCAAACTTCACTTCCACGAATCTTTGTGGGGAGCACAAACCGATGCAACTAATGCAATGGCAAGAGCACAAGTGCTCAAATTCTTCACGCTCAAATTCCAACAAAGCAACAAATGCTTATGGGGGAATAAGAGAGGAAGAACAAAGAGGAGAACCACAAAAGAACTCCAAGAACTAGATCCACTAGGTTCCCCTCACTTAGAGGAGAGATTGATTGGTGGAAATGTAGATCTAGATCCCCTCTTACTTTTTCCTCAAAGATGTGCAAGAATCATGGGAGGGAGTGAGAGGAAGGGCAAGCTTTCCAAGGTCAACAATGGTGGGAGAGAGAGAGAAAAAAAATGTGCTGCCTTAGTTGGGGAACCATTGGGGAAGAAGGCCCCTTAAATAGGTTCCCCCAAAAACTGACCGTTGAAGTGTTATCCTCTCTCCCTGTGAGCCCGGCCTTGGGCCCGGCAAGACCGGCCTGGAAACTTGGAGGCAGGCTTGGGAGCAGAGTGGCCGCCCTTGAGCCCGGCCTTGGCCCGGCCTTGCGTCGCACAGGAGGCCGGTAGGGTGGCCGAGACGGCCGGCCTTGTGCCCGGCCTTGGTCCCGGCTGAGCATGGTTGCCCCATGTGTGGTTTTGGTAATTAATGACAATCTCTATGGACTAATGTTTGTATTGAGCTATTCTTGTAGGTGTGTCCATTTGTATTGTTTGGTCTCCATATGTTGGAGTCAAGGCTAAGGGAAGAAGATTTTATGTTGATCAAGGCTATGTGCAAGTAGATCAACACACAAGTTAATGGCCTAGTGAAGACGTGACAAAGAGTGTCTCTTCCATGTTGGTGTATGGGGGAGCAATATGTGAGTCGTCACCAAGCGGAGCACAATCAAGAAAGATGGTCCAACTTGAGGGAGCCAAGATCGTCATCATCTAGCTCAAGTGGATTATACGCAAAGCAAAGGTATGATTTTGATAGGGTTTCTATTTTACCGGTCTCATGATGTTAGTGAGAGACCGGATTATAGGATAGTTAACCGTACTATCAACAGGGGCTCTCGACCCAATATCTTGATCGTATCATTCGTGGAGAGCTCAAACCTTTGCAGCCTTGGCATCATCTTTATTTGTTCTTATTTGGCTTTTATCATGGTGTGGTCGTGGTGCTTGTCGTGCTTGTCATGACAAGGCCAAGTTCACCGAAAACGGTTTTCGTATGCCTCTTCTATTGCGTTTTCGGTGTTGGAGATTTTGTCGGTTCATCCGTATGGAAGGTTCACCATTCCAACCCTTTGCAAAATCTCCCTTTCTTGGTTTCATTATTTTCACTTGTTATTGAGTAGAATTTGTCGTCCTCTTTCCAACAAAATTGGTTTCACGTCATTCGGACTTCATTTGCAAAAGATATGGTGTTTCCGGTTTTCATTAGAAAGGTTTTACCTTTCATCATTTGGTTTTATCCTCCCTTGTTGAATAATGATTTTTCTCTGCATAATCTTATAGTGCTCGTTGTGGTGATTCCAACGAGTCCAAGATTATTGAAAACGGAGTTTATTTACAAAATTTCTTGTATTTTAGGGGTCAGACGATTTTTAAACAGAAAAGGGAAAAAGGAAAAGGGGTGCCCTGGCTGGCCGGCCTTGCCGGGCTTAGGCCGGCCCAAGGACGGGAGCTTCGGCTGCCCCGCCGGCCTCCTGCGGGTTCGATGCCAGCCCAGGCCGGCTCCCAGGCCGGGGGCTTCGGGTGGCCTGCCGGCCTCTCCCTCGCTCCAGGCTGGCTGGCTCGGTGGGCTTCCCGGCCTCTTTGCCGGCCTGGCCGGGCTCCTGACCGGCCTCCCAGGCTGGGCCTCCCCCATGCGCCTCCTTGGCCCACCCGGCCTCCCCTTTTGGCTGCGCGTTTTTGGCCCCAACGGCCATTTTTTTGGCATCCCTTTTAAGGGGTCTTTCTTCCCCAAGAAGCCCTAACTTTTGCCAAACCCTAGAGCTCATTTTGCCTCCATTGTTGAAATTTTCTTGAGCTTGAGATCTCTAAATCCCTCCAATAATTCTTGCTACTTTTTTAGGGAAAAGAGAGTGGAGATCTAGATCTACATTTCCACCATTCCATTCCTCCTCTAAGTGAGGGGGACCTAGTAGATCTTGATCTTGGAGTTCTTGGTGATTCTCTTCCTTATTCTTCCTCTCTTCTCCCCCCATAAGCATTTGTTGCTTTTGGTGGGATTTGGGTGTGAAGGATTTGAGCACTTTTTGTGTTATTGCCATTGCATTAGTTGCATCGGTTTGTGCTCTCCACGAGGATTCGTGGAAGTTGAAGTACGAGAAGCTTGTTACTCTTGGGTGCATTGTGTTCCCAAGATCTTGTGCCTCTTGGGTGCATTGTGTACCCTAGACGGTTGGTGGTGTCGCGATGACTTCAAGTTGTGAAGCTTTGGGTAAGGTTTGGGAGCCCTCGGTTGAGTTGTGGGTGTGTTCCCCAAGATTGTTGTAAAGGCTCCGGATTCCGCCTTGAAGGATTCCGATAGTGGAAGGTGAACCGAGCCTTTGTGGCGAGGTTCATCGGAGAATAGGGTGAGGCCTTCATGGCGTTGAGTAGGCCTGTAGTGGCGAGCTCACACCCTTCCAACGAGACGTACTCCCTTAACAAGGAGGAACTCGGGACTACATCCTCGTCTCCGCATGACTCGGTTATTTCTATACCCGAGCTCTTTACTTATGCAATTTACATTGTGATAGCCTTCGTGTTTGAAGTTTTATATCTTGCTATCTGATACGTCCATTTTGCATCACTATTTTACAGCATAATTCATCTTTATTCATTGATATATTTCATATTATGATGCAATACTTATGTTATTTTATCTCATTTTGCATGTTTGGCAATTATTGGAGATGCATCCACCGGAGCCTGGAATCAGCTGGAAAAGTACCTGTCAAGACACCTGACTTCGGAAGCTCCAAAAATTTCTGAAAAATTCGGAGATAAATATTATGGGAAATAAGCCATGGAGCCAAAAGGGCGCATGGAGGCGAGCTCCAGGGAGCAGGGGCGGCCCCCTGCCGCGGGCCCACCCTAGGCCGCAAGTGGGACCCGCCCCTGGCCCCTGTGGCCCCCCCTCCGGTTCCCCTTCGGCGTATTACTTCCCTTTGACCTAAAAACGTCGGGGTATCGAAGAGGAATTTTTCCGCCGCCTCCACGAGGCGGAAACCAGACAGAGAGAAAAAGAGCTCCGGCAGGGAGAAATCTGCCGGGGAATTTCCCTCCCGGAGGGGGGGAATCGTCGACATCGTCATCGCCATCACGCCGGGCATCATCGGGATCATCATCAACACCATCTCCATCATCAGCACCATCATCACCGTCACCGTCCCATCTCATCCCGTTGTAGCAATTATCATTGTTTTGTTATTAGTTCATTGGAATCGTATCCCGGGTGTTGATTACTACTTGTAGTTGATGCTTGAGAGTTTTATCAGTGAATTGTATTTACAATCAGATTGTTGCCCTTATTCATATCACCTCTGATCATGATCTATATGATGTCTTGTGAGTAGTTCATTTGGTTCTTGAGGACATGGGTAAAGCCTAGTTGCTAGTAATTGCATAATGTTGAGTAATATTTAATGGTTTGATTTATGTTGTGGTGTTATTTCTCTAGTGGTATCGTGTGAACATCGACTACATGATACTTCACCTTTCAAAGGGCCTAGGGGAATGCATAGTGTATTTAGTTTGCTTATGGTAGGGTTGCAGGAGTGACAGAAACCTAAACCCCAATTTGTGAACTAGTGCACTAGGGAGCGTAGGGTCTCGGAGTTTAAGGCTGTGGTTAGGTTTTTATCCTAATTACTTTCTTGTAGTTGCGGATGCTTGCAAGGGGTTTAATCACAAGTATGTATTTGTCCAAGTAAGGGCGGTGCATTAGCATAGGTCCACCCACACAGCACTTTATCAAAACATTGAAGGTTAATCACCGGCGTGCAATGAAACTGGCTAGGCAGAAACTCCCATGTGTCCTTGAGAATGTTTTAATCTTCATAAGTAACACAACCGGCCTGTCCTTTGAGCTTAAAAGGATTGGGCTAGTTGCTGCAATTATTATATCACTCTTTTATTTACTTGTTCTTTATTTGTTCTTTAAATCAAAAACTCAAAAACATTTCTCTTTTAGTGCTTGCAATGAAACCTTGCTGAAAACCACTTGTCAACACCTTCTGCTCCTCGTTGGGTTTGACACTCTTACTTATCGAAAGGACTATGATAGATCCCCTATACTTGTGGGTCATCAAGACTCTTTTCTGGCGCCGTTGCCGGGGAGTGTAGCGCTATTGGTAAGTGGAGCTGGTAAGGAACTCTTTTATTGTAAATGATGTTTTTATTTTTGCTTGTTACTTTGCTTCGTTATGGAGCACTCTTCACTTAATATGCTGTTTGGGAGTGACTCTGCCACCACACCTGTAGTGGATAAGAGTCCTCCGCTCTCTGAAATTGATCCATTTAAAATACCCATGGGAATTATTGATCATGTTATGAGTAACCGTTATGCAGGGGATGGAACCATCCATCCAGGTTATCATTTGCTTTATATTAAAGATCTGTGTGAGCTATTTAAGATTGCAGGTATGTCAAAAGAGGTAATCATGAGGAAATTATTCTCAATATCACTAAAGGATAAAGCTATGGATTGGTATATGCTTCTGGATAATTCTCACTTGATGGATTGGAAAGAGCTTATGTCTCTCTTTTATTCTAAATTTTATCCTCTTCATGAAATTCATCAAGATAGAAATTATATTTATAACTTTTGGCCACATGAAGGAGAAAGCATCGCTCAAGCTTGGGGGAGGTTGAAATCTTTAATGCTTAAATGCCCCAATCATAAGCTTCCTAATGATATAATTGTTAACAATTTCTATGCGAGGCTGCCTCGCTATGATAAGGATATGCTTGATGCCTCTTCTCTTGGATCCTTTACAAACAAAGAAGTTAATGCTAAATGAGATTTAATTGAAAGGATTTATCGCAATGCGGAAGATTGGGAGATCGACAAAGGTAAAGAATCAGGTATAAATTATGAGTATGACTGCATTAAATCTTTCATGGAAACTGAACGTTTTAATATGCTTAGTACTAAGTTTGGGCTCGATTCTCAAATTGTTGTTGATCTTTGTAAATCCTTTGCTGACCATATTAATATTCCAAAAGAAAAGTGGGATAAGTATCATGAACCATTTAAAGATGTTTGTAAAACAGATGTGCTTGCTAGTGATGATGTGCCTGTTCAAACAGTTGAATCTGTTTTACCTGCTGTTTACTTTGAAAGACCACCCTTTCCTATAAAAATTAAAGAACACTCAATTGTGGCTAGTGTGGTTAATAAAAGTGAAAGGAAAGCTTATGAACCTGATGAACAACTTGAAATTGCCTCTCCATTAGCTTTGGCTAAAGATCTTGTAACTGAGAACGTCGATGGAAGTTCTATTTATTTTTGTGAAGCTGCTACTAACATTGTTAGACAGGATAAAAGTGCAAAAGTTGTTGGTACTCCTGTTGTCTCTGCCAAGATAGGTGATCATTGATATTATGGATTATGTGATATGGGTGCAAGTGCAAGTGTTATTCCTTATACACTTTATCAAGAAATAATGCGCGAAATTGCGCCATGTGAGCTTGAGGATATTGATTTGGAGATTAAACTGGCTAATAGAGATGTCATCCACCCGGTGGGAATTGTCAGAGACGTCGAAGTCTTATGTGGTAAGGTAAAATATCCAACTGATTTCCTTGTCTTGGGGTCGGTTAAAGATAAATTTTGTCCTATCATATTTGGTAGACCTTTCTTAAATACTTGTAGTGTTGTTATAGATTTTAAGAAAGAAAAGGTCTTTGTTCAATTTGCTGGAGAGCCGTATGAATTTAATTTTTCCAAATTTGCTAGACATCATTATGATAAAGAATTACCTAATGAGGATCTTATTATTGAAAGAATTGCTTGTATTGCCGTGCCTCCTAATGATCCTTTGCAGCAATATATGGAGGAGCACGAGAATGATATGTTTATGCAGGAAAGAGAGGAAATTGATGAAGTCTTCTTTAGACAGCCGGCTATTCTAAAGCATGATCTACCTGTGGAGTCTCTGGGGACCCATACACCTCCAAAGGGAGATCCTGCTTTTGAATTAAAAGCTCTCCCAAGCACTCTCAAATATACATATTTGGATGAGAAGAAAATATATCCTGTTATTATCAATTCTAACCTTTCAGTGAAAGAGGAGGAGCGATTATTGGAGGTCCTTAGTAAACATCGAGCTGCATTGGGATATACTCTAGATGATCTTCAAGGGATTTCTCCATCTATTTGTCAACATACAATTAATCTTGAGCCTGATGCAAAGCCCGTTGTTGATCATCAACGAAGATTGAATCCAAAGATGAAGGATGTGGTAAGAAATGAGATACTCAAGCTTCTCGATGCAGGTATAATCTATCCTATTGCTGATAGTAGATGGGTTAGTCCTGTTCATTGTGTTCCCAAAAAGGGAGGTATGACTTATCTCTCCTTTTTTGTGTGTGTGCACATGAAAATAGTAGGCTATTATGGTGTGTTACGAGTGAAGAAAAGGGGTAAAATTACCTAAGGTAATACCTAATTTGCTGTGAAATTTGGTATGTTCTCATTTCTCTGTTTTTTTGGTTCAGATGTGTTATGTAAGAAGATGAAGTTCTACAGAATATTGGTTCAGATGTGTTATGTAAGAAGATGAAGTTCTACAGAAGATTGGCCCTAATCTTGATGTCTACTGGTAATTGTTAGAGATTTTTCACATCTGAACCGTAGTGCAAGCTAGGGATTGTTCAGTTTGTGTGGTTGTGTTATATGGCAGCAAGGTGGCGTATTTGATTCCGTGGTGTGAGAAATACTGAGTGCTAATAGCTTTAGTTAATTCTTTTTTCAGTGCTTATACCATGCATATTACATTCATTTCTGGGAACTTGAGAAGTGGAGAAGGCTTGCTCACCTTTTTTCAGGCGATTATCCTTTCTGAAAGAAACAACATTTTCTCTATTTATTTGCATCGGCCATTTCAATTTTTACTGGTTTCACTTCTCATATGATTCCTATTCTTGATTCCTTTTTTCAGAGTATGTAAGTTCAGGACAACCATTCTTAAAAAAAGTTCAGCTTTAGGAGTTTTTTTGAATATTGTTATATTTCTGCTAAATAAAATAACATGTAACATGATGCAATATAATATATCGTTATACCCACCAAAATTGTATGCTTTCCCAACTTTTTTTTCTGTCCTAACAAACTACAAGACTATTACGGAAAATTGATTGGTTATATATAGTTTCTGCACATCATATTGGTTATATATAGGTATGTAGTACATTTTATATATGAAGTAATGAAGTAAATAGCTGGTCCAAATGAAGAATGACTGGCTTCCCTTGCAGGAGTTCGACGCCATGTTCAACCGTTCGACCACCATTGAGTGCCGTCTCCAATGATGCGTTGTTATTCTCTCCTCCAATGCCTTGCCGAGGATTTTGTCGTCATATGTCATCTCCCTGTCAGCGCCTGCTGATCTACATGTTTCACTTCTCTTTATCTCTCAAAGTTCACCCACTAACACCTTCTAGCTATATTTTTGCTTGCAAATCATTCTCAACTTTTTGTACCCATATTTAATTGGTAGTTCTCTTTTCTGTGAGTAGAAAATCATTTCTCCTCTGAAGATGGCTATGGATGCCAATTGCATTGCTGGAAAGAAGAAAATGTTATCTTCTCCGAATGAGCAGCTGAAGGATGGTTACATTACCATATGGTGAAGCATTTGTTTGTTGTTGTGATGTGCAAGTCTAGAATTGATTCAGGATTCTTTCTGGTGAGTTTCATCTTTTAATGCATGTTTTTTCTTTGATCATGATTGTGTAGGTACCCTCCTAAGTTGTTGTATATGAATCTGTGATGCCTCTCTTCTTTTGCTATTGAGATTGATCTCTACCTGTTTGCTTTTGTTGCTATGCTAGGTATAGGATTCTGATTTTGTATTGTCCAATGAAGATCATTGGAAATTCAGATTCTCATGGTAAGGTCTTAGCCTCTTAGGTACTACACATAAAACTTATTATCTCCAGAAATTATGATTTTGATGGTAAGCTTGTGTGTGTTTAACTTGATTCCTGTGGTTGTATTACCTCCGTAATTATGATATGTTCCACAACAATAATTTTGACGTACTCAAGGTTTTAGGATCTGAAATGGATGTATTTGCATTGCAGTTCACTTTGATTTGGTCCATGCTACTTTGTATTCGTCAGACCCATTGTTTATTTCTCATCCATCAAACTAAATAATGAATTTTGCAGTGAGGTATGCATGTACTTATATGTAATCTGGACCTTTGGAGTCAAGTAGCATAAATGTGAGCTAGATGATAGATGTATGATGCTTTGTTTTTTTGTTGACATGATTAGGTGATCCTCATATGAACATGGACTTAGAACAAGGCTACTTTTGCATCCAAGTAAACCTCCTATTTAGCTTTTAGTCTCGCTACATTTTCCTAGAGGCATTAAAATCATGTGTGATAATCTGACTATGTCCTACAATATAGCATTGGAGTAGCAAACAAGTTATGTTAGATTTCTATGGTACTGATAATCTTATTTGTGCCCTTACTTTTGGCAAGTATAGGGCTGTGATTTCATGGTGTCTGTAGCCCCGTTGCTATCATCATCAGCGTGTAGGAGAAGCCCGTCCCCGATTTCCAGGACTCCAGAGTTTGACAAAAGGTACTTTTCTTGCTATGTTTGACATTTGGTAAAAGTAGGAGAGACATGGAGTCGGTAACAGAGGATCCATAATTAGCATTTATCTTGAAAAGAGGACCATAATTTATAATGAATGTATGAAGTGTAGATGATGGTACTATGTGTAACGCCCCAAGATCGGTACTATGCAGATTGTAGCGATCCGGCCAAATCCGCATAATAACGATCCTAAAGGACGCCCACCAGGCATAACGTGCAGGTCGCAACACACACGTTATGCGGGTGGAATTGTGATAACATTACAATAGTTCTCGATGGAACCCACAAAAGAACATATATACAACAACGACTCACAGAGTCAAGAGCAAAGATACAATACAAAGATCCAAAATAACAACGGAAGCAGGTAGCGTCCGACTACGGACAAGAAACAAATCGGACTAAGAGTCCTGAAGATAAGCAAAGGCACCATATCCCTGCCCAGGCCAAGCCTAGCCGGAGGGATTCCCAAGCTAACGTCGTCAGACTTCAAACCTGTTGGCTGCATTGGAATAGCAGCCCCGAAGGGGTCAGTACTATAAAACAGTACTGGCAAGTAATACTCACAAGATATCAAAGCTGGAATTCCGGAGGAAGAGGGTTAGCGATAGAGGCGGCAAGCAGCACTAACAACTTATAGAGACACGCTACAACTTTCGTCTAACAGAGACAAGGTAAGAGAGCGCATAAGAAACCAACTATACTACTCACCAAACAAACCCGCCCTAAAACGACTCCCTCGTATTCTCAACCCACGAGGAAGAAGTCCGGGCACTCACACGGTTGACAAGTTTTATTCAAATTATTATTCATGTAATCTATCTTACTAGTCAAGTTATTATCATCATAAGGTGCAAGTTGTCTATGATCTTTTTAGCCAGCGCATTTCACCAAGTCGTCCATAACCGCGGACACGGCTTTTCGAAAAAATTTAACCCTGCAGGGATGCACCAATGAACCCACACGCATCGAAACTCTCGCTTATAGGTGTACCGGTGGAGGTTTCGACGCAATACTTCCCTTCTCTACAAACAAGTCCAGGGAGCCACCTAGCTAGGACTGATCCACCTTGAGAGTCCGGCCGAAGCTTCGAGGTGGGCCTAACCATTGCGAGGACGGCTTCGGGAGGGAACACTCATACGATTGCCCCTCCTTCCACATGCGGTTAACGCTCATGCCGCAACTTCTATCAAAACACCCGAACTACTTGTGGCATCCTGGACAGGTTTGAGGATCCGGGTAATAGATTGCGGGGAGGCCCATAGAACTCCCACATGTGGTTAGTGCACTCAGTCTTGGATCAGCGGAAAAGAACTCGGGTCCTAGGCGTCACTAGCAGAACAAAACACCACGATTGGCCTTCCGCCGGTGCCTTATCTTTAATTAAGTTATTCCATCGCAACAGAAATTAAAGATTACCATTTTAGTTGAGCCTAGCTACCATGTTAAGAACAAGACTAGACAAAAGAGATAACAGGACTGAAGCAAAGCACCTAAGCATGCACTACGACTCGCAAGGCTAACAAGGTAAACAAACAACAAGTGATAGGATGTGGGGGTGTGGCTATATCATGGCTGCAAGGTAAACATGCATATAGGATCGGACACAAGCATCGATATATAAGGCTAGCAAGGAACAAAAGATAGGACGAGTAAGAGACAGAAAACAAGCAAAGATAGCAAGGGAGTATCACTTGCCTGCAATCCGGTAGAGGTAGCAGAACCTGTCGTTGCTCACATCAACTCATTATCCTATTCCCGAAGAAACAACGAACACTGGCAACGAAAAAGATGCATTTTACTCTACGGCAAAAGAACCAGCATGTTGATGACATGATGCATGACAAATTAAAGGTTGATCCAATTTTATTCCCTGACACATGGCAAAGCATTTTAAATGGGATCGGTGCACAATATAGATGCACCGGACAAACCCCATAATTAAGTTGATTTAGTTCGACTAGAGGGATAAAGGTGCAATGTTAATTTAATGATGCATGATTTTATAAGATACGGATATATAGTATAGGGGTTAGGGTTTGGGTTCACACGTCGGATCGAAGGATCTTCGGATTCGGAACCGTCGTCTTCGGTTCGGAGAGGAAGTAGTCGATGTAGTCGTCGTAGTCGAAGTAGTCGAAGTAGTCGTTCATTCGGAGTC
Organism: Puccinellia tenuiflora; assembly: GCA_012064385.1. NCBI lineage: Eukaryota > Viridiplantae > Streptophyta > Magnoliopsida > Poales > Poaceae > Puccinellia > Puccinellia tenuiflora. Next base: position 347,917 of record QRDG01000279.1, on the reverse strand, counting down.
GAAGTAGTCGAGGTAGTCGACGTCGTGGAAGTAGTCGTACTCGGTTCGTCGTCGTGGCGGACCTTGTCGTTCCGGCTTCGGGGTCGTCGGGGTTCCACGGTAGTCGGGGTACTCGGCATCGGAGAACTTGGCGGTTCCGGTCGGGGTAGACCTTGACATATCCGTCTTCGGGTTCACGGCATCGGAGGTGTCGGGGATCGGCCTTCACGATACGGACGGGATCGGAGAAACACCGGGGAACGGGAGATGTCGGGGAAAATCCACGACGGGGAACGGAGGCCCACGATTGGAACAACCGGGAACCGATATCGGGAACGGGATCGGGAAGCGGTGAACGACGGGAACGGGAAACATGAAAGCAACGCGACACGGCGATGGGGACGTCCACCGGGAACGGGAAACATCGGGAACACAGGAACGCATCGGGGAAACGCATCGGAGACGGGCAAGGGACAGCAGCAACAGCACGGGCACGAAAATGGTCTTGCGGCATTCCATCGAGCAGGTGGCGGGCACCGGGGACGAGCACACAGAGAGTAGGCAGCATCAGCACCACGCAACCACGGGCAGCACAAAGTTGGGCAGGAGAGGAGCAGCACAGGGGGGCGACCACAGCACGGCAGCAACACACACAGCAGGAGATGGTCGCGGAGACGGGAGCGTCGTAGACATCCACGGCAGCAGGCTCGCACGGGCACTATGAGGAGAGGAGCCGACGGGAGCTCGCGGGCCGGAGCAGCAGGAGGCAACGGCCTGATGCAGAGGGAGGAGAGGACGCGGAGGGAGGCCGGGAAAGAGAGCATGGCGGCCGGAGGAGAAGCAGGGAGCGGGCAGTGCGGCCTGGGGAGCAGAGAAGGTCGGGGTGAGGTGGCCGGCGCGGAGAGGGAGGCCAGAGGAAAGAGAAAGGGGATGGGGAGGTGGCGGTGGAGCTTGAGCCGAAAGAGGAGAGGGAGGTGCGGGAGGAAGGGAAGAGAGGGAGGAGCAGCGGCGCGGGGCGGCGCAGGGGCCGGTCGGGAAAGGACCAAGGCGGAGGGGGAAGGAAGAAGGTGCGGTGCAGGGACAAGGGGAGCCGACGATGATGGAGAGGAGGGGCCGCAACGGCGGTCCGAGTCGGCGGTCGGCGCAGGGGAGGAGGCCGGAATCGACGGGGAGAGAGGGAGGAGCTCGAGCGCGAGCTCGGGGAAGAGAGGTGCGGGTGCTGGGGAGAGAAGGAGGATAAGGGGAAAGGAGGAGAAAGAAAAAGGGAAAAGAAAGGAAGAAAGAAAATAGGAGGAGAGAAAGAAAAGAGGGGGGAAAAAAGAAAAGGAAGGGTGGAAGGGCGAATTTGCGAAACGACAAAAACGGAGGAGGGTGGCTGCGAAAAGGCAGGGGGTGGGAAAAGAAAACTGCCAGGGGCAGGATTAGGGTTTGGTGGCTAGGGTTTGCTTAGCTGGGCTTTTGGGCCTAGCTAGCTGGGCTACTCTCTCTCACACTCAAAGCATTTTATTTTCTTTTGCAAAATTTAATTTGGCAAAATAATTTTAGAAAACGGAGACGACTGTCTCGATAAAAATATTTTTCTGACAATTTTAGAAAAATAAAATAGGGTTTATTAGAAATAATTTTTGCGGTAAAAAACATGCGATGCGATGATGCTGATGTCATGATGATGCAAAAAGGAAAAACAAACAAAAACTAATTTGGGGAAAACCCCGGGGCATTACACTATGATATTGCAAAGTAAAATCCTATATAACTAAGAAGATCATCCCCACTAACCATTTCTCTTAACATGCAGGATGTCCACATCATCAGGTGGACCTACATTCTTTTTTGCTGAGGTGTACAATTGGGTCTGCATATTCTTTTGTTACCGACGTGTGTAGGATATTAGTCTTCTTCAAGCCACCGACCTATCGCTTTCCCTTCCCACTAATGATTCCCAACCAGCTATGCACGCCACAACTGGTCTTAAATGAAAACGAGAGAAAAGGAAACAACATATTCTACATACGCCAGCTGATGGAGGAGGTTAATACCCTACACAGTAACACGTCTCCTGATCTCCCCACTAAGTTGTTCATCGATTTATTTAAGCCATCCCGCATGTGCGCCTACAGCAGCAGAAGCGCCGACCGCATGTACGTACAGATGTCCAAGGTCAGAGGCCCTCATGTCTGCATGATTGCCTGATATGATTCCATGTATTCTCACCAATGGTTTCCCATGCGTAGGTTCTTGGGATCTCTAAATTCTGGCTACTTCTTACATACTTTCCGTTCCTTTCTGTTTATGCTTGGAAATCGCACTTCTCTATGCTCATATAGTCATATGAATTTACGCGGCTATTGTGCATCACATATATTGGTTCTAAGAAATAATTTTGGTTTTAGGTTGCTATCTTGGTTAGGCCCCAGGTTCATCTCAAACAATTTATTGCTAAGTATGTTGCCTTCAGAAGTTTTGTTTCTTGCAGCTTTGCTAAGTCCTCTGCTCCAGTACTGAGTTTTTGTTTCCATCCTTACCATGTGTGTTGATCGTAGTTAATGGCTTAATGCAGCATATCAACACCAATTCTGCAGGGGCATGTATTTGATATCTAGAGACGGAGATGAAGCACCAGGTCAGGCGTCAACCTATCATTTTATTTCTTTACAACCGTATGCCAGGTCTCCGAGACATTTTATCTATTTTTTTGTTCAATCACCTCTGGATAGACTTAACCATATCAATCCAATGTCTATTGCTCGCTTCTTTGGTTGCCTATGCAGGGCGGGCTACATTAGTGATTTCCCAGGTTGAACTATCAAAATTGACGCACTACTGAAACTTTTGGTATCTCTTTTTGATTAATTCTTATGTGAAATTCAAAGGTTGAAGGAAAATTCCATGTATGAATTATATGACAGTTTCCTTACTATCCGGGTTTTTACCATTTTCACATATAAATATATTTCCAACAGAGATTATGAATGTGTCAACACATGTTTCTTATGAATAAAAGGTTCAGTTGTATACATTCTAATTCTAATAAATGCTTCTTATGAATAAAATGGAAAATCTTGCATTCAATGCATAGTAACTGCTAGATAAAGGCCATGATAATACTTTTGTCTTTCTGGGTAAGTTGTCTTCTCAACAAAATGTGTATTAGAATTATCTACATGAATTTAACCTTCGATCTCGGTGTGGGCTTGTGAACTTGCAAGAGAAAATGTAGAAGCTTTGAGGTTTTAGTGATCAATTGCCCGATTGTTATTTATGCATCGACAACATAATTCATATTTTTTCTAAAACATCTGAGTTGCTGCAACAAGATTTTATCTTCGTAGAGCGTCAACAGTTAGAGTAAAAATACATGGCAAGACCCAAATTAAATGCAACGGTGGCTCTTATTTTCCATTTTTGGTTGCTTAAGGTCAACTAGGTAATTATGTTTACATACACCTAATAATGTTCCTAAAACATCTGAGTTGATGCAACAAGATTTTTCGTTCAACTTAATGGTAATCTTTTCTTTATAGGGTATATTTATCTTCCTGACTATTTATAAATACAAATAGCTCCGCAGCAACGCGCAGGGTATTATCTAGTTTGGTAAACGTTCGAGCTGAAACTTAGTCAAGGTAGAATATTCAGTAATAGAAATAGATTATTTATTTGGTTGCCTAATTCTGTAGCTCTATCACCTCTCGAACGATCTGTTGTATCATTTATTTTGGTATATCACCCAGTCAAAACTCTGTCTCCAGTTCAAAAAAACCAGATTCCTTTCAAAACTGAAAAATATAGCATTGGTAGGCCATTTTCTATTCTTATATGATTGTCATGAGAATGCCATCAGTGAACAGAGGTAGGAAGTTCAAGCTTTGTACTCTCTATTTCATGAACTGGTTAGAGGATGCAGAATCTTTTGTTCTTCCGGAACAATAGCCTAATTAATTAGGATGTTTCTGTGACCAATGAATTAGCCAGATCGTGAAACATTGTGACATGGCTTCGTGGGTTGGAATGCTTGAAGAGTTCTTTATTTTCCTTCGGGGATTCTAAATTGTTGATTTAAAATATTTCTTGCAGTGCCTTAGCAAAGAAGTATTCAGTAGATATCTTTATTTTCAAGTGGTAGGTAGTGATCACTTAGTTGCCATTATTTCTCCTCCAGTTGTATATGGGGTATATGGTGTATATTTACTATGGTAAATCAGATGCACATATTTCAGTATTTGACAGTCAAGTGTTGTAATTGGTCTGATAGTAAAAGCCTCATCTGGTTTTCACCCAAAATAAACCTACCTTTGTGGCTCATATATGATAAGTGTCATACAACTCTGGATATGCTACTTCTTTAACTAAGATTTTCTGTTTTCAAATTCATTGAATGTTACTGACATTTCTATTATCTTGAGTTCTTACAGCCTGTCAAACAATTACTCGAGGACAAGGGAATACAACGATCTGGTCCATGTAAAAACGGCGCTTTGTTGGCCTTCTGTGCTTCCTTGCAGAGGTTGACCTCCTCATCTTTCTATAATTCTTTTGCCACGCCAATGAATAGTACATATGTGTATGTCAGATATCCCCGGATATCGTTTTCCCCTGCCATGCTCTCAAGTTGATTTTAAAAAATTGTACCTCATCTTTGTGGTCCGCCTCCAAAAATTTGGATGATTGCTCTTCCTTTGGGTGGCCTGTTTTTGTGTGTTGTCAGTCCAAAATAGAACTAGGAGGTATACCATTCTTATTGATGTACTGCTACCTGTCCTTTGAGGACCTGTATCTCTTGGTACTGGTGTATGTATGCCCTGTTATGTCAATGCGCTTGGTAGTCAGCAAATCAACAACATGCAGTATCCTTAAAATTAGTCTATAGCATTTCAGACCAAGTCCTAATGCTAGCGTATTCAGTGCAACTGTGAGAGGTATAGATTGGCAATTAACATGAGCTCTTCTGGATTTGGTTCATAATATCACTATCTATGTGTGAATTACATTTTTCGTCATTGAGTATTGTAAAATTCTCAGGTCACATTCACTAAAACAAATATTATGTTTTCTTATCACATATTGTGAATTTAGGTCTCTGAACAGAAATGTTCACATTCTATTATACTGCAAGTTTTCTTAATTTTGTTTTTGTTTCCACACTATTGTTGGAACTAGCCTTTGTCACTCAAAATGATCTCATTCTTTTGTCTTTGCCATCTGGTATTGCCCATTCTTTTCAGTAACTTCTGTAAGTTCCAAGTTAAAGATCAACAAGATGAGACAGGTACACCATGAGGTCAAACCCTCCTTTTCTTCCAGGTTAATTGTATTCATTTGTTCCTTTCAAGTTACAATGCATAAGAGAAAGTGTGCGGCATTTTTTTGGAGATGAATCCAAAACCTACATATTATTTTAGTTCAAATTTATATTTCAATTAGTATTAGGTAGTACAAGTACTTTTAGGGCTACGAACTTTTCATTTGTAACCATCAGTTCTATCATATATAGTTTTGATGGGCTAAATTAAAAAATAAAAGCTCTACCTTAAGTAGTAATGACTTGATTGTTTGCCTCTATAATGTGGAGGCTTCTTTTCTATGGAGACATGGCATATAGAAAACTAAAATGTATACCAATCTTCTGCTATCACTTTGTAGAACTTTTTTGTGCATTTTGATGGTCTGAATACATTGTTGTGCTTCTTTGTAGAATTGTCTTCGTTTCTTCCACACGCACCTCCCATATAGACAAGCCTGCCCTCCTCAAATAGACAAGAGGAAGCGGGGTTTCCAGCTTAAGTCAAATGTCGTTCTATCTGAATTATGTAGTATCTTACGGTGGATACATCTCCATGTTGAACTTAAATATGTAACTGTCAATCTCATTGATGTGTTGCAAAATCTCATTGCATATGTTGAAGCTATTACCCTTTTTAGTAAAGTACATTGCTGTTTGAGAAACAAAATCATCATCCTGTCAATTGTCAATGTAGTTGGATCCATATCTGATTGTTTAATGCTTACCATGGAAAGCTAACATGTTCCTTATGATCACTATTCCCCGTATTACATCACTGTTGAGTTACTTTGTAAATTATATTTGCTTCAGACATGTATTTTGTCGACGCTTCTCATTGTGTCTAGACAAAACAGATACCCATACGCAGTGTAGGATCAGCAGAAAATATCAGGACCATACCCTTTTTTTCTTAATTTCCAGGCAATTACAAGTTTGAAATAAAATAATTATATAGTTTGTATTGTTGCGTCATTGCGTGGATATTCTACAATACATGATAACCATGGGCAAAATATTTTTAGAATTAACAGGTGCTAAACCATCATGTTTTGCTTATAAATATGAATACAAACCATCCGTTTAATAATCTGTATAAAATATGGCAACCACGGTGGGCAAGTAATTACTAGAAACAACAAAGCGTCGCGAGCCGCGCCGTTCAAATCTAGTGTGTTACATATGTCACCCTATGGCCAAAGCAGATCAGAAACAAATGAACGAGATGAGCCCAGATACCTGGCAGCGTTTTCCCGACTGATATTTGCCCCAACTGTCCGCCGCTGCCACAAAACCTGTCCTACGGGTATGGTCCACCGAACGAACAGGAGCGAGAGAGCCACGTAGCCCACCGACGCACACATGGGAGCACCAGGTGCGGACACATGGGACGTCGACATGTTCTGACGTGGCCGGAACGAGCCATTCCCCAGTCGACAAGTCACCTGGAACCGTAGGCCATGTCCCACCCGGCGACGCGCGTGCGCGACGGTGGCACCTGGTGGAGGCTCCCGCGACCCGGACCCCGATCAGCTTCGTTTGGTCGTAAATGATGGGACTGATTAGCTAGGTGCCGACTCGCACGAGATTGACCTTTGCGGGTTGGTGCAGTTTCCTTCCTAGTCAAGCTCGGTAGGTGACAAAATGGCGGTTGGTATTTTGGCCATGGGTTACCAGTAGTATATTTTAACTAGGTCTATATATAGATGTACTGTAGTATGAGGATATGCTTCGCTCTTTGGTCCACACCTTCCTGGTGTCGTTCGTTTGACACTCCCTTTTTCTGGCTTTTATTTAATGCATGTATGGTCTATCCAAATAAGCAGGTGAAGCACCAGTGTTTCCGATAAAGAGGGAACTACAGGCCTACAGATATGGAGTAAGTTCAGTTCTGGTTTGGTTTTGACCCGTGCTTTGCTTGTTTTGAGAAGGATGAAATTATAGCCCGGTCAAAATAGAAAAGCATGACGTCTAGATTTATTTATTTTTTCAACTTTGGCATTCCTTCAAGAAAATTTTAATACACTATGAGACCTGAATGTGTGTACTACGTACCACCGGTCCACAGCATATTTATTAGTCACGCGCCTAATTTTGGATAATATATATATGGGCGCTGCTATCTCGAGGTCGACCTCGTTTTTGTCTAAAGCGAGGTCACTCCGACATATCCTGTTCTTTCCATTTTCAGAAATCCGTCCAATCCCGCTTATTTCCAAAAATAGTACCATGTCGGCCCGAAACAGAACAAAACCATGTGCGCTATCAGCCCGGACTTTTCTTCCGCACTCGCGCAAAAGCTTTTTTTCCTTCCTCGCTGACTTTTCTTCCATCCGCAAAAAGGACAGAAAGCAACATCTCATCTAAGCACGAACAAGCAACATCTCGGGAAAATAAGAATAAGTTCCATCCAAAATAATTTCCATCCAAAATAAGTTTCATTCAAAAAAATTGGAAACAAAAAACTACATCTAGAGCTCCACCCAAAAAGAAGTTCCATCAAAACAAATTCCATCGGAACCGAGGCCAGTAAGAAATTACAGAGCTCCCTCCCAAAAAAAGTTCCATCCAAAAAGTTCCATCTTGAAACTCCGTACAAAACGACCGATGAAAAAAGTTCCATCCAAAATTTCTATCTCGAGCTCCATCTAAAAAATGACCGATTAAAAAAGTTCCATCCAAGAAGTTCCATCAAAAAAATTCCATCTCGAGCTCCATCCAAAAGAAACTACCAATTAAATCATCTGCCGGCTAGTTCCAGCCAAAAACCTTGTGATTCTGGGGGCGGCGGCGGTGCCTTCTGTGGCCGGCTGCACGCGGGTGGGAGAGCGGAGGTGGAGCGGTCCGCACCGGCGAGCGGGGTTGGGGTTGGGCGGGATGGGCGGCGCCGGCAAGAGCAGGATGTGGCGGCTGGCGGGAGGTTGAGCAGGGCGTGGCCGGACCGGCGAAGTGCAAGGGAGGAGCGGCGGGATCGACGAGATGTAGAGGAGGGCCGTGATCGGGTCCAGTGGGTTGCAGCGGGAGCGGCACACCGGGCCGGCAAAGATGCGGGGGAGGATTGCGAACGGACAGACGAGATGTAGGGTGGAAGCGGGGCGTCGCCCATGGATGTTGTGAACTCGGTGGTACCCGTCGTTGGGGAGAAGAAACGGTGAGGGAGGAGTGAGGGAGGGAGGCCGCGTGGTAGGTGGGTGGAAGCTGAGAGAAAAGATAAGGTGGGGTAGGAGTGTGTTTTCCAGATGGGTCGGATCGTGTGGCCACGCTAGTGACCTCGTAGATCGCCAGAACAAGGTCGACTATTAAATAGAAATTGCGTATATCTATTAGCCAGTGACATGTCAAATGCACCTCCAATACGACAATCAACCATCCGTGGTAAGGGTGGCCTCATACCCTCAAGGACCAAAAATGTTAGGGTGTGTGTAATGGTTGATCAGACATTTTTATTTTAAACGTGTCACACAATTTAGATATCTGAATAACCACTTTATGTGATACATTATTTTTGTAGGTTTATCTCTAATAATCAGATATCCATATATATGGTGAGAGACATTATTGATAAGTGATCATCGCTTGATTAAGAGAAGACATGTCTTTCTTTCATCTTTCTCTTTCCTAACACTTCTAAAATAGCACCATTATATACATCCTTGCAAGTTTGACAGAAAGTGACTATTCTTGCTTATGTAATAACCGGAAAAAAAGTGGTCATCTGTCAGAAATGTCCGATTCTCTAGCTTCTTTCACACGATGAGAACAAAGTACACGTTGGCCGTGCCGAGTTTCCAAATCATGAGCCATAATATTATAGTAATCAGGTATTCAAGCGCCAACAACTTGGAACCCGCGTGCATGTTTGACTCTTGCCACTAGCGAACCAGGAAATCTTGGCCATTCGCTTGCTCCCATGAACAGTTGATCTGTTGGATGCGACATGCATATTTGTACTCTCTCCGTCCAAAAATAAGTGTCTCAAGTTTGCTCAAAAGTGGATGTATCTAGACATGTTTCATATATAGATACGTCCATTTTTTGTCAAATTTGAGACACTTATTTTTGGACGGAGGGAGTACGTATAAGCAATATCCTGAAAGTAAGTTGTATTTTTTTTGAAAAGTCAAATAAGATAAACTTTCATCAAGTTTTTAGAAAAAAATTTAGCACTACAGTGCCAAATCAATACCATTAGATACATCATGAAAACTATTTTCATATAATATCAATAAAGTATTATAGTTTTTGATATTTTTCTAAAAAAAATTTATCAAAGTTTACCTTGTTTGACTTTTCAAAAAAAAAAATATACGTCTTACTTTCAGGAACGGAGGTAGTATGTATCACCTCGTGCTTCACCTTATAGAGGTTTCATAATAAAAAAATTCATTATAAGTTCTACACATGTTTAGTAGCAACAAACGTTTCGTCAAAGTGAAACATATTTTCGTCGAAGTTTCAAATATGATTCACCCTTTTTTTCCACGCTGGTTCACTAAAAACTGAAAACATATTTGAAATACATTATGAATTTGGACGTTATGATCAGTTGCTAACTTCCTCAGATGCAAACTCTTACTCATGGAGTGGTGATTGCAGCTTGTTTGAAAGAAGTGTCTAAGAGCATCTCCAGCGGCAACCACAAAGGACACGAAAAAAGGGTGCCGGAAACGAAAAAACTGCCACATCGACACCCCCAACGTTCCAGCCCGACCTGATTTTTGTCCGGCACCCTGAGCGGGAATCAAAACTTGAGTACGACCCGTGGGCTGCCGAACAACACCTCAAAGAGACATGTCCCACATGTCATACACACAGAATGACATAGGCCGATAGTTATTTGCACTCTAACCCTCTTCTCCATTTTCTCCAACCCAACGATTCGCGCCACCGCCCCTTGCCGTCACCATCTCCTAGTCAAGCTTAGTGGGTGACAAAATGGTGGTTCGTATTTTAGCCATGGGTTGCTAGTATATTTTAACTAGGCCTATATGGATATCAGGGTATGCTTCGATCTTTGGTCAACACCTTCCTAGTGTTGTTCGTTTGACACTTCCTTTTCTGGCTTTTATTTAATGTATGGTATATCCAAATAAGCAGATGAAGCACCAGGTTTGGTAAAGACAGGCTACGACTATGGATTAAGTTCAGTGGTTCGGTTTTGACGCGTGCTTTGTTTGTTTTGAGAAGGGTAAAATGATAGCAGGGTCAAAATAGAAAGGCATGACGACAAGGAAATTCGCACACACTATGAGTCATGCATGTGTCTAGTACATACCGGAGCACATTAGTTGTGCGCCTGATTTTTGGAGATTCCAGTAGTCAGAGACATGACCTTTCTCATCGTCCGCAAGAACGTAATAAAGCACCCCCAATACGACTATCAACGATCCGCTGCAACGGTAGCATTGTGCCCTCAAGGACCAACCATGTTAGAGCATGTACAATGGGTGATAAGACATTCTTATTTTAAACGTGTCATGCAATCTAGATTTGTCAATAACTATATGATGTATTTCTCAGTCTTATCCCATAGTACTCTTGGCACTTGCGAGCCAGGAAATCTTGGCCATTTGTTTGCATCCATGACCATGAACGGTTTATCTATTGGATGCGATCATGCGACATGCATATTTGTACGTATATGCAATATATATGACCCCGTGTTTAGAGGTTTCACGAAAATATTTCCTTATAAGCTATACACATGTTCCAGTAGCTAGCAACAAGCGTTTTGTTAAAGTGAAACATATTTTAGTCGAAATTTCACCATAACATGATTAACATTTTTCTCACAACGGTTCACTAAAAATTTGAAAACATATTTGAAATATATTATGAAGTTGGAGTGTAGTTTCGACCAATTAACACGTGATCGACCGTCAGAGACGGCCGGGACGCCATGATCAGTTGCTAGCTTCCTCAGACTCTGCTAGCTCTTACTCGTGGAGTGGTGATTAATTGCAGCTTGTCTGAAAAAAAGCGTAACGCGCAAGCAAAGCCAGCTGTTGTCGGCAAGTAAGACTCACGCACGGTGAGTCCGACAGTCGTCGAAGACTCGAAGCAGGTCGATCGATCGATCGATACGTGGCCGGATGGGCAAGCTAGCGCGCGCGATGCCGCCGGACAAAAGACATCTTTTCGCGCCCCAAAAATCGGCCATACTCACCACTGCCTCGGCCCGCCCGGCCGCGTGCCGGTCTGCCGGAGACGTACGGGAGCTGCGCTTCAGCTCGCGCCGCCGCGGCAAAGCAAAGGGGGTAACGGAAGCGCCGCCCGCCGGCCGGCCGCTTCCTTGGTCGGCCGGCCTGGACTCGATCGATCGGAACCGGAGCGATCAACCAAGTCAAAGTACCGGCCGCCCCAAGCGCGGCAGGGCCTCGTCGAAAGCGACCTGGAGGATCCAGCAATGATGCGAGCGAGGACTTGGGCTTGATAGGAGACGTACTACGGTCCTTCTCTTCTTCCTCCTTTCTTGATCTTCCCCGCTCGATCGATCAGTGGGCGCACAGCGACGTACGGGCCATGTACATTGCTTCTGGACCGTGTCGCGCGCGGCGTGCCACCTCACTGTACCTGTACGTGGTCGCGCTTTCTGCTGCAGACTTTCTGGGAGGCCGGAGGCGGCTGTGGCAGTAGCAGTAGGCACAGGTGTCCGGGTCCGCCCGGCCTACTGGATCCAGTCAAACCACTGTGCGCGCGTGGTCGTCGACGTACGCGTCATGCTTTCATGCATGCATGCACGGCTTAGTTTGCAGTTTTCTTGCATGCATGTGGATGGCCCGGCCAGCCGCTCCGCCGGCCTAGCTACGTACGTACGTACCCATCGGATTTCCATTAGCGCTACCGATGGCTACGCCCCCAAAGACTTTGGAAGTGTGTACGCAGTGCACGTCCTTTGAATTTCCAAGGCAAGGCAATACGTACTGCCGTGCGTCGGAAAACTTCTATACAGTCACGTGCGCTTATTAATGCATGGCGGTTCCCATGCTGGCATGCCTATCATTGACGCTACAGCTGCAATCATCATATATATATCGATGGCTAAGATCACTAGATTTGATATGGATGTCACATGATGCACGTGTGTATCCTGTTCATGGAACGATGACCGATGCGCTTTTTTGTTCATCGATGCTGGTGCTACTGATGATGCAGGTCTCAGCAAGTTAGCAATTGCATTGACTATTTGAGCTTACTTCTAGACATTGCTAAATGCAGACAGCGAGGCGAAACTCGCATATCCGTCTAGTAATAATTAAGGATAGCCGCGAAGGTAAGGAAGTCATAATCTCAATCCACCTTGAAGACTTCGCTGGTGCGTGTGTGCATGTATGCGCGGCGCCCAGAGGAAAAAGATGGCTACTACTGTATGAGTCAAATTGATCCAAGGCGTCCATCAGTGTCGAACCTCTGCAGGCGGGGGAGAAGCCGGCGACACCGACGGCTGCGGCGGCCGGCCGTACACCGAGGTGGCGCCCCACGCGTCCCCGCCGAGGCGCCCTGGACGGCGGCAACGAGCGATGGCCGAAATACGGCCGCGCGCGCCTTGGTCTCGGCTGGAGGTGACACATGCGCACTGCGTGAACGCTAGCTCGTTTTCTGGCGCGTATTGGGTTTTCGTCTTCTTCTTCGAAACGTGGCTTTCTTCGAGCAACGCTGTCAGTTTAATTACATCGTCGGCCAATTTGCCCAACCAGTCAAGACCGTGTCGTCTTCTACTGCGTACTGACATAGTACAGTGCACTGATTTTACCCAGTAGGAGTACCATCCCCTCGTACTATCTACAGTAGAAAATAACATTTTTTTCTTACCAACTTTGATGTGGATCTACCAAATCCTACTTAAACCTGACAACCTATGCTTATCTATACAGCCCTACCTAGCTGGCACAATGTATATATACTCACTCCGTTCCAAAATACTTGACTTTCACTTGTTTACACGTGGATGTATCTATATACTAAAAGATGTCTAAATGCATCCGTATGTAGAGAAATAAAAATCATCTATTTCGGAACGGAGAGAGTACTTATTTTCAGACAGAGAAAATACTAGATTAACTACTCAGTCATCATAGGCTCGTCCTCATGTCGACCCCTTCTTTCAAGCAAGATGTGCACTATTTAACTTCCAAATGTATATCACCCGGCCTATAAGTACTTCTGCCCACCAGTAAAAAATCTTCCTCCTCCTCGAACCACCCTTGTTCCCCTCCTCATCTTCTCATTTCCTTTATTTCTTATCCCCTTGTTTTTCATCTTACAACTTCCCTTTATTTATGCGCACCTAAATCCATGGATCTCACCCCGTCCAGTTGTAAAAGCATCCACCAAATGTTTCGATAGGTTTCTCGTTGAAAACAACACAAGCGGGGGAGGAACCCCACACCGTTTTTTTGTAAAAGTTATGGACCACTAGAAAAACCTGAGAAATAAATCGAAGTGACTTAGTCTACCCGCAGGATTCATATATGCCATTGTTCTCTAGCTATTGGGAAATGTGCCCATCCACTATAAATTTCTCGTTGAATAATATATATATTTATAGTGGCTCCCTTCATCAATTGTTTTTGTTTTGTACATAACTACGAATTGCATATATATTAGAAGACATGGTCATGGCCTCATTATTCTACAATGTTATTTTTTTCAGCGAGGTATTCCCAAAACTTGCATGCTTACATTGAATTGCTTTGTTATCTACTAGATACGAAGTCATCATATACCTGTAAAACAAAATAAAGAATTGATGAAAGTTGTAGCAGTTTCGATTAATGTGGTCTTAGAAGATCGGGAGCGCCTAAGTATTACTCGATTGAGAATTAATTAAGTCCAGAGTCAATTTTGTGCCAAATAACTCATCTGAGTCAAATATGGTCACTTAATTTGGCATACTATATATAGATACATCTTTCGAAAAAAGCTCCAACGATATCAATTTTGTATAATATAAATCATTTATTGTTGGTCAAGTTAAATTCCTTTTAAAAAACGGAGGTAGTATACATGGCCTTGTCCAGCCACATGCAACCTTTTTCGTATATCGACAACACGAGACATACATTGACCTGACCATATATATACTCAAATAAGCAAGGTACGTCAAGCTGCAACATATAGTAATACAACACACATGTAAACTGTGATGAGGCTTACTAATTAATCCATCAGCGTAGACTTCACTCTGACCTTCAGAGAAACAGAAAACCAAACACATGCTGTCAATCGGGTAACTGTAGGTCGATCACTCATCGATCAAGCGGAGCAGGCAGCATCAATCATTAAGTTGCGCTCCAACACTAGTCTATTTTTCCCAACCTTATAAAAATTATTCCTTATCATGTGACCTCAGTGACATGACAGTTACTTTGTATCCTTATTCTAGTTTTCTCTCCCTCCTTTTGATTTCCCCCCTTTGTATATGCCGGTATTGTAACCACTGAAATGAAAGAGCCAGCAAAATTGAATTGAAGAAATCTAAAGAACAAGGACAAACAGACAACGGAGTAGCATTATATATTTATATTCTAAGAAAAGCAACCGGAGTGACCACATTTTTCTTCAGTAGTGAAAACAAAGGCATGATGCAAGTGAGAGGGATAGGTGTCGCCTCCACCAATCATACGAAGCCACCTTTGCCATGGTTCCGGCGCCACACTGACTTGCACCACACTCACTAATAATCAATTAAAGATCGAAATAATAATAACCAGAAATCCGAAGTGAAGATTCTAACATTTGCCAGTGAACATGTACTGGATAAAAATGGCACGTACAATCCTGTACAAAAATGGCCCTCGTGATCATCATGCATGTTTTGCTCCCTCTCGGTCCGTACTTGGTTTCCACACACAGGTGGAAAGGAAAACCGAACTTGGAACAATTCACAACATGTAGTCGCTCACATCAAGGAGATCGGACAGCTGCATGTCGAACAGCCCGGCGTCGGCGTCGGCGCTGATCGCGCCAAACGCTGTCGAGTTCAGCCACCCTGCAGAGGGACTCGACGACGGCGTGGACACGCCGGAGCCTACGTGGTTGCAGTTGTTGCTGCTGGTGACCGTGCTGCTCCACTGCAGGTTGGACGTGCCTGACACCATCTGCATCAGCGGCGGCACGTAGTCGAGCTGGCTGTCGTAGCCGGCCGGGAGCTGCGCGTAGTCACCGCAGGGCACCATGTGATCCTGGTGCTGTTGCTGCTGCGCCGGCGCCGGCGGGTTCACGTGGAGCAGGCCCGGCATTTGGCACGCCGAGCTGGGCTGCTGCATGAACTGGTCGGCATGCAGTGGCGGCGCCGCTTGAGACACCTGCTGCGCCTGGATCAGCCAAGGCAGCATGAGCATCTGCTGTTCGGTGATCGTGGAGGCGGGCGTGGGCGCGGAGAGGAGGGTGGAGGCGAGGCGGAGGAGGTCCGGGTAGCTGGCGAGCGGCTCGAGCGCGCGGAGCGTGTCGAGGTCGCCCTGCGTGGGGTAGTAGGCGGCGGGCTTGAGGAACGAGGAGAGGTCGAGGCGCGGCGCGTGGGTGACGGGGTCGACGCCCATGCGGAGGAGGCGCTTGCGGATGTGCGTGTTCCAGTAGTTCTTGATCTCGTTGTCCGTCCGCCCGGGCAGCCGCGCCGCAATGGCTGACCACCTAATCATGCGCAAGGAAGAAGATCAAAATCAAGAGTACTCATATCATCATGAAGCCGTACGCCTAGCTACCTTCCTGTTGCAACAGAGACGCCTAGGATGTTGATGTTAACCGTGTACTGTAGTAGCAGTAGTGGTTCTTACTTGTTGCCGAGGATGCTGTGTAGCTGGATGATGGTCTCCTCCTCCTCGAAGGAGAAGCGGCCGCGCTTGATGTCCGGGCGGAGGTAGTTGGTCCACCGCAGCCGGCAGCTCTTCCCGCACCGCTCGAGGCCTGCGGACACACACAGAAAGCAGAGTAGTTAGTTGATCATCCATCACCTTCGTGTGCTGAGATCGGTACGTAGCTAAGTTAAGTCGGTGGATCATGGATGGGTTGCTCACCGGCATTCTTGGGCATGGTGCGCCAGTTCCCCTGGCCGTGCTTCTTGATGTAGGCGACGAGCTTCTCGTCCTCCTCCTGCGTCCACGGCCCCTTCTTCAGCCCGGTCCTGTCGCAGCACGGCGCGCGCCCCATCGATCGAGATCGCACGGACGGTGCACAACTGTAGAAACGGTCGTACGTTGCAGGACGCACTGGGTATGGCAAGAAGAAGGAACGGAGAGCTAGGTAGGAGGAGATCGAGTGTGAAAGAAAAGTGAGAGGATGGATCGGAGGTAGAAGACGGTAGACGAAGGTGTGTGTGGTGGTGTGGGGGCGATGGAAAGGGTTATAAAGGGCGGGAGGGCGACGGGCCGGGGGTGGCGGTCCAAGTCAACAGGATTCGGTGCCGGCCTTTGTTTATCGCGGCCGCGACGTGGCGGCGATCGAGCTGCGCCCCTCTCAGGGCCACGGCACAGCACAGCGCCTCGCCCTGGCCTCCTCCTTAATTATCCGTTGGATTTGCTCGCATGGATCCAAGGTTAAAAAAAGGTCGCGGGAAACACTGAAGGCACGCAGGACACCACCATCCCAAAAGTGGCCAAGCAGATCGCGCGCCACGCGCTGGCGTGCCACCCCGACCACCCCAGCCGTCCAAGGCAAAGCTAGCTAGGGCAGTAATAGGCTCATGGAACATAGTCTTATGTTTTGACTACTCGGATAATCTTACTATGTGTCGACCCATGGCGGAGTAGAGCGTGCTTCCTTCCCGTCCGTCCCCTGCTTGCCCACTCCATCAACAACATGCCATTTTCATCCATCATACGTACGTATCTTGACATCCCAATTGTTAGTAGATGCTATGACTGAGATAATGTTAGGTGTCGATCCTTACTTGGCAGGGCGACTGCTTTCTCTCTCCATATGTTGAAATCCTGCTCAGCCTAGGAGTACTACGCTCTAGCTATCAGCAAACGCGATGATATACAGAGCGCGAAACAATTGGTAGTAAAAACAATTTCTTCCCTCCCGGGTAAATTAAAGCATCAAACGAATCGCCGTTCCATGTACATGGACCTGTGTGTTTAGCCAATCGGCTGGCGTTGACCGACGGGGCTCCTGCGCCACCCAGAGTCGCAGCGCCCGCCCGGCCGCGATCGAGCTAGGAACTGCTGTCTAGAAGGAAAGAAAACGGGGCCAAACCGGGCGGCAGAGCCCCCGCGTGCAGGTGCAGCTTTCCGTTTAATTCGTTACAGGGTGCGCTGCACCGTACCGTACCTCCTCCTCGCTAGCCGCCACGCCGCACGGCCCCGCCCGGCCGGCTGGGGCCACGTACACGCCGATGATCTCGGTCGCCGTGGTCCGTAACAGAAACGATTTCCAAATCTGGAAAAGGGGAGGCGCGCGGCATGTGCATGCATATGTATATGGGCACGTGCTCGAAATCGAATACTACTGTACTAGCTAGCGACGAGATCGATCGACGCGCGCTGTTGCTAGCTAGCTCCGGTCGACGTCGATCGGGCCGGCCGCCGAGTCGATCCACGTCGATGTATGTAAATAAAACGACCCATGGGTTCCTTCCTTCATCGTGTGCCGGCCGGGCGACCGTGCGGCTGACAGGTAGTATACGCAGGTGCGCCACCTGCTGATGTTGCGTGCCGCATGCACAAAGGCGTGATGACCGATGGGTGTCTCTTCGAACCTGCAGCGACGACTCGTGCATGTGCGAATCGTGACTCCTGCTTCGTGTCTCGCCACAACCAGCCAGCAGCTGAGGTTTTCGTCCGTTGCTCGTACGTATTACTAGCAAAAAAGTGAAAACAAATGTCAAAAAGGTTGCCCAAGCCAACAAGCAGAGGCCGGGGCGTACGTTGACAGTGACATCAGGAGAAAATGCAGCCACGAGAGGAGATGCTTTCTTATCTTTTGACTGCCTGTGTAGTACGGACGGGCGCGATCCAGTACTGAACCAAGCATGAAGAAGAACGGCTGATGTCGCAATGTAAATTAATTCCACTACAGAAAGTGAGTACATTAGCAGAAGAGCCCGGTAAACCGGGTGAAAGTGATACTTATCCCAAGAATTTACCTTTTTTTTTGTTTGGCTTAATTAGTGCCATGCATCGATCTCTTCCAAAGCGGCACGTGTCTGCCAGTCGATCCCGTATCTTTCCCATATCAGTTGACCTTTTACACGCCACAATAATTGCTAACACACATCAAGCCACCGAGGAGTACAACGCGAGGGCACGCTACAGTGGTGCAAATTGTTTTTTCTCTCTCTGCTTCCGAAAGAATGACAGTGTCAAACAAGAGCATTTTGTCGTCATTTTGACCCGTACGTCTTGCAATCTGATCCCCCAACACGAAATCTTGACGCTTATTTCCGGACGGTCTATCTTTTTAGAATTGAGGTGACGCAATGGATCACGATATATATAGAGTAGTATACTAAAGTAGTAGTAGTAGCACATACAAAACCAACAACGAGCAGGTTTGATTTAGCTGACGAACATATATATAGCTACAAATAGAAGGTCAGGAGAAGAGACGAAAGGAAAAACAAAGTGTGCAGGTCAAGACAAAGGGTTAACAGTGCACAAATATCCCATCCACTCCATCAAACGCGCAACCAAAACTGTCAGTATCATCTTTACTAATTGCAGGGTTAATGCAAATGTTTGCTTGCAGTTAATTAATCAATACTAATGCGATGCTAATTAACTCTGTTGCCCAACTGCAAACCTGCACCGCCACTCCCTGATTAGCCAGTATCTGTCTATAAGGTCTCCCAGCTGAAGGCACCAATCCTTGTTTAGCAAGGAGTAACCAAGTCCAGATTAGGCAATGGAATTTGTATGCAGGTCGCTCCACTAACGGTACGGATTCACACAGCAACACTATAATTTTCGTAGACGTCCACTTTTGGGTTCATTATTTCCAAATGCAAACATCATTTACATATGTCATGAAAACGACCCTGCATCCAATAGAACGCTGTTTCTTTAGGCTAGTTGGCCGTCCGTCCTTTCTCAGACGACTTAATCGAGGAGCATCTCTAGGAGATCGTTTAGAAGGGCAAACCATAAAACTGCTACTCCATAAGGTATCCCTCCAGTTTGAGGGACGTACCGAGCGTGGCCGAACTGATATACCGAAAAATCATACCA
The DNA here is from genome assembly GCA_012064385.1 of Puccinellia tenuiflora. Classification (NCBI taxonomy): domain Eukaryota; kingdom Viridiplantae; phylum Streptophyta; class Magnoliopsida; order Poales; family Poaceae; genus Puccinellia; species Puccinellia tenuiflora. The sequence goes on along the minus strand of QRDG01000279.1, from coordinate 328,492 downwards.
TAAAAGGGAATGTTCCATTAGCAGATCCGAGGCGCAACATACCTAAAAACGAATCATATAAACCTGAAAATAATCTAGCAACACTACCACAATAATTCATAACTTGTTGGTAATCTCGCGGCACTACTCAAATGGCACCATGTTTTGTAATTTCCCAGCACTGACGAGTCAGTTCATCCAAGCCACTAGCATTGTACAACATGATCTTCTGTAATTTAGTGAGATCTAACCTCATCCTTAAGTGCTCCAATCCACTAGCATGCAATCTTTGCTCCAAATCAACAACATACATTTTTTGCTCCATGAAATTCGCTTCCATATTCGCATGTATCTCCATTGCTTCTTCCAAAGACATGTTATCAATCGTACTACTTTCTCATCATGAATATGCAAACTACAAAACGATAAAAGAATACACATAGAACCACAAACAATTTGACACACAATCGAAGACTACATAAATTTTTTGACATCTCAAGTTCTTCCACGAGCACGACGTCGTACCCGGTGGCGGGAGGCGTGGAAGGTCCGACCAGGCGGAATCTTCGGGCGACGGGTATAGGAACCTCATGGCAACGACCGGGCGGCATGGGAGGGAATGAGACGCGCTGAAATGCCCCTCCCGCCAAACGTTTCGTGACTATAGGGAAAACCTCAAAATCAGATGACAATCCTGTGTATATGAAGATTTCCGTGGGCCGTCGTTTTAGATTCACCTTAGAAAGAATTGAGGACCGTACCGAAATAAGGGATATGTGCGGGACGATTTTTCCGTGAAAATATTAAACCAACGGTCATTTACGGTTGGACCTTTTAAGGGATCAGATGCTCTCAATGATCTACATCTCTCCTATCATTGTTTCAATCAAGAGTACATTCTTGCATTTAACCTTTCCATTCATAGGATTTTTCACACAAACTAATTGAGCACGCACGATGAGCTCAATTGTACGTACGTGCCAATCGGACAACAACAAATTTGGAGTAATTTTTTGTACCGACCGAGCGATGATTAGATTAGCAGGTGCAAAGATGCGTGAGCGCAGCGTGCACACGTGTGAGGCGCCAGCGAGCAATGGTTGCGGATGCTTCCGGCGATCCACTGGGCGGGGTACTTTAACCTGTGCCGATCCATACATATCATATATGGATCGCTATATATCACCAACTCTATGTAAAAATATAGCCAGAATAGTACGAGAGCAGCGAGATCACGCTCTCGCGGGACTTCCATTGTTTGTACATATGGCACTTAACAGATGCGCCGGTAGCACATACATGAACATTGAGCATCCGTATATATAAATATTTATAATTAACCTACCTACAGTAGCTTGGTATGTAGCTAAGCTAGATTTGTTTCAGCAGCACTGGAATAGTTATAGTGTAGCTCCGTTAAATTAGGAAGACCTGTTACGTAGTAATTGTTAATACGCCATCAGTCATTCATCAGATACACTGATACATACATATAGCGTACACAATTAACCCACCCACCTACCTAGCTACCTAGCTACTACTTAATCAGTTAAGATTAGCTAGATTTGGTAACTTAATTCTTATAATTAGTCAGTAGCCGCATACGCCCCCCATGTCTCTCGCCATGGAGACACAGGCCTCCTCTCACGCACTATACTACTACTCAAATCCCCAGCGGCAGTTTAATTTTTCAAGGTAACGAACACACGCCCAGATTAACAAGCATTAGCCGGCCACCCACAAAGTTCTTAATACCCGATTCGGGGGTCACGTGGCGCGGGATCAGGATCTCCGTAGCGTATCCCTGCCCAAAACGGAGTATGTGCTCACGTCGCCCGTTTGACCTATGCGAGACGGACAGAGAGTTGCTGCGAAGAAGACGACGCCTACGTGTCCCGGGGCCTCCATTAATCTATACGCAGCCAGGGGGATATGCCGGCGTACATTGATAATTCTCGATTGGGTGATCCGGGAAGATCTCGGTGAGGTCACCCCGCAGGTCTCGCCTGCTTCATCCTAACATTGACGTTTAACGTATTCAAATCTCCTGAATATATAATTGCCTTGTATTTTTCTTTCCTTCTCTCTTTCTCTCGTTTGGATTTGATTGTTAATTTAGAGGGGAAGCTAGGGTACAGAGAACGGATTGAAAAACCCTTGTGTAGACATCGCGACTCGTGTCCAAAGTTCTCTTGCTGCCGGAGAGCAAATCGTGCGTTAGATACTGTGGATTAATCTAGAGCTGGCCTTTTTGTTTCAAAAAAAAAAAAAAAGTAGAGCTGGCCAGCGAAGGCAACCCTGAATTTGTCTTGCTGCACTTTACACGGATGTGATCGTGTTTTCTACTCCCCCCGAAAAGGTCAGTACACTTGTTCCCGGGCCAGGGATTCGCCACGTTCGAGCGTGATGAGATCGACCAAGGTAATTAAAATAGTACAGGACTGAATAAGTATATTAAGTAGTACGTACGCAGGATGCAGGAATGAGCCAATTAACCTTTTCCAGGCATAGTTTAGTCTATCCCAGAATCTGAGTATGTATGCTAGAACATTCATCTGGTCATCAGGCATGATTGGGGACAGCTTAGTTTTATTTATAGAAAAACTGATTGAGGTTAGTTAACTGCAAATAGCTGTACTGACGCTCTCCTGTACTATTTTTCAGTATCTGTCAGTCTGTGAGCCACTGTTCACTCGTGCGGTTTGTAGTATAAAAATGGGGGTCGAGGTACGTACGTGCATACGTGACGTTGGATCACTGGATGAGGTGTCCAGTTAGCGGCAACAAACTGTCAACATACAAGCTACCCTGGCCCAGCGGCCGCACACTGTCAACATACAATCTCTGCTGCATCACATCGATCGATCCATCTGCTCCACCATATAAATATTTGTCAGTGGCGAGGATGAGGCACCTGCGGTTGTGTGCGGTTGTGACCTGGATCGCCTCCGCGAGCCTATAGTTAGCGAGAGTAGATGGCCGGAGACATTTATAAATCTGCTCATCTCACCTCATGCATGGCCCTTGCATATCGTACTTGCTCCCTGGATGCTTATATTTTTTCTATGCCTGGGTATATATATGGCCTGAAATTAAACGGCGAGAACATTCATTTCTGAATTGTGTATATATCTTATCGACATTATTGTCATCTCCATGTGGGAAGTTGTAAGGCAGACATGGCTTGTTCATCGATCCAGCAGCATGCGTGATCGGAGGCTTCACGGTCGATCGTGTATAATTAATTTGGTTCTGCGAATATAGAACTGTCGAGACTATTTTTCAGATTTGAAGCTGAAAAGACAGTGCTGAGTATATAATTCTGAATTATTAAGAACCCTGACGCCTGTTTTCAGCTGTTCATACGTACGTTGGTTGGTCGTTCCGACAACTCTGGTCTACTCTAGCCTAGTAGTGGCTACGCTTGTTGTCAACCAGTATAATCACCACGGGGCTAATTAAGTTTTCACTAGGCTGTCCAAATTAGGGGTTTTCCGGGTCAAGAATGAGGCTAGCTAGCTCGTTCCATACAACGCACTACGTACCACAATGTCTGAATCTCATCCATCTGGCCACTTGTGCATCATCCAAGTCATATCATTTTCCGGTCGTGAACCAGGCAGGATTTGCCGGAATAGTTGACTCCGGGAAATCATGGGCGGTTCCTGCAACAAGCGACAGACGACAGCATTTCAAATCAACCAAACCAAAGATAGAGCTCTAATTCGTGCCTAGCTTGACGTATTTCACCGTGCTAGCTAGCTAGCTTACACAACATAACAAATAGTGGAAGACGCGTACGTAACTGCGACTTCCCGCACACAGAAACATCTGATCAGTAGTCCATCAAAGTCAACGTAGGTTACAACAAGAAGATAACATCTCAAGTCATCGATCTACTGAACACAGGTACGTGTCATGGCTCATGAGAAGGTGAACAAATTAATGTTCAGACCGTAGTACTGTAGCGGTAAACGCCCGTCACAGTGATGGGAATTTGTTTTTTTGGGGGGAACACGGTGATGCGAATTTAACTTTGCTACGCTGATCTTGCTTAGAAGCCGCCGATTACGCTGCAGGTCGTTATCCTGTGGGTGGATGGAGGCAGAACTGCAAGCTTTCAGGGTGACACTTTTTCTTCGGATTGAATTGGTGGCCAAACAGGTTGCACGGTCAGGTTTGTCCGAGATTTCGTTTCTCCCAGTTGCAAGCTTTGCTTAATGCGGTATCAGGGCGTGCGTGGACGTTGCCCGACCATGCAGCTAGCCTTCAAGTAGATTCAGCTCACGGCCAAAAGTCGTAGAATCTGGAAGCAATTTTAGATACTTCCACTACCAAGTTTCCATGTATAGCTTCTCGGCAAAGTTGCTTATTAAGAAATTCATTTCGGGCCCTTAGAACAGTGCACTCTGATTGTATATAAATATATATTGTGATGACCAGCAAATTACATTGGATATAGTGTGAATAAGGTGATACCAAGGGGTAAAATGTTAGAAATAACACAAAATTTTGTGCTGGCGTTTGAAGTTGTGCATCATCGCAACTACTTGTTGTCTGCTGAGATCAGTTCGACAAGCTTGTCATGCAGAGCGCCGTTTGTCACGAGAACACCTCCTGAAGGGTAGATGATCCTACGCCCTGTTAGGTCAGCTGCGAGATCCAACGGTTTTCCACTCCAGTCACTGATCTGTCAGTTTCAAAAGATCGCAAGATTACCATGGCTATTAGATTAACGTGCACAAATCAATACAACAAATGTAAATTTCACCAAGTCCAGGCTTACAGACGAGGTATATACCTGACCACCAGCTTCGTGCACACAAATCATCCCGACAGCATGATCCCAAGCCTACGAAAACAGTGGGAGTAAGAAAAGATCAGTGTATGTGTAAGCATAGTCCACTAGCTGTTTAACTTGTCATGTAGAAAAATGGAAATTTCAAGCAAGAGAACACCTTGATTTGAGTTTTCTCCCGTGCTCGGCTGAAAAAAACCGAGGCTCTCCCAGATGCTACCATTATATACTTGCACAAGCTACAAAACATCAGCAAGATCAGTCTAAGATGGTCGTTATCAATCTAAGATACTTTTATAGGACAACAAGTATATTTCTCATTTTAGATTGTGCTGACAAACCCATCGTAAACAATACTAGGATCATGTTTAGACTGGTTAGGAATGTAAGCAAGCATGCATACTGGTAAATGAATAATGCGACAAACCTGCCACAGCAAGCGTATTGGAGAAGAATTTTATTCTCATCTCTAGGACCAGATTCATCCGTCGTTGAGCCAAAGAGGAGAGATAACGGTATCATATTCCAAGTCTGGCTATCAGGAATGCAGAAGCGTGCCATGTGTACAACTGAACAGGCATCAACAAAACATCTCTTCCAAATATCCTGTGCTGTTGTGAACTGGCCAATCTCAGGAGACAAGTGCCTAGACCAAGTACCACATCCTACATGAGACACCATAAGGATGCCATGGCCAGCGCATGGATCAAGACTTTCTTCTTTCTTGTTGGTTGTGGTACCGTTAGTCCAATTTGGACATCCCATCACTCCTACTGCTACCTTACCATTCACCACAAGAGCCAAACCAACCTTAAGATAAACGAAGAAAAGCTTTGTATCAGAACAAAAAGAATAACGAAAACAAACTGATCATGCTCAGATGTTACTTAGAAAGCATGACTCCAAAAAACCATACTGATATCACAGATGAGCAAACAAACTTGCCATTCAGATGCAAAATCCAAAAGAACATGTGCGTCATTAAGAAAAACTGCAAAAAGTTTTTAACTTAATAAAAGGACGATATTGCAATGTTTACTATGATTTGTTTCAGTTAGGAGCCATGTGGAAAACGTCAAAACAAGAACCTCAACATGTGGTGAATCTCATGTGTTGATTGTGGCTTTTGATGTATGCACCTGCATAGCTTATGCTACAGTTAGTACCTGATGGAGGTCCTGAGGCGAGCTACACATATTATTATTTCGACACCTTGCTTCGAATACAATGCCTTTTGATGCATGTCCATAAATAGTGTCTAATAGAGAGAATCTTCAGACAGTGAACTACGATGACATACATATAGTTACAAATAATACTCAGGAATCAATGCTTGTGGTATGAAAAGAAGTAATGCGTGCAGAAATGTGCAGCTCATAATAGCGGTGTATACCTCGCCAATAAATAATTAACGAAGGTGTATGCTTGTGCAGTTCTGCACATTCTGTAACAACGGATGTGTTCCAAGTGAGCTTGGTTCCAAGTTTCAGGACGTGATCAACAATACCTAATAACACACCTTAAAATGAATATAGGGCCAAGATAGAGTCCTCAAGGCTGACATCCTCGCAACCAGAGAACGGCCTAACCAACAATCATGTCCCCCTATGCCGGACAGCGCAGAAAGCGGCCTCGACATATGCCCGCCATGCCCCTAATCTAAATATGTGTGGAATACAATACTCAGCTAGCTAGACTGACATCATGAATCTCGTGGACAAACCATTTCCAAAAATAAAGTGTCAAAGGACTCTAATGGATTAGTTGTTCATAGCGGTGCCACTTATGCAAGAAGAGGAATAGTAGAATCTTGCATAGTCAATCCTTAAAATCACAACAGATTGCACCCAAAGTTTCCTCAAGATAATGAACAATGGGAGGGAACAATGACAGACTGCTAGCTACCTACTTAGCTTCAGCCATCTTAATGGCGTTTCTGCAAGCTCCTGTACAGATTAAATAGATTTGGCACATAGCTATTTGTCTTTTAGTCCCCCCTTGTACATAATGTTTTCCTTCCATAAACTAATTAGACAGAGCTCCTGTCGTTCGTTCAAGAAAAGAGAAACAAATGAATATAGAGACACGTACCACATACAGAGCATCATCGCCTTTCAAGAAACCTTTTGTGCCATCAATGGGATCAAGTACCTTCAAAAGAACAGTATCATCTTTACTCAGTGGAACGAACTTTTACAGATCCTCATGTACGTTTAATAAAACTTGGCAGCTTACCCAATAAGTAGCAGGATTTGAATCAAAGGAGACAGCATCCTGGCCTCCTCTGTCAATAGCTCTCAACACATCATCATGAGTTAAAGGTGAACCACTGGTATTCACTTTGCCCGTAACAGCACTTGAAATTGACTCAATGAGTACATTACCACTGCTATCATCAGGAGTAGATGACTTTAGAAATGTTGAATCCTCTTCTGCCACCAGAGGTATTGATGGAAACAGTTGCTGGAGCTCTTTCAGTAGCACCAGGGTAAAAATGGCATCAGACTGAGGCGCAAAGTGCATATGGTAAGCTGAACTAAGGAACTATGCCATGAATTACCAAAGCTGATAAGGGCCTGAACTCCAAAATCTGCAATTGTCACAGGACTTTGGTCATTCTTTTCAAGAATCTTCCTTCCACCTGAAAGAAGTGATCTCTTGACCTGTCAAGGCATACAAGTTAACCAGCAAAATGTAGCTCAAGTCATCTAATAGATGTTCAATGACATGCTACACATTTGAATTTATTACTTCCTCTATTCCAAAATAAATGAAGTTCTAGGTTTGTCCTAAGTCAAACTTCTCTAAGTTTGACCGACTTCCAGGCACAATTTTTTTAGATTGTATTATTCCGGGAGAGTAATCCCTTATTTGAAGACCTAGGACTTGTCCTAGCACTTGTTCTAAAACTTCTTATTCAATGAAAATGACAAGTCTTTTGCCTTGTTTCAAAACAAAAAACAAAAAATTGACCGACAGTGACAGTGTGCTAATATCTACAATGCCAAATTTATATAGCACGAAAAAATATTTTATGACGAACCAGACGAAACTAAATTTGTGTTTTAGCTGTTGATATATTTTTCTACATACTCGGGCAAACTTGAAGTAATTCGACTTAGGATAATCCTAGAACTTCAATTATTTTGGCTGAGAAAGTACATATGCGTTGAGAACTCACAGAGTCCACATTTGGGTTTGGTGAAGTATATTGCTGCTGAAACCTCTGGGCCTTCTATTTGTACTTATGTTATCTTTCAGTAATCTCAACAAATCTGACTAGACAAAAAATTGGGTTTTGCCTATTTGAACCTAAGAAGGACATGGTACACAAAAATAATAATTATGTGTCCAGATAATATCTTTTATTTTTTTCCTTTTTTAAATTTCCTATGTATCCCAAAGTTTATCAGTGTATTCAGGTACACATGTTATTATTTTGGAAAGAACTTTGGCATATTAAATTGAGTGATGAAAATGCTATACTTACAGTTTAAAGTTATACAGGCATAGCATGAAGCATCCAATCATCATTATACTCTCTTCTGGTTAAAATTTGACTAAATGAGATTATCTATTCTTACGAAAATGTGTGATGGGGAGCACATACTTACATGGCAACCATAAACCACAACTGTGTTTTAGACCAGAGTAATCACGTTGGATGGTTTTAACAAAGCTACCGAGTAGTACACGGATTGACCGACTTTTCTCTACATTTAACATACTAGCCCCGACATTGGATGCATCGTTTGAATTTGAAATATAGTAATGCTCTCCACTTGCAAAACTTCACTCCAGAAATAAACTTTTTCGCAAAATAAGTCTGGTGCCTCCATGTTGGCATTGCAGGGGACTGAATTTCTGGTGCGCCAAAGAGCTTTTAACTCCTTTTTTCAAATAAAATTTCAACACCGTATTTAATTCAGAGAACAAACTTATGCAAATCAGTTGAACTTTTCTAAATATATTTCTCAGTTCAATTGAAATCGACCTTTACATCAAGAGCGCTACTTAACAGTGGTACACGAACGTCATAGGGAAAACCGCGTCCGCGTCGCTCCCAGGGGGGCGACACGGGCGAACCAGCTCGCGCTCGCCCCCCACCTCCCTGCTCCTCCGCCTCCTCGCCGCCGCCAGGCGTAGCTCCGCCGGGTCAAAAGGCCCGGGGGGTAGCCGGCGGCGGCGGGCTCTCCTCCCTCGCACGCCGCGCGCGGGGGTCTCCGGCTGGAGTGGCACGGCGCCCTGGACGCTGTGTTGCTCGCGGCGGAGCTTGTGCGCCGGGGCGGCGGCCCCGGGTTTCTTCGGCGGAGGCGGCGGCCGTGGTGGCGGTGTGGGCTGCGCCACGGCCTGTGCGGGCGACGACGGGCGCCTCGGGCGCGGTGGCGGCGCGTACTCGGCCGCGCGGGCCAGATCCGGGCCTGGGAGGGCCCGATCTGGGTCTGGCGGGCCCGAGCTGCTGTTGATCTGGCGTAGGTGTAGGTCTGCTAGGAGTCGAGCTGTGTTGTCTCTGCGGGTCGGCCGCGTCCATCTTCGAGGCGCTCTGCCGGTGTCCATGGGGCTATGGCCTCGTGTTGGCTGCTCGACGGCGGCGTCTCTGCGGGTCGGCGGCGTGCGGCAGCGCTTCTTAGGGCTTGGGTGCGCTGAGGCCGTCTTTGGCCGGCGTGCCCCTAGCTGGAGGGAGACCGGGGCGGCGGCCCCGGGCAGGCGGTTGGGGTGCGGGAGGGGCAGCTAGCCTCCCGTCGGCATGGCGTTGTCGTCGCTGCGTGCGTGGCGACCCCCGTGGCTTGTAGTTGGTGTCGGTGGTCGGCGATAGGGCCACGCCGCTGGCTTTGCTGCACCCTGGCCCAAGCCCTTGGGTTTGGCGGTCGAGGTCGCGCTTCAGGTGAAAGCCTCGCACTTAGGTGCCGACGGCGGCGGCGCCCGTGGGCGTCGTTCTCCTTCTTGATTGCGTCGTTCGGAAGCTGCGTTCCTCTACCGACGCGAGTGGTTCAAGTCTCTCCGGGTGAAAACCTTAGCTCCTCTGGAGCGGGCGGCGGCGGCGTTCACGTCGTTATCTTCTTGGAGACGTCGCCTTGGAGTTCACTTGACTCTCGTTGTGCTTCGGGCTTGCGGCGGCCATGTGGGGCGGCTCTGAAGTCTGGGCGGCGGAAGCCGGGGCGGCGGCCCTGGACGGTGGTTGTGCGCCGAGGCGGCGGCCTCGGGAAGCGTGACGACCATGGTTCTATGAGGCAAGGCCGTGGCTCTACATCGTAGGGGTGTCGAATCAGGGTCACGAGGGTGGCTGGTTCGTCGTCCTGTCTTTTTGTTTTCTTTTCTCTTTTCTGTTCTCCTCCGGACGTAATGTAATTTCGTCCGGGGCGGCATCCATGTACATTTTGTGTACGGGTTTTCCCTCTGCTAATATATCGTAAGCCAGCAATTGCTGGATCTTTCAAAAAAAACAGTGGTACACGATAAAATCACACAATGCCGCAGAGCGGCAACTACCCCAGCACCCAAATCTGGATATCAATAGGAGAGGGGACAAAGTCAACTCACGTCTACGCAGAGGCGGCAGGCGCGCTCGACGGAGGCGGCGGCCGCAGCCAGCTCGCGGTGGTGGGCAGCGCGCTCCGGAGGGAAGGGGATATCGCATACATCCTCTGCGGCATCCGGTACCGACGCCGCCGCCCTGTCCAATAACAAGAGCATATGAGCCACCGAAGCGACGGCGGCGGTGGCGGCTGCGACCAAAAATCACATCGAAGTGGGTGGATGTCTGGTCTGGAGGCTTGCGACGGTAACCTTATGGAGAGGCGAGAAGGATGAGGCGTCGGCGGGGCGTACAGCCGGCGGCGCCCGACGAGAAGGCGCTGCGGCGGAAGCGAGAGGTGGAGGAGCGGCATGTGTGCGTGTGAGGCGGGAGCAGGGCAGCTGATACTATTGCAATACAACATGTATATTCGCGAATAAACACTTCATAGGATTTACGTGACAGAAATACGTTCAACCTTGTTCGGCCACAAAAGTAGCAAGATCCTCTGCTGCGCCAAGAAAATCAGAAATTATATCATACGCCAAATCAGATCCAAAGTTACTTCACGTTCTCCGAGTCGACTAATTTTATTTGGTTTTTAACACCGATAACGAATCCCAAAATATTTACACTAAATGAACATATTATTATGACATGGTGTTTTATAGATGGACGATTTTGAAAGACCGACTAAGGTTCTCAACCGTTGAGACAATTCTATTTTTTTTTTTTTTTTTGCACCGAACACAATTGTTATAATACGATATTTTCTGTAAAAACGCTGATAGAGAATCAACTCATTTTCGACCAACTAAGAACATATACGAGTCAATGTTAAAGGCTATCACTAGGATCAAACATCGTGATGATGGGACGTCCATCTGTGGGTTGTATGCAACCAATTGTTGTGTTTCGCCAACCTGCCTAGGGAGACAACATGGTCCCCAACCCCTCCCTAAGATTCAAAATTTCAGTTTAGATCCTTGCATTTGTATGCTAAAAAATTGATTGTTTTGCCCCCTAATAGTTGTATTGTATGCTCAGGTCACTGGCAACTTTTTCCTGTCTCCGCATCTAACTGCCCCACTCCCACCTGTCCCTCTTCCGTTCTTGTCTACTCACTTCACTCAGACCAAAAAGTTTATAAAATGACTTTTCTACTCTAAGATAGATGAAAAGGCAATCCAACAACATAACATGTAAAAAAAATACCAAAATAATTGTTATAGATATCACAACGCAACACAAGTGCACTTAGAGTGCAACATGCAACATTGAAGACTATGCACCTTAACACCGATCATAAAGTATGGAAAACCCATATTAATATGTGAAGGCATGGTGTCGCGACATATTTAATTATTACTATGAAAACAAAATAATACCAGCTGGATCATTGATTAATTATGTGATGAAACACTGAAAAAAGAGAAGTAAAAAATCCAAATTGTTCTACAAAAATGTAAAGAAATAGACCATAACATCATCATTTATTGGTCCAACAAACATGTTGCCACAAAAAATCAATAGTTCCCCTAATTCTTTCTGATATTATTAAGAAAGCAATATGTGCTATCCGAAAGAGGAGATCACTAATTCCACTATCAATATGGCTAGCAGTGAGTGACATATTTCAAAATTGAAGTAACTGATAGCCCGGACGACTTTTATTATGTATGAGGAATGAAGAAATATTCTTTAAGTCCTCCTATCATCCGCGAATCCACCACAACACAAATGCAACATTAGGCTTCATTGGTGCGGCACACATGTTGCTACAGAACAATATCAAACTTCTCTCGGCCTTCTTCTTTCATATCAAAACCACCAAGTAAAAAATTATTTGTTTTACAAAATGCACTAGCGCTTCTTTTATTGATTAGGAGAAGAGTTACATAACTGAAAACAAGAGGTACATGACTGTATACACTAGGGCAGAGGAGGCTGCACTAAAGAAGACAAAAGGAAAAAGTTAGGAAACAAATTGTGAATCATGGAGGTTGCGAGTTGATCCTAAGCCGTCTCAAGAGAAGATCACACACCACAATAACTAAGTTTGAAGCATGAGTGGCATCGTTGGGATTACATCAACTCGATACCCCATAGACCGGCACCCTTTCACGGGGCGATCTCATCCGGATCAATGCAAGCTGGGTGGGATTGGACAATGTCGTAGAAGATACGGGTGTTTCGCTCGAGCCAAAGCGACGACCAAATCAGGAACACAACTACATTCCATTTTATATGCAACTTCTTGACAAGGACATCAAAGCGACCCTGGTCAACAACTAGCAAAAGACGTAATATCTGGTGGAAGATGGAGCGAAACAACACAAGGAAACCGAGATGGATTAGGCAATAGTTTCAGACTTATGAAGAGAAGGACCACTAGAAAAAAAAGTGAAACACATTCTCAAGATGACATCAATAGATGGGATACATGGCCAGCTACGAGAGGCAAGCAGGTCCGCCGTGAGACACCACCCCTTCAATGCAATCCAAGCAAAATAGCCTGACCTTTGCCAAACGCGCCTTTTCCAAATCGAAGCCAATGCCAAGGATCTAGGCTGACCAAAGAACTGAGCATGATACGTCGACTTGGCGGAATATCTCTAGTCAACGGTCCATTTCTAGTAAATGTCATCAAGAACGACGAACAAGGTGGCAAACTGATTGCCGTTCTAGAGCTTCACATAATCAGTCGGGACTAGGCCGTCATGCAAAGGAATAGAATCCAATTGTTATCCTCCAAAGCATTCCGAATGTGGTTGTGTTTGAAGAGATTAGGGAAGCTGATCTTGAGAGGCACACCATTGAGCCGGTGATAACTCTAGAAGGCGATGGACGTCTAGAGGACCACAAATTGTACCACTAGGGTATACTAGTGCAACACAAAAGTTGCAAGAAATAAAAAATTGAACGACATTGATCTAAATGACATGGCTTACATAGAAAGATCTTGGATTTGACATGCAATTCATTTACATATTTATTGAATAAGCAACAAAACATCGCAATCACAAATTGATAATCAATTAAAGAAGTACATAAATTTGAAAAAAAAATGCAGGGCCGCAAAGTGACTAGAAATGCTAAAATCTCCGTTAGCTAGGAGACATCAATCCCAAACCATCAAACAAAAAAAGAGATGAAAAAACAACAACTTCGATCCTATCCGACTAACATCTTGGGAGATCGGACGGTGGAGGGAGCAACTTCTGGTTTGGCAGGTTCCCGTCTAGTACAAGCCATGCCATTCTCAGTCCCCACGTTGTGTGCACCTCCAGATGGCAATGCATGAACCATACACCTGCATATCATACATATTAGTATGGGTTAATTAATATAAACATGCACTTTCAGGAATGGGTGGTATGTAACCCTGGTTACCTGGGTTATCAGCAAGGAAGCGAATCGCCACCCATCCGCCGGCCGGCACCCCTACGGTGTTCCGCTCAACGGGGTCGATGAGGTTGAACTTGGCCGGGTCATTCACTGAATCGTAGTTGCCAAATCCTTGCCCAACCACAAAGAAGTTGAAGCCGTGCAAGTGCAGGGGGTGGCTCTCGATGCCGAGGATGCTCGTGTCTTGCATCACCAGCTCCACGGACGAGTTGAATGGCAACACGAGCAACTTTGTCCCGGTGGCCACGTTCGTGTTGTTTGGTGGCGCCCCAGTGTAGTTGAATTGCGAGAGGGGCATGATCGGGAAGTTTGACCCGTAGACTCCTCGAGATGTGCCGGTGAAGTGCGATTGGAGGAGCGCCGTTGAAGGTAGTACCAAGGAGACGTTGTTGATGGACGCCGCGAACTGCGTGGTGTTGGTCGGCCCCTGACACGTCGCATTCGCCGGGCATGGGAGCGTGCCCAACCCGACGGTGAAGAAGAACCGCTTGTCCACAGACTGCGGCACCGCCGCCGGGTACTGCGGTGTGGCAAGGCTACGGAGCTTAGAGGTGTAGTTGGCGACAAAGTTGGTGTCATTGAACCGCGGAAGAATCGGCTTGAATAGCGGCAAGTCCTTATGAAAGCTTGACGCAGGAAGGGGAGCCGTGGTTTTGGTACTCGAGGATACCGGCCACGGTGGAGTTGTCGAAGGTGCCAGGCCTAATGACGGAGTAGGGCGCGGCGGACATGTAGAAGTTAGCCTTGGGGTTGAACGGCTTGGCTGTGAGTAGGACGTTAGTGGTCTGGCCTGGAGAGATGATCAGCGTCTTGACTGTGAATGGTTTGACATAAACCGCGTCGACCTCGACAACCGTGAGATCATGGGAACCTCCTGGTGCGGCGCGGCGAACGGGTAAGGCACGCCGTGCTTGGGGAGGATGACGATGGCGCCGTACACGGTGGCGCGTAGCCAGGAGATGTGCGCGTGCCACCAGAGCGTGCCGCGCTGCCCCGTGACGGTGAAGTTGTAGACGTAGCTCTGGCCGGTCCGCATCGGGCACTGCGTGATGTACGCCGGACCGTCGGCCCAGCCGCTGCGCAGCTGCCGGATGCCGTGCCAGTGCAGAGTCATGTTGTGCGCGACGTGGTTGGTGACGCGGACCAGCACGCGGTCGCCCTCCCTCGCCACCAGCGCCGGGCCGGGGTACTCCCCGTTCACCGTCACGATGCTCTTGGTGGCGCACAGCCTCGTCACGTTCGCCATTTGCACCTGCAGGGAAGAAGACGATCGAGCGAGCGCCGTACGTGTGAGAAATCAAGATCACCAGCCAGAAATGCGTACAGAACGTTCAAATACTTACATTGAAATTGTAGTGCCTAGTGATTCCGTGCGCTTGGATGATGAGCAGCATCAGGGTTGCCATGAGGAGAGTACAAGGAGCTCGAAGATCCGAGAAGATCGCCATGGCGCCCATCGTTTGTAGCTAGCTGCGATATCCGGAGCTGTCTGATCGATCGATCTTTGAGCTCTTGATGAGGAATGTATGGCCAGGTGTGGATGGAATGAATATTTTCGAACAAGTACTTGAGTTTATATATACATGTAGGAAGTCGAAAGCGTGTATCAGCTACGTCCCACCGCCACCGTCCCATTTGTTTGAGGACTCTACATGGTCAATTTTCGTTTGGTGATTCCGGTGGATGAACTATCAAAGGCAGGAGATTGAGCTGGAGAGCTCTAGCTTTGGAGTGTGGCTAAAGCCAGTGCATTGGATTGATCACCTCGTGTTTAATTTCCATACGTAGTCACGTAAGGTTTCCGTTGCAAAGGACTCGCCGGAAAGTTGTGCTCTCGGTTGGCCTACACCTTTTATTTTCTTTTTTCAAGAAACACTATATAAATTTTGAATAAATCTTACAAAATTCGTAAACTAATTATTGGATGAAGTTTTGTTAGAAAATAAATTATTGGATGAAATATACAACGATTTCCTGGAAAAAAGGTACGACTGTTTATCTTAGTACAAAAAACTGTTCCTGTAGTTCATACTTTGTTTTTGGCTTGTGCCTGGACGTGGGCGTGTCCTGAATAAGTTGTAATCCAACTATTGATGGTTTCATAATGGAACCGGGGGGTGAAACCCTTTATTTCTAAAAAAAGGTACGACTGTTTATCTTAGTACAAAAAAAGTTGAAGGGCAGTTTTTTCTTATATACAAAAAAAAATTCGATGGCCATTTTAGGCGTCTGACATATTTTATGGCAGCAAACGGTTTATGGCTAACCCGTGTCTGTGTCTGTTAGAGAGTTTAGCCAGTGGTTTTACATCAGCCTTGGCGGCTAGTTTTTTTTTAGAACGTACTATGGATGCTACGTGTTCGCATATGGTGCGTTCAAAGTTAGGTTCTGCAGCTTAATGATCGAAACATCACTTGTCTCATACAGCAAGATTTGTTCCTATAGAAAAAAGGTAGAACACAATGGACAGTTAGTTCCGTTAGTCAATGTCACCACACCAACCTATATAGATAGGCAAAGGTAACGTCAATTCGTAACACTCGCATTCTCTCACCTACATCCCGGTACGAGTATATCAATACAATTTAATACGGGAAAGTATATCAATATACTATGTTCATGTACCAACGTTTGCATGATCACTTGAAAAAACGACATGGTTGTTGGTATCTGTATCTTTGGCGTGCGTTCTCCAGTTCTTTCCTTGTACTATTCCCAATGGAGAGAAGGATGCCTGACCCAACACGATCAACATTTTGCCTTGTATTTTATCGGCCAGGATCTGGTTCATATCTTTTCATGCACTTCTCCGTGCTATTAGAATACTGTGCATATATGAGAATGAGTGAACTCCACTTTTACCTCATATTTGTACGTTGGTGACAACAATACCCCATCTAGTGAACATTCGCCAAGATTACACGATTTAAGAAATTTGGCCCATCTTTCTCTGATGCATGTCCGCTGGGGAGGGCGATGAGGAGTGTGCAACGTATGGAGAAGAAAAGGCTGAACATAATCGTCGATTACGCCCTCCGAGTTTAAATATTTTATGCACCACATTGAACTAACATGTCGGTCCAATCTAATAAAATTGGAAAAAAAAATGCTAAACATGGTAAAACGGGTTCAGAGTTTCTTATATGAGGTATTCTAGTAGTAATTTTACTAAATGCGGTCTCAGTTTTCGGGGTAAAAAACCTGAGTCCTACCTTTGCTGGTTGTGACCGCCAATGACGACTTCCTAGTCGTTTGATTGTTGAGGGCATTGTTTGTGGTTAGACATTCGCTTGGAGAAAACCCCAAAATCTAACCATGCTGGTTAGATCGGACGACGATGGTATTTGTGCACTGTTATCATTTCGGAGGCTTCATTTTGGAGAACACTTGTTGGAGTCTAGTGTCGTCATCACTGGTAGTGCTCTTGCTGTTGCAAGTCTCTGATTGCTTCGGCGAGGATTTTATTTCCTTTTTGCTTCTTTTATTTTTTTGGGCTATGTGCATCCTTGATAGCTTTTATAGACATCATGTTGTTGCAGAATTGGTATCATCTTGCTATTAATATATTCCCTTTATCGAAAAAATGCAGTAATATATGATAAGTGTGTGGAATTCACTCTATAAGAATTGATGAACAAAATAGTAACATATCAACCAAGCGCAAGGTCCAATGCCAACTCGAACATGCGGGTCAGCAAGGGATTGTCCAAGTAAACCTGCAGCGGGACAAACTATGTTGTGTTACTTAACTGAAACGCTTTTCGTCTCGCATTTCTTATTCCTGATTCCACAATTGTGAGCTCCTATGATTTTCAAGCTCGCTCGCTATGTACATGATCGCACGATACCTCCATGGTTTTCACGCTAATGGCCGCTCTGGTGATGTTCATCTCCCATCATTTGTGGACACTCCGGAGCCGACAACAACCTCTTTCCCATGGGTAGCTGCATTCAGTTGTCCGACTCGGACCTGAGTGCTCCTTCCATCCCCTCCCACCCTCCTCCGCCCCAGCTTCACTATGTTGTCGTTGCTCCTGGTGGCCATGGTCTTGGCATGCATAAACGGTTGGGATATCAGGGCTGGCCCTTGCTGCCCCACCCCGTCAGTGTAGGTTGCTGAGCTGCTGGAGGCAACATCACGTGGCTGACGCAGCGCAACCCTAACAATCATGCTCGACCCCTCTATATGCTCCGTGCTCGCCACCATCCCGCCCGCACCACCAGGTCGCCGCACATAGCGACAACGTCCATAGGATTCCGGTGATTCTTCTCGGTTGTCGCTACAACTGCAACAAGGACCATATCACTGCGTACTTGCTTTGATCATTTGTCCAATTAAAGTAGTTAAAGAGATTGTGTTTTGGAAATTATGGGTCGGTGTTATGTTCACTGAAAAGGTGAAAGATCATCAGCTCAATATGGAGAACAATGTTTTGGTAGGTGGTGAAGCTATGACAACATGGTTCCACACACTATGTTTAGTTTCTTGTGCTTGTGCTTGCTCTTGTATTTTTCAGACAAAGGGAAATATATCAATACCAAGATGATACCACTACACCCATCTTCTACAAATGACTCAATATCAAGAGCAGTCGAGACATTGTTGACGCACACAACCAGTTTGCTAGAAAAATATAAATAAAGAAGGAAAAAACATTAACGACACGTCGCAACAAGAAAAAACATCGATAACTACCCAAAACAACAAATGAACTTCAAGAAAGTTTCTCCAAAAGCATTGCCTAAGGGAAGGAAACATGCTCAAGCATCATGATCGCTGAATCCAACCAGTGAAGGGTAGATCAACGATTTTCATCTCGGTAAAGAAAGTCCAAGCAATGCCTTCAAGAATAGAGCGATGTCTAAAAATCCCAATTGGCAAGCAATGAAGGCTAGACATAGGATTTTCACCTCGGAGGCTGATACCATGTACTCGAAGAGCACCACCAGATCGAAGACACCCTGGGATACCACCTCCAACTTAACGACTAGGTCACATAAACTTGGAGACAACTATTTACATGTGTGGTCCTGCTGTGAACATTGACATGCAACTGTTAACCATGCCCACATGAGCACGCTGTTGAGCAACACCAGGAGTTAGCCGCCACTGGCAAGGACTCGCACCGATGAACATGATGGTGTTGGTGATGGAGTTGGGTGGTGCCCCAAGCGAAGGCGTAGATGTAGCAAGTAGCAGGTTTCCCTCAATTAAGAACTGAGGTTTACCCAACCAGTAGGACTTTGAAATCAACAACGAGGTGCATGTCAACGCTGTCACGCGTACCGTTGACGAACTTGGACCTGCACACACTCAAACAATTACTTTGCCCCTAACGGCAGGAAGGTTGTCAATCTTTCTGGTTTGCTGAAAACAAAGCGGTTAAACATATAGTGTAGTGAATGAATTTATGGAAACGGACCAGCGAGCAAGTGAATATTAAAATCAAGTAAACGAGGTTGTAAACAATGTAAAAATATGGATCGTAGGCCATGGGTTCACTAGTGGTGTCTCTCCAGTTAATAAAATACTCATATGACGGGTAAACAAATTACAGTTAGGCAATTTACAAGATTATGACACAAACTTAATCTAGCTATATCAAAGTGTTCATGGTAATATTCATGTAGGCATCACAACAAATAACAAAGATCGTTGAATCCAACTGCATCTTTGCCTAAAAAGTCCATCTAGGGATCGCTATCCAACCTATCACACATCGGTATTAAGTTGCAAGCAACACACAATTGCATTAAGTAAAGTGTATGAT
Source organism: Puccinellia tenuiflora (assembly GCA_012064385.1). Lineage (NCBI taxonomy): Eukaryota > Viridiplantae > Streptophyta > Magnoliopsida > Poales > Poaceae > Puccinellia > Puccinellia tenuiflora. The sequence goes on along the minus strand of QRDG01000279.1, from coordinate 309,021 downwards.
GTAAGCAATATTTATAATCACGTAGACATAAACACCGATGTTTTACCCCTAGTCGCAATAGCACACCCTCGTCCTTAGACGTTTCTGTCACTCGTGCCCAGGACATGAGGGGGCATGAACCAACTATCTAGCATAAATACTCTCTCTTGGATATACAAGCAATCACTTGGCCAAAGTAACTACGCACATCGGAGAGCACGTAAGAACATAAATTAACATATAAGAACCATGCACAATCTGATCATAACTTCATAATCCATCAGATCCCAACAAACACATCATATAGCATTACAAATAGTCGATCTTGATCATGTAGGGCAGCTCACAAGATCATAAACATGAAGCTCAAGGGAGAGAGACAACCATCTAGCTACTGCCATGAACCCGTAATCCAAGATGGAACTACTCACACATCATCCCGGCGGAAGGCATGGCGATGTAGAGCCCTCCGGGATCGATCTCCCCTCCGGCAGCATGCCGGGAATAGCTTCAGAATCTTCCCAAATTAGGTTTCGAGGTGGTGGCGGCTTCGGGACGGAGTTCGTGGAAAATAATCGTCTCCCTGACGTTTTTAGGTTAATTATGATTCTGTAGGCGTTGAAGGGGGCCGAGGGGACCCACCAGGAGCAGGGGCGGGTCCCAGCTACGGGTCCACCTCTGGCCGCGGGCCTGCGGCTGGGGGTCGCCCCTGTCCCGTGGGTGGCCCCCAGGGCTGCCCTCTGGACTCTGTCATCGTCTTGGCGTAAAAATAATTCATGTAAACTTTGGCGCAGTTCCGAGAGTATTTCCAGAAGTGGATTTTCTGAAATAAAAACAACAAAACAGGAAACTGGCACTGGGCATCTTGTAAATAGGTTAGTCTGACAAAAATCCTAAAAATGATATAATAAGATGATAAAAACATGTAACAATGTCATAAAACAAACATGGATCAATTAAAAATTATAGATACATTGTACACGTATCAACATCCCCAAGCTTAACTCCTACTCGTTCTCGAGTAGGTAAGTGATAAAAACATATTTTTTGATGAGTCATGCTACCAACATAATCTTGATCAAGATAGTAATGTACATCACATGATCTAAATAAAGTGATCCAAAACAATTGTCAATAGTTGACATTAAGCAAACAATGATTAACATAAGCTAGCTAACAATGCTAGAAACTTTTCATGAATAGGTGTGTTGGAGACATGGAACCATACATAAGGTTTAGACATAAGAATTGCAAATTATGTCTCCAAAGTAAAGTATCAATCATTCTATAAAGCATCAAGTAGCTATTCATGAAATAGTCAAGATCCAGTCAAGTGATCTAATTCACTTCCTTCCCACATCAACTGTTTCGAAGTCTACTCAACACATGCAAGTAAGAAGTGGTTTTGGCATCAAAAGTTTATGGCGAAGAGAATAATGATGGGGGTTTGGAAGGTCAAAAAGAAAGGGTCAAACAGTGGAGAGGGTAACCACAAGACAAGAGGAAGTCTCGTAGTAGACACTGAATGAGGAGTAGTGATTTCCATGCAACAGATGCACATGGAACTATAAGTGTATGAAGCTCTCCAATGGAACTAGTGGGGGTGCATCCAACTTGCTTGCTCATGAAGACCTAGAGCTCACTTGAGAAGGCTCATCCTTGGAATATGCAAGCCAAGTTCTATAACGTTAAAATCCCCACATAGTTATACTAGTAATCAACATGAGAACTATCTAAAATGAAGTGTAGGTGCTAACATAGCACAAGTGTGGCAAAAAGGATAGTATTGCTGCTCCCTCTCTCTTTTCTATTTTTTTGTATTTTGGTGGCCTCAATGGCTCTTTTAAATGCTCTCTCATTTGGCCTCTTTTGGGCTCTTTTTTTTTCTCTATTTTTTTTATTTTTTTACCTCACCGTAGGAGCAACACTCTATATTACAAATGGATCATCACACTTTTTGGTACTCATAACTCAAAGGACTAATACATGATGTATAAAGAAAGAATGCATGACCGAGCGTAGTGGGAAAAAATGAAGAACATGTGGCAATCCACGCATCACACTAACTCAATGATCAAGCAAACTATATGACAATGAAAAATGACATCAAGTCATGTAATGTGATGATGGATGTTGCATGACAATGTATCTCGGAACAGCTATGGAAATGCTGTGGTAGGTAGGTATGGCGGCTGTTTTGAGGAAGATAATTGGCTTATGTGTAGTAGAACAAGAGGAAGTTCTCCCACACGGGGTTGGATGTACTGTCGAAGTATGCACCGATCTCAATGTGAGAGAGGGCATTGCACAGCACAGAAGAGGCTAGCAAAATATGGAGGTGGAAGTGCCAAAAACCAAAACTCAACAATGCATTCATATATTGCAAACAACTAGCAGTTTCAATGTTCCACAAGTGATTAAAACACTCCAAGAGGGATCGTGGCGGCGACACAAGTGCCCCGTTGGCTTCCCCGACCTTAGCAGTAACTACCCACTAGGAACTACTTTTCAGCTGAGCAAAATTCATGATACAATAACATTATTGACTTAGGTTGTTTTTAGTTAAGAAAGGTACGGCTCCACACTCTACTAACACTTCTCCACTAATCAGTTTTAGTAAAGTTAACCAACACATTTCAACCATCATCTATTTTAATGCCTCAAAATAATTGGAAAGTATCAAATTATGTACATAGTGATCTATAAGACTATGCAGGTTACTTTCTATTTTCCTACCATTACCACATGCATAGCATTTTACCGTTCTAACACATCAACCAAGCAACCAAAACAACTCTCTAACAAATATAAGTGAAGAACAAGAGAGTCTAATTACAACAACTAACAGCTCTTAAGAAGATATAAGCGAAGCACAAGAGTTGATAAAACAAACAGCTAAGAATACTCAACAAAATATAAGCGAAGCAAAGGAATATTCTAATGAAACAACGGAGCGTGTCTCTCTCCCACACAAGATAGTTAGGATCCAACAAAGTATATGACCAGCAAACAAAACAAAACAAACTGACAGCAAAATAAAATGACGCTCCAAGAACAACACATAATATGTAAAGTGATAAAAACGTAGTTTCAACGGAGACGACCCAATGATTATCGATGAAGAAGAGGGAATGCCTTGGGCATCCCCAAGATTAGACGCTTGAGTCTTCTTGAATGTCCGGGGGTGCCATGGGGGCATCCCCAATCTTGTGCTTTTGTCCATCCTTCAATTACTTTCATCATCATCTCTCATGGAATCTAAAAACTCCCTTCGCACAAAACTTCTCATAAACTGATTAGAGGGTTAGTTCCCATAAAATAAAATCCACTTAGGTTCCACCAAGACAAATTGCAAAAACATGATTTAGAATTAGCTACTTGAAAGACAAACGATGTCCCGGATGTCGCCTAGAGGGGGGGGGGGTGAATAGGCGATTAATTTTTTTTCTATTTAGGAACTTGATAATTGCGGAATAAAACTATGTGTTTAAATTAACAAGCCAACAACCTAAAATACTAGGCTCACCTATGTGCACCAACAACTTATGCTAAGCAAGGCAAGCAACAAGGTGATAGCAAGATATAAACTTCAAGCACGAAGGCTATCACAATGTAAATTGCATAAGTAAAAAGCTCGGGTATAGAAATAACCGAGGCATGCGGAGACGGGGATGTATTCCCGAGTTCCTCCTTGTTAAGGGCGTACGTCTTGTTGGAGGGGTGTGAGCTCGCCACAAGAGGCCTACTCAAGATGCCACAAAGGCCTCACCCTATTCTTCGATGAACCGCACCCAAGGGTTTGGTTCACCTTCCACTATCGGAATCCTTCAAGGCGGATTTCGGAGCCCTTTTACACCGTTCTTGGGGCACACACCCACAATTCAATTGGGGGCTCCCAAATCGTGCCGAAGCTTCACAACTCGAAGTCTTCGCGGCACCACCACCGTCTAGGGTACACAATGCACCCAAGAGGCACAAGCTCTTGGGAACACAATGCACCCAAGAGTAACAAGCTTCTTAACCTTCAAATTCACGTATCACCTGTGACAGCCCCAGTTTGGTACCCTAAAATATGGGCCAAAATTTCACTTTTTGGCTTTGCAACATTGCATCATGGCATCCATTTAAATTACTAATTTTTAAAATAAAGCAAGTTTGAAAGCAATTAAAAGGAAACAAATCCAAATCCCAAAAATCTCCAACCTCAATGCAATTGTTCAACTTAGTGAAAATAAATTAATTTGAACTTCCAAATTGTTCAGGAAGTTCCAAGTTTAATTATTATAACAATTTGTCAAAATCCAATTATTGACAAGAAAAGATATAAAATTGAGAATCCAAAGTTGGTTCAAATCAAATCCTATTTTTGAACCCAAGTAACACTTTCCAAAAATTCAAGATAAAATTATGGGGAGCTTCTTTGATATATTGGAAGCCTCCATAAATAATTTCATTATTTTTGGAAATGCTTAAGTGCTCCAAATAAATATATTTTGGAAATTATCAAAAATGACTATAATCAAATCCCGTGAACAAATATGTCCAAAACATTTTTATTTTGGAACACCAAATTTTGTGGAGCTGCTAGATGATGTTGAGAGCCCACATGAATTTTTTCTGAATTGTTGAAAATGGTTTAGGTCCTCTTTTAAATCACTAAAGCTTACTGTTGGATCTTTTTGCAATTTAATTAAATGAGACAGGGGGGTTTTCACAATTTTCTCTTTTCTTCTTTCCTCACTGTGGCTACCGTGGCCATGGCACTGGCGCCATGCCGTCGCCATGCCCATGCCGCCCTGCCCCACGCTCGGCCTGCTCCCTGGAGGACAAGGAGGACCCCCCCCCCGACGCCGGCCTCTCTCTCTCCGTTTTCCCTCACGTGCTCCTTCTCCCTCACGCTCTCTCTCTCTGTGTGGCCTCCATGGAACCGCCAGCGCTCCCCCTCAAATCGCCGCCGTCCTGTGCCTCGCCGAGCTCGGATTTCTTGTCTAACCTCTCCACCTCGTCGCCCTCGTCATCCCCATGCAAGGGATTGGCGCGGAGAGCCCTGGTTCGCCGCCGCCATCCGCGCCACCTCTTCCCCGTCCGCCGCCGCCGTCACGCGCGCCGCCGTCACTGGCCGTTTGAGCTCAAGCTGGTGCCGTCAGGAGCTCCGCCTCCTCCTCCTCTACGTTCGGACGTGGAACCGGAGCAGGAGCTGCCAAGGTCATCGTCGTCTTCGTCGACTACGTTCGCCGGGAACACGCCAAGGTCGTCGTCTACGCCGTCTCCACTTCGCTCGAGTCCAACTATTGCCTCTTCGACCTCACCTGCAGCCCCCCTTGGTGAGCTGCGTTTTTCCCTCTCCCTCTCACAGCCTGCTCACCGTCACCGGCGGTCACCGCCGCACGCCGTGCGCCGCTGCTCCTCCCCGGCCTTGCCCCCGGCCTGGGCCGGCCAAAAGGCCGGAGGCCTCGGGTCCCTTCCCGGCCTGGACCCCAGCCTGGGCCGGCCACGAGGCTGGCCGCCTCGGGTGCCTGCCCGGCCCCTGGCCCGGCCTGGCCGGCACAAGGCCGGCCTGTCTGGCTTAGTTGTGTTTTCCTTTTTGAGAATAAAAGTGAAATTCAAATATTTGATAATATTTGAAAAATGCTTCAAATTCGACAAATCAAATACCAAATTGTTCAGAAAAACAATACCTATCATTTGGTAACATTGTCATGCCCTTTTGAGGAAATAATTTCTCCTTTATTTAAGAATTCCTAAAATGGTATAAATAATACCTACTTCGGGAAATTCATAATTCGATAAATATTTAACCAAAATTTATGAATGAAATATCAAAATTATCAGTGTTTCAAATGCTATCAAATGATGGTAATACCAAATCATGATCACAAATATTTATTTGATGTTATTCATAAATTGGTTAAAAGAATTATATTCAGTTACTTATTTAATTCACTATTTATTTTTCGGTACTCAGAAAATTACAAATAAGGTACCAAAATGATCGGAAGGACAAACCCTATCCATTCATATCATGTTCATGCATATTTGAGCCACTTCTCTAATAAAGTAATAATTTATAAGTAATGTGGTCACTAAGATAAATATGGGGTTGTTTCCAGATAATTGCACTAATTATTTGGAACTCCATTTAATTTGTTAAATAAATTAAACGTTGATATCTTTGCATAACCTTGTCATGTCAGCATGTGATTGTGCATTGCACCTTGTATTCGTGTGATTTATTTGTCCTTTTGTATTATTTTTGGGTATCGATAGATTCCGGAGTTGAGGGTTCCTCTACCTACCCCGACGAGCAGTACTACACGCCCCGGCAGCAAGGCAAGAGATAACCTAACCTTCTTGGCATCTAGCATCCAATTGCTTTATAAACTTATTTTATCCACCATAATATTGCATGCGATTCCAATGTCAATTTTGGTCAATACTAGAGTATCCTATGAATGCATGTTTTTCCCCGAGCCAATACATGTATCCCTACCTATGAACCATAGGGTTGATGTGTTGGCCTGAGAACAAGATATAATTGTTGTTATTTATATGCTTAGCTATGCTTAGCCATGCTTAGTCAAATGCTAGTTATGTCCGTTGTTTAATTCCATAATTGTTGATGTTGATGGAATGATGCGGGCATGGTGGTTAAGGGTGATGCTTAATTAAAATGCTAAGAAGGCTTGGATGAGTTGCCATCGGGGATGGTGTTTTGTCTCATTCTTGCCCCTAGGTGCGAGTTCTTTACCTCTTGAACCAAGATGATCGTGCTTCCAACGGTGGGGACATATGGAATCCCCTTTAACTAAATAACTTGTGCGGGCGTATCCAAGGGTCCTCTAGTTCGATTTTCCATTTGCGTGTGAGTGGAAAAGAAAATGTTGCGGAGGATTTGTGTTTAGGACGTGGCGATGGGGGCAGGGGCTGAAATAGGCTGGCTAAACTTGCCCTGTCGCCACAGATGACTCTTGGATAGTCTCACGCGAGGTAAAGGTTTAACCGCGCCCACTCGCCAGCCTTCCCCGGAAGAGGGCCAATCAGGTGAGCCGGACGGTACCAGTAGGTAAATTAGTACACCCCTGCAGGGTAAATCTTTTCGAAAAGCCATGTCCGCGGTTATGGACGACTTGGGAATAGACGATAAGATCATAGAGAACCTTAACTTAATTGATATGGCAGCTAAAGGTTGCATAATCAACGTGTGATAAAGGTTCATTTCCTCGTGGGTGATTCGAGGGAGTGCCTTGGTGGAGATGAGTGGGTTATGACTACAAGTTGGTTCGACGAGAACCAAAGATGAAAAGTTTACTCTCTTATCCCCTTTCGAAAACATTCTGAGTAGACGATGCCATTTGAGTCACTTATACTTTTACAAATGAAAACTAGCTTTATGCAAAATAGCTACATTACAGCTTTAGAGCCTCTGTCAGCATTGGGCCTATCGCCCTACTAAACTTGCGAGTACGTTGTACTCAGTCTCTCTTTGCTGCCTTTATACTTTGTTCAGAGGAGGACGACACCGAGCAGCTAGGTGGTTTCTTCCTGGACATCGACGAATAGTTCGGGGTTCCCAGGTGGCAGCTTGGGACCGTGGAACAAGCTGGCACGGGTTGTTTATTTGTAGGCCTCTTAGGCCCTATATTTGAATCTTGTTGTTAGACAACGCTACTTCGCTTCCGCATGGTGAATTGTTGGGTCTGTGACCCCTTTTGTGTGTAATATTTGTATCTTTCTCATATATGAGTTGCTATATGAATCTTTATGTCGTAGAGTCTGTGATGTGCCAGTTGTTCCACAAGTCTTGATCTCTCTACTATACATGATAGCTATGTCTGAGCTTATGGCATGATCGAAGTGTTGTGTGCTGATGATCCATTCCGAGCACGCCTGCCAAGGGTTTTGGCCTAGGATTGGTAAACCCAGTAACCTTCGATTGTGTAGCATGACCGGTTGCACAAAGCTTCACTGTATAGTTCTGGGGTCGGGGCGCTACATCACCGTGGGGAGAGCAACCCGATGCAACTAATGCAAAAGAGTGGTCAAATCCTTCTCTCCAAAATCCAACCAAAGCAACTAATGCTATGGAGGGATTTAAGAGGAAGAACAAAGGAGAAACACTAAGAACTCCAAAATCTAGATCCACTAAGTTCCCCTCACTTAGAGGAGGAAAGGATTGGTGGAATGGTAGATCTAGATCTCCTCTCTTGAATCCCTAAATTTGGGTAAGAATCATTGGAAGGATTGAGAGTAATCAAGCTCACAAGAAGGTCAACAATGGGGGCAAACACGAGCTCAAGAGTTGGCAAAAAGGGTTTTTTCTATTTGGGGAAGAAACCCATTAAATAGGAGGCCCAAAATATGGCCGTTGGGAAGCTGCAGGGTGCCCAGCCTGGTGGCCGGCCTAGACCGGCCGGGGGGCGGCCACAGATCTTCACGCGGGGCACATAGGGCAGCCGGCCTGTGGACCGGCCTGGGACGGCCGGGAGGCCGGCCACCCCCCAGAGCCGCCCAGCCTGGGCCGGCATGGAGGCCGGCCGCCCCCCAGAGCCGCCCGGCCTGGAGCCTGGCCTAGGCCGGCATGGAGGCCGGCCACCCCCAAGAGCCGCCCGGCCTGGGGGCCGGCCACCCCCCAGAGCCGCCCGGCCTGGAGCCCGGCCTGGGCCGGCTAGCCAGCTGCGCTGCCTTTCCTTCATGTTCCATTTCCTACAACGTAAACGCAATAACTTTCGCATACGAACTCCGTTTCCGATAATCTTAGACTCGTTGGAATCGTCACAACGAGCACTACAAGAATAGGCAGAGAAACATCATAGTCCAACAAGATATTATAAAAACAAATGGGGAAAGGTTAAACTCTCTTTCGCAAACCGAAAATGCCGTATCTTTTGCAACCGGACTCCGTTTTCGATGATCTTGGGCTCGTTAGACTCGCAACGAAAAGCTCTACAAGATCATGCAGAGAAACATCATTGTCCATCATGTGAGGAGGAAATCAAAAGGATAGAGTTTGACCTCTCCTAGAAGAGACAAACCGGAAAAACCTCCAATATCAAAAACCCAAGAAGATATTCATGAAATCCGTTTTTGATGAACTAGAGCTTGGTATGGAGATGAACACAAGATCTAAATTCTCACAAGGATAAAAGCCAAATAAGAACCAATAAAGATGATTTCAAGGATGCAAAGGTTTGAGCTCTCCACGAACGATATGATCAGGATACTCGGTCGAGAGCCCCGCTTGATAGTACGATTAACTATCCTATAATCCGGTCTCTCCACTAACATCAGGAGACTGGTAAAATAGAAACCCTATAAAGATCATACCTTTTCCTTGCGCATTAATCCACTTGAGGTCGATGAAGACGATCTTCATCTCCTCAAGGCGAACCACCTTTCTTGATTGCGCTTCGCTTGGTGAAGATTCACATGTTGCTCCCCACACACCAAGATGGGAGAAGCACTCTTCGACATATCTTCACTTGGACTTGAGTGTTGATCAACAGAAGATCTTCTTCCCTTAACCTTGACTCCAACAAATGGAGAACAAGCAAGCTAACGGACAACCTACACATATAGCTCAATACAAATATTAGTCCATAGAGATTGTCATTAATTACTAAAACCATGCATGGGGGCAACCATGCACTTTCAATCTCCCCCATTTTGGTAATTGATGACAATCCCTTATTAAGAGGGTTTATATAATGAATAAAGCATCCTTGCAAGACAAACAAGCAAAGGATGCAAAGCGCATTAAAGGCAAATGCAACAAAAGCATAAAATCCAAATTCCCTTAAACCCTCTAAACTTCTCCCCCATTGGCATCGATTGCCGAAATGGGAAGAAAAAATTAGAGAGCCAATATAATATGAGTTCCTCCATAGACAATCCCTTTTAACGAAAAATTAGAGGAAATCAAACTATATTGAGGATCAAAAGATTGCAAAAAGGATGAAATCATTTTAAACATCTCCACAAAGGAGAAAAGCAATCAAAAGGATCCAAAACGAGAGTTCTAAATAAAACGGAGAAGCTCCCCAATGTTCATGCACAAATGAGGAGTGCACAAATATGGTATCCTCGCTCCCCCAAAAACATCGAGAACACTCAACAAGTGCAAGAGTGCATAATGCAAAAGCAAATCATAGCAGTTGCACCATAGATGTGGTTGAGCCATAAGAAGATACCAATTTTCAAAAATTCAACATAAGATAGGCCCAACCGAAATAAGATCTTTTAAAGAAATATGTTCACAAGCTTAGGGATACCAATTGGAAACTAAAACCAATTGAAAATACCAAAAGCTAGTGAGAGCATTTAGTCAAATGAAAATCAACATGCTCACCATGGTAAGCATGAAGTAAAAGATCCTCAACAAATACATGAGTGTGCAAAGATACCAATAAACAATGAGACAAGCACTCATGAGATAAAATGGAGCCACCAAAGAATTATACATAAAAGCAAAGTAGCTCAAAAATTAGGATACCAACTAAAGGTGACCTCTCTCATATGTATAGATTTCTAAGTAGACAAATCGTTGGTGATATACATCCACAAAGAAACATGTACATACGAAATGGTTCGGGAAGAAGAGAACAAGGTATCCAAAAGGAAGTCATAAATATACAAACGAGATTGTTGCTTAAAAGCATAGCACATAGCTCAAATTTATCTCATTGTATATGAATGAACTTCAAATATATCAAATGCATCACACATATCACTAAGGGAACAAGAGATAGTGGAGATGCTTTGAGTTAGGCAACAAGTATCACAAGGAAATAATATCAATTGAAGAAAATGTTTTTGCAAATTCAACACACATATCACAAAGATATATTAAGTGAAGGAAAAGAGGCAAAAACCACGACAATTGCATATAAGAGATTTCATGCCAAGAGGCAACCTACACAAGGTTGAAAACTAGAAAGGTATGCATGAGATGGATACTTGTTTACGAGATGCATTGACGATGAAGATGATGAGAGTTGGTTTGTCATCAAAGCTTGACTCCGACAATCACATGGTGAGAACACCTTCCTTATGAATGAGGCAAGCATCCAATGCATCTCCATTGTACCTAAAACACAATCAGAGTACAAAATGGTTCCCAAACTCATTGGGTCCCATAGTAGTTAGATAAACTACAATATATAGGACATACTCCACTTAAATATGTGCATATAGATATGAAATTGAATTTCATGCACATCTTAGCTGATTTAGGATTCGGTGGAGTATCCCCTATATATTGGAACTAGAAAGACTAGCATGCCATATAGAATATATATTAGTAAATATGCATACATAGACTTACAAGAACCAAACAAGATACAATTTGGACAAAAACACCAAGTCAACCAAGAAGAGAGCACACCAAAGTGTGACACAAAAAGGTTGTCCAAATTATATCAAAATCCAATCAACACATGATTGAGGAAAAATCAAATCAACAAATGATTGATTCCAAAACACATCAACACATGAAGTGTGATATCAAAAGGAATCAAATCAACACAACAAATGATCGATAAGACACCAATTGAAGATAAGATACCAATTAAAACAAAAAATATCAACTAGGAGAAAATATACCAAGAAGAGGGTGATACTTGACCGAAATCAAGTAAAGTAAAATAAGGCAAAAGGTATCAAGACTCCCACAATAAATATTAATTGGAACAAATATCTATGGAGGAGATATTAAATTCCAATTAATACCAATTGAAGGTACCAAAACAAGATAAAGAATCAAATGCCAATTGAAAGGATCAAATATTGATAGATAGAATAGTGTTCTAAATAAAAAGGAATGCTCCCCCAAGATTAATGCATTATCTTAGATATTTGCATTTGAATACAAAATGCACACACAAGGGATCATTACTCTCCATATTTTATCTATAACACTAAACACTACCGATTTAAAAAAAGATCCTTGCAAGAGGCAAAGACGGCAATAAATAGGGAAAATTAAAGCAAGAGCCAATGTGAAGATGATCTACAAAATCCACCACAATTACTAGAATCACTTGTCATGAACAAGGAGTATATGGAGATAAGAATTTCTCGGTGGTATAGGAATGATGTACACGACCAACTTCACAACAAATAAGCATAGGGCAAAAAATAAGAATTAAACACCATATTTTGAAAAAGGTTTGTTGGTAGTTTCAATTATTCGAACCAACCGGCAACGCCATGGTTAAAATAAAATGAAACAAATGGTTTCTCAAATAATATATGGAAAGGCATATTAGAGAAAAACCACACCAAGCAAACTCACACAAACAAGAACCAAAGGGTAACCACAAAGGAGAATTGGAGCTTGTTTGAGCAAACATGCCACATAGGAATTAGATAATTTACAATATCAAATCTAAGTGGCAAAACTCAAATGTTCACATTTTTATGGATTTGTAATATGCACATAGCTTATTATTCCCCCATAATGTGATAATTCATTTTATTTTTAAACACGAGGCAAATAAAAAGCAACTAGAGAAATTAATGGACATTATAGAATTTGAATTTCTCATGAATATGACATACCACATAGTAGCTAGATAATATTGAAATATCAATACTAGGTGGTGTGCCTCATATATACACATTTTTAGGTTTGTGAAGTGCACAAAGCACATCACTCCCCCAAAATGGGATAGTCCATTAATATCTCAAAGAGCCAAATGAAATCCACACAAGATTCAATAAAGCTCAACACACAAATTACACATACATGATATACAACTATAATACACAACCTTGAATAACAAGACAAGTAGGAAAGTAGCATATCATATACAAGCACATGCTAGGAACAAAACTAACACATGCAAGGGAGCAAGCAACTTTCAATGTATATATGAATTAAATACAAGTTACCGCAAGGAGGAAGCATTGGATATGAGATAGATATGTGATAATCCAATTGACTTGGCTTGAGAAATAAAACCATGAAGATCCCTTAATTCTTCAAAAATAGCCAAGTCACCAATGTCCTCCACAATCACCTATTGATCAAGTTGAAGTTTGTTGGTCCCCAACCAAGTTGGGTTCTAAGAGGTTAGTCACAATAGGTTTGGGAACCCAAACGGTGCTTTTCTTGCCACCACTTTGAGCTCCCACATACTTGGCAAACACATTGCCAATCCATCCTTCCTAAGAGAATATACATCATCAATTATGATAGGAGAGGAAGAGGTACCGTTAGTGCATGAAGAAGCAAAATGACCTTTGCCACGGCAAAGGTAGCAACACCGACTCTTCTTCTTCTTAATAGGCTCCTCCACTTGAGGAGCATTGACTTGAGTCTTCTTAGGAGGTGGCCTTTGTTCAACTCGTGGTTGAGCACGAGATTGAACAAGAGGCCGCTTCCCTAGTTGCTTCTCACTAAGAGGCTTCTTCTTCATTGGGCAATCCCGAACATGATGCCCTTCAACCTTGCACTTGAAGCAAATGATCTTGGCCGGATTCTTGACTTGAACTTGGCCCTTCTTCTTCTTCTCAACCTTGGACTTGTTCTTGTTGTTGGAGTTGAATCCAAGTCCACTCTTGTCATTGGGGGATTGTTGCACACTTAACATGTTGTCAAGTGCACGCTTCCCTTCATGACTTTCCAAGCCTTTCATCATAGAAGTGGCTTGGCCCTTGAGCTCTCCTCTTTTCTCTACATGGTTAGTGATAACACAAGAACTAGAGGAGGTAGATGCGTCATTGTTAGAGCAACAAGGCAAAGCAAGTAATTCATCACATGATGTGCCAACATTTTTAGTGGATGAACTACTAGTACTAGCACATGGCAATATAGAATTTTTAGTTACGGTTGTGCTATTATCCACATGAGACTCACTAGATGTTACCTTTGTAGTGACGGCCTCATGAGATAACTTTAGACTAGCATAGGATGCTAGAAGATCGTCATTAGATCTAGATAGCTTTTTATGACTTTCTTCCAACTTCCTATACTTGCTAGTTAGCGACTCAAGTTGAGCCCTTAGCTCAACATTCTCCTTTGACATAGATGCTTCACAAGAAATAGAGTTAGCAGCACAAGCATCATTGACATTAGGAATAGAGGAAGACAACTTGGCAAGATCATCATTTAATTTAGCATTTTCATTTTTCGTGACTTTATATTTAGCATGAGCATGGTTACGTTCTTTAATGATTTTAGCAATTATTTCATTGTGAGACTCCTCGATAGATTCTAGTTTCTTCTCTAGAGAAGCCCGAGTCTCTTGCTCTTCCCCAAGAGCATCTTCTAACAATGCCTTCTCCATAGCATCATCTCTTTCGATCTTACCCTTTTCTTCAAGGCATGCTTCCAAGGCCTCAATAGTTTCCCCGCGCTCAATTAGCGTTTCCATAATTTCAAAGAGGATAGCTTCAGCATTTTTATTGTTAGGAAGGGCTTTAAGAATTATTAGACCTTTATTTTGAAGGAGAGCATTAACCTTTTCCACATCATCTTCTTCCTCAATATTATCATTATCGTTATCATGATCATTACCATTGTCATTACTAGAAGAAGATTTAGCCATAAGGCAATGAGAGGTGGAAGAAGATGAGCAATTAATTTTTGAACTACTCAAGTTCACATCTTGTTGCATAGATAATTGGGTTTCCTCTACATTATTATTCATGTAAGAGTTAGAGGAAACACAAGCATTTTTATCGGCAACAAGATAAAGCAAGCATATCATCATTAGATTTATCTAAGCAATTTTTGGATGATATACAAGGACCATCAACACTAGCATGTATGACATTTGGAGTGCTAGAAGAGTTTAAGTCCAAAGATGAGGCGTTGCAACAAGATAGAGATAGAAGATCATCATAAAAGAGCTCACTATCAATATTGCAAAGCCTATCACTACTCACCATTGCATTGGTTTGTGGCTTACCACATTTTGGTGAAGTAGACAAAGACGAGAGCTCGTCACGGCCGGAGGTGGAGGGAGAACAATCATCCTCAATAGAGTTGGACACTCCATATTTTTCTTAAAGCTTGGTCCATAATTCATGAGTATCCCGGAGAGGCATGATTGACTCGAAAACTACAACACTCACAAATTTGCAAAACTCATTAGAAGCTAGAGCATCTAGATATAAGTTTTTCTCATCCTCTAAAGTCGTACTTTCGTAATCCTTTGGAGGAGAAAAACCTATATCTAGGATATGCTCAATATTGGGGTCCAAGACCCGTAAGTGATTAAGCATATGAGTTTTCCAAACATTAAAATTTGTACCATTAAATCTAAACAAGGAATTGTGCACTAAATCCCTAGACGACATCTTTACTCTCTAGGCAGTAAAGCCAAACAAGAGAGACGAGGCTCTGATACCAATTGAAAGAACAAACGATGTCCCGGATGTCGCCTAGAGGGGGGGTGAATAGGTGATTAAAACTTTTTCTATTTAGGGGCTTGATAATTGCGGAATAAAACTATGTGTTTAAATTAACAAGCCAACAACCTAAAATACTAGGCTCACCTATGTGCACCAACAACTTATGCTAAGCAAGGCAAGCAACAAGGTGATAGCAAGATATAAACTTCAAGCACGAAGGCTATCACAATGTAAATTGCATAAGTAAAAAGCTCGGGTATAGAAATAACCGAGGCACGCGGAGACGAGGATGTATTCCCGAGTTCCTCCTTGTTAAGGGAGTACGTCTCGTTGGAGGGGTGTGAGCTCGCCACAAGAGGCCTACTCAAGATGCCACAAAGGCCTCACCCTATTCTCCGATGAACAACACCCAAGGGTTTGGTTCACCTTCCACTATCGGAATCCTTCGAGGCGGATTCCGGAGCCCTTTTACACCGTTCTTGGGGCACACACCCACAACTCAATTGGGGGCTCCCAAATCGTGCCGAAGCTTCACAACTTGAAGTCTTCGCGGCACCACCACCGTCTAGGGTACACAATGCACCAAAGAGGCACAAGCTCTTGGGAACACAATGCACCCAAGAGTAACAAGCTTCTCAACCTTCAAATTCACGTATCACCATGGGGAGAGCAAACCGATGCAACTAATGCAAAAGGCAAGAACACACCAAGTGGTCAAATCCTTCTCTCCAAAATCCAACCAAAGCAACTAATGCTATGGAGGGATTTAAGAGGAAGAACAAAGGAGAAACACTAAGAACTCCAAAATCTAGATCCACTAAGTTCCCCTCACTTAGAGGAGGAAAGGATTGGTGGAATGGTAGATCTAGATCTCCTCTCTTGAATCCCTAAATTTGGGCAAGAATCATTGGAGGGATTGAGAGGAATCAAGCTCACAAGAAGGTCAACAATGGGGGCAAAACACGAGCTCAAGAGTTGGCAAAAAGGTTTTTTTTTCTTTGGGGGAAGAAACCCCTTAAATAGGAGGCCAAAAATATGGCCGTTGGGAAGCTGCAGGGTGCCCGGCCTGGTGGCCGGCCTAGGCCGGCCGGGGGGCCGGCCACAGATCTTCACGCGGGGCACATAGGGCCTTGGCCGGCTGGGAGTCCGGCCACCCCCCAGAGCCGCCTGGCCTGGTGCCCGGCCTGGGCCGGCATGGAGGCCGGCCGCCCCCCAGAGCCGCCCGGCCTGGAGCCTGGCCTAGCCCGGCCTGGAGGCCGGCCACCCCCCAGAGCCGCCCGGCCTAGAGCCCGGCCTGGGCCGGCCAGCCAGCTGCGCTGCCTTTCCTTCATGTTCCATTTCCAACAACGAAAACGCAATAACTTTCACATACGAACTTTGTTTCTGATAATCTTGGACTTGTTGGAATCGTCACAACGAGCACTACAAGAATATGCAGAGAAACATCATAGTCCAACAAGATATTATAAAAACAAATGGGGAAGGTTAAACTCTCTTTCGCAAATCGAAAATGCCGTATCTTTTGCAACCGGACTCCGTTTTCGATGATCTTGGGCTCGCTAGACTCGCAACGAAAAGCTCTACAAGATCATGCAAAGAAACATCATTGTCCATCATGTGAGGAGGAAATCAAAAGGAGAGAGTTTGACCTCTCCTAGAAGAGACAAACCGGAAAAACCTCCAATATCAAAAACCCAAGAAGATATTCATGAAATCCGTTTTTGATGAACTAGAGCTTGGTATGGAGATGAACACAAGATATCTAAATTCTCACAAGGATAAAAGCCAAATAAGAACCAATAAAGATGATTGCAAGGATGCAAGGATGCAAATGTTTGAGCTCTCCACGAACGATACGATCAGGATACTCGGTCGAGAGCTCCTCTTGATAGTACGGTTAACTATCCTATAATCCGGTCTCTCCACTAACATCATGAGACCGGTAAAATAAAAACCCTATCAAGATCATACATTTTCCTTGCGCATTAATCCACTTGAGGTCGATGAAGACGATCTTCATCTCCTCAAGGCGAACCACCTTTCTTGATTGCGCTTTGCTTGGTGAAGATTCACATGTTGCTCCCCCACACACCAAGATGGGAGAAGCACTCTTCGACATATCTTCACTTGGACTTGAGTGTTGATCAACAGAAGATCTTCTTCCCTTAACCTTGACTCCAACAAATGGAGAACAAGCAAGCTAACAGACAACCTACACATATAGCTCAATACAAATATTAGTCCATAGAGATTGTCATTAATTACCAAAACCATGCATGGGGGCAACATGCACTTTCACTACTGTTTACTAAGCCTCAAAGTGGCACTCTTTGCAAAAAGTACCGCGAATGATGCTAATAAAAGAGGCAAATACAAATAAAGGCAGAATCTGTCAAAACTGGAAAGTGTGTAAAAATCAAATTTTTAGAGGCACTTACGAAGCTCAAATCAGAAAACTTAAATCTAATGGAAGATAGATAAAAATATCAGTCTTTATGTTAAAAAAATTCATAAAAATAAAACGTTCTGGGATTTTTCAATATTTTCTGTAACAGGCGCACAAAATCTGTTTCTCGACAGCAAAATCAACACCTCGCACTTTCAATGCGTTAGAGGCTAATTCTTGGCACAAAAAAACAAAATAAAAAAATAAAATGAAGTTGGCTACAGAAGCAACAACTCCATGACTCAAGAAAGCAAAAATAAAAATTGGGTTGACAAGCACTTTTCTTTAATGCCTTTTAGCTAGGCGCAATGCCAAATATCAAGTCTTTTCGGAGGCCTTAGAAACATCAAGAGCATAGCTAGACCTTATCATTGATTCAAAAGGTAGCTTCATTCTCTTTCTTGGGAAGTGTTCCATCCCTTTTCTAAGAGGAAACTGAAATCTTATATTTCCCTCTTTCATATCAATGATAGCACCAACGGTTCTCAAAAACGGTCTTCCCAAAATACTAGGACGAGAAGTATTCCACTCAATGTCCATAACGATGAAATCAACGGGAACACAATTATTACTAACAAAAATGAGAACATCATCAATTCTACCCAAAGGTTTCTTCTTAGAAGAATCAGCAAGATGCACATATAAATGACATTCTTCCAACGGTTTCAAACTAAGCATATCATAGAAACTTTTAGGCATATGAGAAACACTTGCACAAAGATCACATAAAGCATTGCAATTCAAGTCATTTATTTCCATCTTAATAGAAGGCTCCCAACCATCTTGTAATTTTCTAGGAATGGAGGTTTCAAGTTGGAGCTTTTCTTCCCTAGCCTTGATAAGAGCATTGGTAATGTGTTTAGTAAAAGCAATGTTTAACTTACTAGCATCGGGTGACTTAGCAAGTTTTTGTAGGAACTTTATGACTTCGGTAAGATTGCAATTATCAAAGTCAATTTCGTCATCTTTAAAGAGGCTAGGAGGGTCATCATTAGTAGTTTGGATAGTATAAACATTAACAGTTTTACTATTCATTTCAGCAATTCTAGTTTCTTCTTCCTCATTAGCCCACCTAGCATGCAAGCGAGATAACATCATTTCATTCTCATTAATTTGAATAGAAATAACATTTAAAGATTCAGTAGGCTTGTCTTGAAGAGGAGTGGTTCTAATTTTTAAAATTTCAACATCATGAGCAAGATTCTCCACTTATGGAACAAGACTATCAAGTTTTTCAAGTTTCTCTTCAACAGTTTAATTAAAAACTCTTTGTGTAGTAATGAAATATTTTTGAACATTTTCAAGATCAGTAGGCACACTCCTATTAGCATTATAAGAATTACCATAATAATTACCATAAGAGTTGCCATTATTAGGAGGATAAGGTTTATAGTTGTTACCACCAAAATTATTTCGATAAGCATTATTATTGAAATTATTTCTATTAAGGAAATTAACATCAACTTGATCCTTTTCTTGAGCAATTAATGAAGCAAGAGGAACATTATTAGAATCAATAGGGGACTGATTGGTAGCAAGCATATACATAATCATATCAGCCTTCTCATTCAAAGAGGAAATTTCCTCGACATAATTTACCTTCTTACAAGTTGGAGCTCTCTTGGTGTGCCATTGTGAATAATTTGTCATCATTTCATCCAAAAGTTTAGTTGCTGCACCTAATTTGGTGGACATGAAAGTTCCTCCCGTGGCCGAGTCCAACAAGTTCCTTGAAGAAAAATTCAAACCTGCATAAAAAGTTTGGACAACCATCCAAGTAGTTAATCCATGCGTGGGACAATTTTTAACCATAGACGTCATTCTTTCCCAAGCTTGAGCAACATGTTCATTATCAAATTGCCTAAAGTTCAAAATGTTACTCCTCAATTGTATAATTTTAGCAGGTGGATAGTATTTTCCAATAAAAGCATCTTTGCATTTAGTCCAAGAATCAATGCTATTTCTAGGCAAAGACAGTAACCATTCTTTAGCTCTCCCTCTCAAAAAGAAAGGGAAGAGTTTCAGTTTTATGATGTCACTTTCAAACTCTTTATATTTTTTCATATCACGTAACTCAACAAATTTATTTAAATGAGAGGCGGCATCATCAGTACTAGCACCGGAAAATTGCTCTTTCATAACAAGATTTAGCAAAGCAAGTTTAATTTCATAAGATTCCGCTTTAGTGGCGGGTGGAGCAATCGGAGAGCATATGAAATCATTATTATTAGTGCTAGTAAAGTCACACAACTTAGTATTCTCAGAAGAAGACATATTGAAAAAGCAAACTAACAAGACAGAAATAAAGACTACACTAATTTTTTGGAGTTTTAAAATTTTTAAACGAGTAAATAAGCAAAACAAGAAGTAAACTAAGCAAGCCAAAGACAAAGTAAGGTGATTGAGAGTGTCAAACTCCCCTTGCTGCAGCTCCAAAGTCCCCGGCAACGGTGCCAGAAAACTGCTTGATGGTGTTGGTGATGGAGTTGGGTGGTGCCCCAAGCGAAGACGTGAATGTAGCAAGTAACAGTTTTCCCTCAATTAAGAACCGAGGTTTATCGAACCAGTAAGACTTTGCAATCAACAACGAGGTGCACGTCAACGCTGTCACGCATACCATTGACGAACTTGGACCTGCACACACTCAAACAATTACTTTGCCCCCAATGGCAAGAAGGTTGTCAATCTTCTCGGTCTGCTGAAAACAAAGCGGTTAAACGTATAGTATAGTGAATGAATTTATGGAAACGGACCAGCGAGAAAGTGAAAATGAAAAGCAAGTAAACGAGGTTGAAACAATGTAAAAAGATGGACCAGGGGCCATGGGTTCACTAGTGGTGTCTCTCCAATAAATAAAATACTCATATGACGGGTAAACAAATTACAGTTAGACAATTGACAAGATTATGGCACAAACTTAATCTAGCTATATCAAAGTGTTCATGGTAATATTCATGTAGGCATCACAACAAATAACAAAGACCATTGAATCCAACTGCATCTTTGCCTAAAAAGTCCACCTAAGGATCGCTATCCAGCCTGTCACTCATCGGTATTAAGTTGCAAGCAACACACTATTACATTAATTAAGGTGTATGATGTAAGCAATATTTATAATCACGTAGACATAAACACCGCTGTTTTCCCCTAGTCACAACAGCACACCCTCGTCCTTAGACGTTTCTGTCACTCGTGCCCAGGCACATGAGGAGGCATGAACCAACTATCTAGCATAAATACTTTCTCTTGAGATACAAGCAATCACTTGGCCAAAGTGTAGCGCCCCGACCCCAGAACTATACAGTGAAGCGTTGTGCAACCGGTCATGCTACACAATTGAGGGTTACTGGGTTTACCAATCCCGGGCCAAAACACATTGGCAGGTGTGCTCGGAATGGATCATCAGCACACAACACCTCGATCATGCCATAAGCTCAGACATCGCTATCACGTATAGTAAAGAGACCGAGACTTGTGGAACAACTGGCACATTACATACTCTACGACACAAAAACATATAGCAACTCATATAAGAGAAGATACAAATATTACACACAAAAGGATCATAGATCCAACAATACATCAAGCGGAAGCGGGTAGTGTTGTCTAACAACAAGATGCAAATATATGGCCTAAGAGGCCTACAAATAAAAGATCCCAGCCAGCTTGTTCCACGGTCCCAAGCTGCCACCTGGGAACCCCGGACTACTAGTCGATGTCCACGAAGAAACCACCTAGCTGCTCGGTGTCGTCCTCCTCTGAAATACAAAGTCATAGAGGCAGCAAAGAGAGACTGAGTACGATGTACTCACAAGTTTAGTAGGGCGATATAGGCCCGATGCTGACGGAGGCTCTAAGGCTGTATAATGTAGCTAATTTGCACAAAGCTAGACTTTCATTTAAAAGATATAAAAGACACAAGGCATCGTCTATTCAGAATATTTTTCATAAAGGGGATAAGAGAGTAAACTTTTCCTCTTCGGTTCTCATCGAACCAACTTGTAGCCAACACCCACTCATCTCCATCAAGGCACCCCCTCGAATCACCCTCGAGGAAATGAACCTTTATCACACGTTGGTTATGCAACCTTTAGCTGCCATATCAATTAGGTTAAGGTTCTCTATGATCTTATCGTCTATTCCCAAGTCGTCCATAACCGCGGACACGGCTTTTCGAAAAGATTAAACCCTGCAGGGGTGTACTAATTTACCCATTGTTACCGTCCGGCTCGCCTAGTTAGCTCTCTTCCGGGGAAAGCTGGCAAGTGGGAGCGGTTAAACCTTTACCTCGCGTGAGACTATCCAAGGGTCATCAGTGGCCACATGACAAGTTCAGTGCCTATTTCAACACCCTGCCCCATTGCCACATCCTAAACACCACCACACACACCCCATCTTCGCGCCATCATCCACCTGCAACGCACACGCAAATGGAAAGCGCAAATCTAGAGGAGCCTTGGATACGCCTGCACAAGTTATTCAGTTAGTAAGGCGCCCATACNACGACGCTGCTCAGTGGATCTTCGGGCCGATACCGATGTTCGTCTGCTCAGTATTCATGGTCTTCATCCTACACATGCTGGACAGCAACTCTTTGCCGCTGCACCAGTACCAGTTTACAGTTCGGAAACGGCACGATCATAGACCTCTGCCAACCACTATAGTCACAAGGCAGCCAAATCCTCAGCATGCAATTATCAGTAGCCCAATATTATCGCCTGTAACATTTTTCGCTTGATCATGAAACGTTTTGTTACACAACCTACAGGCGCGCGCAAAATTTCATTACATGGTATGTAAAGAAATCAGGACACGAAGTCTAAACCTACGGCATTCAACATCAAGTATTTTATGGAAGTTCATGGTTCAGAAGCATTCTTGAGTTCTTGGCAGATTTCCATTTGAATGAAATCCTCACGTTCCATAACCTTCAGCATCACTAAATCCATGTTAAGCATGGCACTGCTTGGCCCTAGCTCCCCGCGTCTATGCTTTCTATAGAAGAACTGTGGGGACATTGCGGTCCTTCTCACTGCCTTCAGCAGATTTCTTATTGCCTCGCTTCTTGAGCTTGTTTTTGAACCTGAATTGATCTTTCCTTTTTCTCCCATCCTTTCTTGTGCTTCTTGTAAATGAACATCGCTGCTCGGGCATCCTCAATCTGTACGATTACCAAAATGTCCATGCAAACTAGTCATGAACAGAACTAATATTAACAAGAAAGTGTTAGGCCAAGGATATTGGATTTTCAGTCTACTATTAAGTCACACTGAGCAAGTAGCCAAGTAGTAGCTATGCATCATGTGAGCAAGTAATATTAACTCGAGAACAAATCACAAATATGTTAAGGCTGATTTCACAATAAGCCATTGCTCGATGTGAGCTTGTACACAAGCCATCAAAATCCAACATTGTTGATTGAGCTCTTCAGCCAGGGCATTCGAATCAAATTTTGTTGATCTGATCCCTTACACTATTTAGTTATATTCAGTTAACTATGTTTAGTACTAAAATCCATACAGTTGTTGACCCTTTCAACTAATACATCTCCAACATGGTTGTTCATTTGAGTCAATGATTATTGGTATATGTCTGTTTTTTTTGTGATCAATCATCTGGACTTTCTTAATGTTCTCTATAAACCACCAAACAGAAACAGTAAATTTGTGTAAGTTCAAAGCTTCAAAAAAAATTTGTGTAAGTTCAGAATGTACAAACATCTCAACGTATCAGGTAATAAAACACTATCTGTAAAGTATATTTCAAAATTAGAAATCTAATAATCTTACCAGTTAGCCCTGGTTCAAAGTAACAGTTCAAGTTGACACAACTTTGTAGTCGCAAGTCACAACATTTAGTTATGTAAGCAAAAGGACTTAACTAACATATTCAAATATATGGACTAAAATAAATTAAAATGCATTGTTGAGGGACTCAAAACTGAACTCGAGGGCCTAAAGACCATTTAGAAAATACTATGAATACAATATCACACATACCGGGCAGTGCTCTTGCTGTTGTATCTTAACACAGAGTTCTTGAGAAGCAAGATCTTTCAATGATCTCCGCTTGCCTTCCCTAAAATGAAACACATGTGTCCATAAGCAATCTTAATAAGCATATGGACTATGCTAGAACAGGGTGTTTAAACCATCTAACCGTCGGAAAAGTTCATATTCTGAGGTGTCTCTTATGTCCTTCTTTGGGTGGCCTAGTAGTAAGACCTGACAAAGACTGTACCACATTAGACAAGATAACAAAGTGCTTGGCGGCGAGTTAAGCTCCCTAACAACCTTAAGATCATGGTGTAAGGCATGCCCAACAATAACCCTTCCTGTGATAAGCTCAGCTACGTCCTTCTGAACAACCGGGAAATCTTTGGCTGCAGTATAATAAAATAGTGTCGTATAACCCATACGGATTGCAACCATCCAGAGAAAAATATTATAACATACAGTGCTATTGTAGTAACGCCAGTACCTTTATTCATGTGCTTAGGTCTAATCCCACTAATATGGGTACGGTAGTCAACTATTCGCTCCATTGGTCGAACATATTCATCATATACAATGTTGCCAAAGGAATTAACCTAACGGGAAGCACAATAACATTAGAGGCTGATGTTCAAACGGAAGGAATTATTTAGAATAGAATAGACTGCTCAAGTAGTTCAGCTTTTAAAATGTTGATTTAGTGAGGGAAAAGCAGCCTACCCTTCTTATAAATCTTCATAAAAAGTAAGCCTACGACATAGAAAATCAATGAGAAATCTTCAGTGCATGAATATTAATAGTATCAATTTAATTGTCTGAGTCTAAACTGTAAGCACATCTGAACTGACAAATAGGCACATCCAAATTACAATAGCTTTGTGCCCTTCTCGCATAAGATCAATGACATGCTCGTCTTGCCATCAATAACAAGAATAATGGTAAAGTGTTTTTGTTCTGCTCCTATAGCCAATTTCCAACATACAGATGAGCTAGTTAATGCGCAGATGGCTGTCTCTCCGGAGGGCTGTGGTTACTTTGGTCCGAAGATGTTTATCACTCAGTCAAGTTCTCAAATAGTAATATTATCTTAGCTTTAGCGGTGCATATGCCCACTAATGTAGAGTTTATGCTTGCTTGTGTCTACGGAGATCCGTATCATCGTCATACTAAAATGATCTGGGAGCATATTTACAATTTTGTGTGTGATAACCTAGGCAAGCCAATAGTATGTTTAGGAGATTTAAACAATATTATGTATGATACGGATACTTCCTCTGTTAATGTTCATTATAATCGTATGCGTGCATTCATATGTGAAGCAATGTGGTTTGTTCGATCTTGGTTTTTCTGGCCCAGCTTATACGAGGACAAATAGACGTTTTTCTTCCAACCCTGTGTTTCAAAGACTTGATCGTTGCTTGGCTAATGCTGAATGGTGTGACCTTTTTCCAAACACTAATGTTTTTAACTTGCCTATTATTTTGAGTGATCATGCTCCTATTTTGGTCTCCACGGAATCCAAGTTTCGCAGGCCTGGTTTGACTTTTAAGTTTGAAAATTGGTGGGCTCTTGAGGAAGACTTCCATACTGTTGCAAAAGATGCTTGGTCCTCTACAACTAACAGGCCCTTCCACTCCAGAACTAACAATCTTGCAGGGACACTAACAAAATGGTGCAAGAAAAAGAAACCTCTCCAAGTGCAGATTCAAACTCTGGAAGAACAAATCAACAACATTCAGCTACAACCCCTTCAGGATCAGGATCATTCTCTAGAGGTTCGACTTGTAGCTCAATATGAAAGTAACATGACTAAGCTAAATGAATATTACAGGCAAAGGGCAAAGAAACATTGGGCTACTCACGGTGACAGGAATACCTCTTTTTTTCATACTGCTGTCACTAAACGCAGGAGACGCAACCACATAATTTCCATCAAGGATGCGTGACAAGGATCTATTTGATCCCCAGGACATTGCAAATGAGTTTGTGGACTATTTTAAAAATATTTTCCAATCATTCTGTCCTAACAATGGTAGAACTTCCTTAAATACTACTTTGCTGAGGACATACAAGACTTTACTACTTCTGTACCATATAAGCAGGAACTGAGGGATATCTTGAAAGAAATGAGGAGGAATGCCTCTCCAGGTCCAGATGGCTTCAATGCAGGCTTCTACAAAACAGCTTGGAGCTGGATTGGTGATGATGTCACTAATTTGGTAAGGAATTTTTACGTCACAGGTGTTTTACCTCCTCGCCTAAATGAAACTCATATTGCTCTTATTCCTAAAAAAATCATTTGTCAATTACCTTCAGATTTCAGACCTATAAGCCTTTGCAATGTTATTTACAAGATTATTGCTAAGTCCCTGGCTAATAGATTGAAACCTCACCTGCCAGAATACATCCATCCTTCTCAACAGGCTTTCATAGAAGGTAGACGCATAAGTAATAATATTATAGTGGCCCAGGAAATTGCTCACTCTTTCTCTTTAAAATCCTATGATGGCAAAGACTTTATGCTTAAAATTGATCTTGCCAAAGCTTTTGATAGAATTGAATGGCATTTCATAGCTTCTGCTCTTGCTCGTAAGGGGTTGCATCGCCACTTCATTAATCTTATACATGCTTGTATTTCATCCCCCACTTTTTCTGTGATCATTAATGGACAACCTTTTGGCCGTTTCAAAAGCTCTAGGGGTATAAGACAGGATGTCCTTTATCCCCATCTCTTTTTGTTTTTGCAGTTAATGAGCTCTCGCTGGCCCTACAGGATGCACTACAAGCCAATCAGCTCTCAGGTATATCCTTAGGTCCAAACTGCCCTCCTATCCACTCTTTGATGTTCGCTGATGATGTATTGGTATGTGGTAAAGCTACTACACAGGAAGCACAATCTATTTCCAAATTCTACACAGTTTTTCAATCTTTCGGGGCAGCTTCCCAACTGGAATAAATCTGGCATTATGTTTAGTACTAAGGTTTCTTTGCAGGAAAAACAGGATATAAGGAACTTATTCCCAGTGCCAGATATGGATAACTCCTTCATACACTTAGGTCACCCTCTTATTCTTCCGGGCAAGGATAGAGCTAGAGCCTACAATTTTGTATATGACAAATTTAAATCTAAGCTCTCTACTTACAAAGCAAATAGGCTATCTCATGCAGCTAGACTGACCTTGATTAAATATGTGTTCTCTTCGATACCAGTCTATTACATGTCCAATATCTTGTTTTCTAAGAAATTTCTTGCTAGGCTCACGGCTATCATCAGGAATTTCTGGTGGACAGGTGTTAAAGATGACTCTGCTACAAGAGCCTTATGTTTGAGAGCTTGGGCAGACATATGTACACAAAAGAAGTTAGGCGGCCTGGGAATTAGGAATCTACAAGCCGTCAATCAGAGTTTAATTCTCTTTGCTGCTTGGAGACTTGCTAAGGAACCTAACAGTAACTTGGCTCTTATCCTCAAATCAAAGTACCATTCTGATACCTGATTTGGAGAGCAAAAGCCAATCTTCCCAAATCAGCTTTCTGGACAGCCATACTCAAGGTAAGACATCTCCTGATTTATGCATCTTTTTATCAACTAGTGGATGGTAGTTCTTCTATTTGGAGCTCTCCTTGGTTCTCGAAATGGCAAGATATCTATGATAATTTGATTATTCAACAGCCACCCTATTCCTATCCGGCAGTGGCAAAGGATTTGTGGTCTAGAAATCAAAAGGCCTGGAATAGCCAGCTAGTTAATTCTCTGTTTACTCCTGAAACTGCAGCTGCCATCTTGCAAACCCCTATTGTTGATGCTCCAGGTCATGATTTACTTGTATGGAAGCTAACACCTACAGGTGAATTCTCAACTAAAAGTGCCTACAAGCATTGCTACAACAATCTTGAGCTCCCTGTTAATCAGAGACCCAAGCCAGTGCCGCAACAGGTAATTACGCTTCTCAATCAGGCCTGGGCAGAAAAATTTATGTTACCCAACGTTCAGACTTTTGCTTGGAGACTTCTTCGTCGAGCCCTAGCTACAGGTAAGAGAGCAGGTAAGTATTCTAAACATATAAAATCTGAGTGCTCTAGGTGTGGTATAGAAGAAGATGAAACGCATATGTTATTTTTGTGTCAGTTTTCCAAAGCAGTATGGTTTTCACATCCTTGGTACATCAGAACTGAAGTGTTAGTTGCTACGCACCACACTATACCTGATATGATACAATGTTTGCTTTCATCCAATCATCCTCACATTTCAACTGTAATCTCTATACTTTTCTTTGGTGCTTATGGAAAGTGAGAAACGACTATCTATTTAATCGCAAAAATGTTAAGCCAGAGCAGGTTTTTGCTGTATACAATGCTCTTATGCAGGACACCTCACTCATGAAGAAGGTACAGGTTCAGGATTTGCTTTTGAAGGAAGATCAAGGTCGGCCAGAGCATCTACAACTTCTTGTTGCTAGTCCTCCTCAGGTTACAATCAACTTTTCAGGTTCTACAATATATCCAGATGCAGCATGGTTGTTGGAGCCAGGACAAGAAGCAACAACAGCGGGCATTGGTGTTTTTCTACAGTTAACCGGCAACCATACCAGCCATCTATACATATCTGCCGTAACGCCACCAGTAGCATCAGCTCTCCAGGCAGAAGCTTATGGATTGTTGTTGGCGGTAAAAATTGCAGCTGAACTACATGTGCAGGACCCCAAGTTTTTGCGGACTCTTCGGTGCTTGCTTCGGCTGTTGCAGAACCTGATGTAGTCAGAGCAGGTCCGTGGGCTATCCGGCCAATCTTAGCAGCCATTCAGGCTACGCCTTCATGTCTGCCAAGCAGGACAAGGTGCACAGGAGCCTGAACTTCAAGGCACATCATCAGGCCAGACTTGCGATCAAAGTTCAAGGAAAACCTTTTAGCTCCACGTGCTTACATACAGTTCAAAGGTTAGGTGCAAATCAAGGACATTGTCCTACATGTAATGTGCTTTCAGCCATGAGTGTTCAGCCACTCAAGCTGCTGTTTGTAAAGTGTGCTTAGATCCTTATTAATAAAATCCTTCAGTTCAAAAAAAAAATGCTAAGATTAATGATGCCCCCTGTAACAACTCAAAATAATACTTGCTGACAGCACTGCCTCGCTATAATAATTATAGTACACTGAGACATGACCAAATCATAAGAGCATTAACAGTGGGGCAATGTCAGTCTTACCAAAGGCACATAGCATAATTACTGAGTTGGAAGAGAGAATAAAAAAAAGTGCATGACTTCTGTTAACTGAGATAATCTCTTGGCACTTAAGACGGTTTTCTCCATTGTACAACATGTCATCTCTTAGCCATATATTTGTCAATCAAATTTTACTACATCCAATCCAAAATGCAAGTCCTGGAATTTTACCAATCAAACATTTCTAAGTTTGATCATTTATAAAGATAGAATTACTAACATCACAGATATCAGATTGACATTACCAGATTTATCACGAAATATAATTCTACAATATGTAAATGCTTTTGCGTGAGGCAACATACGCACAGAAATAAGTAATTGACGGTCAAAGTAATATCTTCAAGACTTTCAATCTTTTATGTCGTAAAAACTTCCATTTTTCAGATTTTCTATTGGAGGAAGCAATCACCACATAAGTGTAGAGGCATGCAAACAAAAAAAAATGAACTGAGGCATGCAACATACAGATGAGCTAGTTAATGCACAAAAAAATTGAACTGAGGCATGCTCCTCTTGCCATCAATAACAGTGATGTGTTTTTGTTCTGCTCCTATAGCCAATTTCCAACATACAGATGAGCTAGTTAATGCACAATGGCCAATTTTCTCCATTGTACAATGTCACCTCTTAGCCATATACTATTTGTCAATCAAACTTTACTACATCCGATCCAAAATGCAAGTCCTGGAATTTTATCAATCAAACATTTCTAAGTTTGACCATTTATAAAGGAAGAATTACTAACATCACAGATATCAGATTGACATTACCAGATTTATCACGAAACATAATTCTACAATATGTAAATGCTTTGCATGAGGCAACATACGACAGAAATAAGTAAGATGGTCAAAGTACTATCTTGAAGACTTTCATGTTGTAAAGACTTCCATTTTCTATTGGAGGAAGCAATCACCACATAAGTGTAGAGGCATGCAAACAATAGTTTTGAACTGAGGCATGCACACATTAATTGACAAACATAACACCAGAGATAATCCATTGTATAATATGTTTTTGCTGTCATCTCTAGTCTCTAGATGAAGTGGACTAGTGGAGGCTTAAGAGAAGGCCGCCAAGCTAATCAAGAGGTATTCAAACTAATACCTGAATATTTCGCTTACTAGTTACCACTTCTAAGTTCAACTTACAATATCTTCCTTGCAAACAATAAAGCTACCAACTGGGATCCATCTGAGTTCTAGCTTACAATATCTTCCAAGCTAGAAGCACCTATTAGCCAAGCCAAAGTTCCAAACATCTGGTGAATACGGAGCCTCCGACAGTGGGTTTCCAAACTCAACTGAATAAGCCCTAAACTCGACTGAAGAACAGTTGCAATCTCATTCCCCGCAGAATGCAAGACATTATATATATATGCAGTTATTTCATGACTGCACAGGTCGCAGGTCCTCAAACAAAGCATTTACCATCGGCACAGCAAAATTAGCAATCAAGCATGGCACTGAGCCAAGTAATACACAAAGAAATGAAAAATGGCACTTACCAAGCTGACCCTGGCGAGGGGCGCTCTTGCTGCCACCGGCTCCAACCCCGACCATCTCGCAGTCCATCGCCAACGCCTTCGTCAGGCTGACCACAACCACCACCAAATCAAAACCCAAACGCCTCAAAGGTCATACAGGGGAGGGAAGGTGACTGCGAGAGCCTGCTCACCTGGTGTCGTCAGAGGTCGGCTCGAGATTGGTACTTAGCTCCGGCGCCTTCGGGTCGGGAGACGGCTGAGGGGGCGGAGACGGGGCGGGGCGATTCTTGCGCTTGCCGAGGAACGTGGAGGCAGGGAGCTTGGACTGGAGCTGAGCCCAGTTAGGGTTTAAGGCGGAGGGATCAGCTGGTTTTGTCTTGGGCTTCCGCTTCGGGGTGCGCTTAGTGTCTGCGGCTGTCGCGGCGCTCCTGAAGACGGCGGCGGCGGAGCCGCCATGGACAATTGCGGCGCGGGAGCTGACGGGGGCGTGTTTGGGTCCTCGTAACGTCAAGGGTTTGGGTTCTTTGCCTTTTGCTCTTGGAAAAAGTCCATTTTCAACCCTGAATTCGTAGAGGTTTGGCGAAATGAGCCCTGAACTCGAAATCCCTGTCGTTTGTACCCTGAATTTGCGAATCCCGGTCTAAATTGAACCCTGGAGCTGTTTGGTACACCGGGAAAGTAACAACCCAAACCAGGAATACATGTTACTCTCACTAACAGTGGGGCCACATGTTAGATAAAAAAATCAAAAAGTGACGAGCGCGCGGCCGTGGCGTGCGGCGAGCAACGTGGTCGCGGCCATGGCGTGCGGCGAGCAGGGGCGGCGAGCTCGCGGCCGAGGCGTTGAGCAGCGGCGTGGCGAGCCGGGGCAGCATACGCGCGACGGTGGTGTGCGGCGAGGAGCGCGAGGCCGTGGCGTGCAGGGGGCCGGTGAACGCACGTCGGCCGCCACGCTTCGTTCAGTGTAGAGGTGGAAGATGGGTATGACATGTGGGTCCGCTTTATCAGTGAGAGCACCTGACTATTTAATATGGGGTTTTTTATTTTTACATGTAAAAAATCTTTAGGGTTTGATTTAGACCGGGATTCGTACGTTTAGGGTACAAACGACAGGGATTTAGAGTTTAGGGTTCATTTCGCCGAACCTCTACGAGTTCGGGGTTGAAAATGGACTTTTTCCTTTGCTTTTTGGCCCTTTGGAGAGCCTGGACACGGTCGAAAATAGCTACACAACCAAAAACCCTATAGTCAAAATTAAATATTCTGAGTGCCCGGCTTACCTACCCAGCTTATATGTGGGGGCGGAAATGAGGGAAAATACTACGTTTAACATGGAGACATATGACCCTGGTTGTGAAATGCATTTTCTAAATGTTTAAAAATTCTGGAAAAAAATCGCGTGTATGTGCGCAGAAATTTCACGAAGAAGAAGAAATTGTCGAGGTATCTTTAAAGGGGTGCCATACTACGACGGTGAGAGAGGAGGGTGGAGTAGGACGTGGATAGTTCCGGTGACGGGATTGGCACAGTTTTACCCAGCTTCGGATCTCACAACGGCGACGAGATTCTACGTGCTGCTATAATTCACTAT
The DNA here is from genome assembly GCA_012064385.1 of Puccinellia tenuiflora. Classification (NCBI taxonomy): domain Eukaryota; kingdom Viridiplantae; phylum Streptophyta; class Magnoliopsida; order Poales; family Poaceae; genus Puccinellia; species Puccinellia tenuiflora. The sequence goes on along the minus strand of QRDG01000279.1, from coordinate 276,946 downwards.
AAGGCAAACAATGCTAGTTACAATGAGATTGTTTCACGAGTCTGCTCTAACGCGTCCCATAGTCCGGCTTATATAGGCATCCGGGACTAAGGCTTACAGGAGAGTCCTAACCGACTAAGGGACGAGTTCGTATTCGTTCCGGCTTAGGCCATGTCTTCCTTGCCAAGGCAGCGTTTTCTGGGCCGCCTTCTGGAGTCTTCCTTAAGCCAGATGGGCCTCCTGTGCTTCAGCTTACAAGGACGCCCGACAAAGCCGGCTGGCTATGTCACCACATAGGCCACCCTGTCAGTCTGGTTTAAACCTTAATGATGAGGATCCTATTCGGCATATCCCCAACATAGCCCCCAGAAAGCTTTAAGTTTGCCGGCGGCCGGCTCTTGGTGTCATAGACTTGACTGCTTCCGCCATTTTTGATCGATCCGCCAAAAACTTGAAGCCTTCCCAAAACTCTAGCTCTTATGTCGAATTGTTGCGCTAAGCCGGCTCTTTGGATGAATTCCAAAGATTCGATTTCAGTGTTTGTACTAACATGACTTCCGCGTCAGAGACTTAGGACTTGTCAGTTTGACCCGGAAATCCGAACGACAAAAAACATCATGATTACGTTTTTCCCGCGCGGCGGAACCGAGGCGCCGCGGAGAAGATATGCTACAGCCACGTATCCACCTCGCGTAGTTACGCGGCGCGTGGCGAGATTTCAGGGCTTCTCGCCGTACGTGACAAGGATCGTGGGGCTCCCCTTATAAGAATTTCCCCATTTTCAGTTCTTCCCCCTTCGGTCACAACGCTCTTGCCCATTCTCCTCCAAAAACTCCCTCGAGCCCATCTCCTCTCGCCGAAGATCGGGAACCGAGCTCCGATGGCCTCGCCAGCAGCCGCCACTGCGCCCTCCGCCGTTGACTCCACCGCCGCTACGACGGCCGAGCCCTCTCCTACTCCCATAACCGTGGGGGAGAATCTAGGGGCGAGCACGGTTGCGGCTTCTTCGTCGACCGCGCCTCCAGATCCGCACCGTAGCATCGCCGCTCCCGCGGCCACTCCCGATGCAACTTCCGACGACGAGTCCGCGGCCGTCGATGAGGAAGAGGACGCCGACGAGGAGGTGTCCGACGCACCCTCCCATGAGTGGCAGCCTCCTACATTGGAGAGGCTTAGATGAAGGTCATGGCGGTGGAAGGGATCATCCCGCCATCCAGCAAAAGGCACATGGAGGAGCGCGTACGGCGACCCGTCCCCTACTCCAATAAGGTACGAACGGGTACTGCTCACTTCCCACACTCTTCGCGGAATGGCTTTGCCGCTTTCCACCTTTTTCTTAGAGCTGCTGAGCTATTATGGCCTGCAGCCTCACAATATGACGCCCAATAGCCTGTTGTACATTGCCGGCTTTGTTGGGATGTTTGAGGGTTACCTAGGCATAAAACCTAGGTTAGATTTGTTCACCTACTGCTTCAATGTCAAGAGGCAGACGGTGAAGGGTAAGTTAGTCTCCTGCGGCACCGTTAGCTTCAACATGCACTGGGATTATGGCAAGTGGTACCCCCAGGTCTCCATTGTGGAGTCTGACAAAGGGTGGACTGCCTCTTTCTTTTACTGTAAGGATGTGTCGGCTCCGGGTCAATCTACCGGGATGTCGCCTTTTCTTGATGTCGCCGGCGTCCCCAATGATGCCTGGAACGAGAAGCCGGTGAAAGTTCTTCCCAGTGATCTTAGTATCATCAAAAGGCATATCACTAAGCTGACTTCCGGCTCGCCCAAGCTCACGGGCGAAGACACTGTCCTTTCTGGATAAGGCAAATTCAGCCGCTCCAGCATCGTGACCAACTCTTGTGCGAGTATACCGACGAGGTCTCTGATCCTCAACGGACTTGCAAAGACGATTTCAACGAACACCACCTGGCTCACCGGATGAACCAGCTGGTGAAGAACCGGTCGCAATACATGGAATCCTTCCCGATGTATACGGCGAATAACCCAGCTCCCCAGGTAACCAATGTTTACGATACGTTATGATTTTATTTGCTTTACTGCAACATGGCTTCATATTTTGTCTTTTCAAATAGTTGTCAACACTTGGGGAGACCGATCTCGCACCTGCTCCGGCGAAAGCCGGATCGAGGAAGAAATCTACCGCTCCCTTCTCCGCAGCTGCTGCTGAAAGCCGGAAGAGGAAGAAGATCGACCGGCCAGTCCCGGCCGATGTCAAAATCACCAAAATCGAGGATGATGCCCTCGAGGGACTTAACATCTTGAAGAAGAAGTAAGTGAATCTTCCTCATACATTTGTCAACTTGATTTGCCGAAAAGATTTCCTGTGTTGATTGTTTGTTTATTGCGCAGACTTAAACCTGTCGCACCTCTAGAGAAAGTTATCCTTTCCCGGAAGAAGGGAACATTCGCCTCTCCCACCGTCGCACCTTCAACCCCCCCCCCCCCCCCCCCCCCGGCTTCCAAACCAGCTACAACGTAGGAGGAGGCTTTTGTCGGCCCGTCGATGCCGGCTTCCACTACTCGAACCCGGGCCTCCATGGCTCCGGCTTCTGAATGGGCCGCCACTACGGGGAAGGTGTCCTTAACTCCAGAAGAAGAAAGAGCTGAAGCCACGGCTAATGATGCTCCCACCTTCCAGCCAGTCAAGGAGGAGCCTTTTGACGATGAAGGCCGCCTTAAGGATGCTTTCAAAAGCCAGTTCGTGCCTTTGCCGAGCAAGCTTTCTCGTCAACAACCAAGGCCTTCTACAGATGGCATGCCGGCAGAAGACCGTGTGTACAACATGGTGGAAATCAGCGACATTCTTGACGAGACCCACCGTCATTCCATGAAACACTTTGAAGAAGGTGTTGCTCACCTTAGGAAGCAGATGGAGGTAACTACCATAACCATCCTGTAGCCCCCAAGGATTATACCGGAATTACGAACTAAATCCTGCATAATTCTTAGAGAGATGTTTAAGAAAAACTAATCATCCTAGCCCCCAAGGATTATGCCAAAATTATGAACTAAATCCTGCATAATACTTAGAGAACATTTTAGGATTTTCATGTGACTAGCCCCCAAGGATCAAGCCGTCTTTGCCAAAGGCGAACCTGATTCTTGAGTTCAGTTCAAAGTTGTGCCAATAAACTTATTGTTTAGGTTGAAAAAATGCAGAAGTCGCAAATTATGACGACTGAAACAATGGCGACCCTTAGCGAGAAGGAGAAAGAAATTCGCTGTCTTCGCGCGGAGCTTTATGACAAGGACGCCGTCATTGCTGAAAGAACAGGGTTGCCCCATGTGTGGTTTTGGTAATTAATGAAAATCTCTATGAACTAATGTTTTTATTGAGCTATACTTGTAGGTGTGTCCATATGTTTTGCTTGATCTACATGTGTTGGAGTCAAGGCTAAGGGAAGAAGATTATATGTTGATTAAGGCTAAGTGCGAGTTGATCAACACACAAGGCTAGTGATGTACCATGAGGGATCTTGTGATCTCATGGTATTTCCCCATGAGCATGCAATGAAAGGAAGATCCTATGTAGCCCATGGAGGATGGCATCTAGTGGTGATCGCCATCAAGGTTGTGTGGTGCAAGTTCAAGCTGATCAACATGAAGATATCACATGCTTGAAGCTTTCCATCCATGTGAAGATATGCCGAATAAGAGGCTCTCCCATATTGGTGTATGGGGGAGCATCATGTGAGTCTTCACCAAGCGAAGCGCAATTAAGAAAGGTGGTCCATCTTGAGAAGATGAAGATCGTCATCGTCGACCTCAAGTGGATTATGCGCAAGGAAAAAGTATGATCTTGATAGGTTTTTTATTTTACCGGTCTCATGATGTTATTTGAGAGACCGGGTTATAGGATAGATAACCGTACTATCAAGAGGGGCTCTTAAGTGAATAACTTGATCGCATCTTTGTGGAGAGCTCAAACCTTTGCATACTTGGCATATCATCTTTCTTGGTTGTTATTTGGTTTTTATCCATGTGAGAATTTAGAGCTTGTGTTCATCTCCATACCAAGCTCTAGTTCATCAAAAACGGTTTTCATATGAATATCTTGTTGCGTTTTTTATTTAGGAGGTTTATCGGTTTGTCTTTTATAGAGAGGTTTTACCTTTCCCCATTTGGCTTTATCCTCCCTTGTTGGACTATGATGTTTCACTAGCACAGAAAAGCTTACCCGTGGCGCACCAAAATGGCTTACCCGTGGCGCAGGGGCCTGCGCCACGGATTGCCACGCCACGGGTAATATTTAGCCGTGGCGCAGGCACCCATGTGCGCCACGGGTATATTTCGTTAGCCGTGGCGCACAGGTCCTGGTGCGCCACGAGTAGTTAGCCGTGGCGCAGAAGCCTATGTGCGCCATGGCTAAGGAGGAATACCCGTGGCGCACCACCCCGTTGTGCGCCACGGCTAACGTGCGCCACGGCTAGGCTTTGTGGTGCGCCACGGCTATGTTTTTCTGTATTTTTTTATATACTGCGTATTTATACAGATCCTAATATAGGTATTTATACAGACATATTCTATAATACAATTTGCAGAACAATATACATAATACATAGATCACATGCATTATAACTGAAAATAGATATAAGTAGACAAAATTATATACATCACATGCATCCCATCGGAGTCGAGTAGCAAGTTCGATCATCACATTACAAACTAAAGAATGTTTAATTACAACATGAATTCCATCGATTGTTTGAACATAAGCTAAGACATCTAGATAAGCTAGGCATCGACGGTCTTCGGGGCCGGGAAGGGGCGGACGCCGTCTTTCGTCGTGAAGGGCCGGATGTCGCCTTGTGCTTTTAAGCGCTGTTCCATCTCCGCATTATCGAGTGGAGCGCCGTCGTAGTAGAAAATGCCTCCAACAGTGAAGACATCGTGTACGATGATCCGCGCGAACATCTCCTGGATGCGATAGAATTCTTGTCGGAGATCACGATCTTGGATCGTCGCCAAGTGTTCGGCCCAGCGTTGTAGTTGTTCTTGCAACTTGAGTTGCTCTGCATCCCGTACGAAGGCACGGATCTGATGGATGGCGTAGTAGGCATCCCTCTCGCTGTTCTTTGGTTGCGTAACGCACGCAAAGTTGATAATGTGGTGGAATGATACCACACCTCCTCTTCCAGGTCTCTTCCTTTTGAAGACGCATCCCCTCATACTGAAGCCAACTAGAGCATTATCTAGAGCCTTCTTGAGGTTGGTGTAGTCTTTCGGTTTGTCCTCCCTACCCGAGTCCAAATATGTGACTACGGAATATTTCCGGCAAAGAACGAGCAGGACGCAATACTTGTCTCTGGGCAAAACAATTTAGACAGAGTGTTAGAAAAATAATGATAGAAATCTAATGAAGCATCTTCATTATGGCGTATATAATGACTACTTACTCGGGATAGTAAGGCAAGAGAATGTAACCCTTCCACTTATTCTCCACCATGATTTCTTCGAGGTGTTTCGACATAAATTGCCAGCCTTCATGGCTTCTGAAGTTGGTCTCGATCATGTAGTAGGGGTCCGCTATCGCGACGCCCCCGATCTTCTCTTTTGGGACCTGGTGGGCCGTACTGAGATAGAATAAGCGGATTAATGAGGATGGAGCCGCTTCAAGTTAAACATCTTGAAGATGTCATCAAATCGCACGAAACAGCAAATCCGCCGGCTTGTAACGCCCCAAGATCGGTACTATGCAGATTTGAGCGCTACCGCCAAATCCGCATAATAACGATCCTAAAGGACGCCCACCAGGCATAACGTGCACGTCGCAACACACACGTTATGCGGGTGGAATTGTGATAACATTACAACAGTTCTCGATGGAACCCACAAAGAACATATATACAACAACGACTCACGGAGTCAAGAACAAAGATACAGTACAAAGATCCAAATAACAACGGAAGCGGGTAGCGTCCGGCTACGGACAAGATACAAATTGGACTAAGAGTCCTGAAGATAAGCAAAGGCACCATATCCCTGCCCAGGCCAAGCCGGAGGGATTCCCAAACTAACGTCGTCAGACTTCAAACCTGTTGGCTGCATTGGAATAGCAGCCCCGAAGGGGTCAGTACTAGTATAAGTACTGGCAAGTAATACTCACAAGATATCAAAGCTGGAATTCCGGGGAAAAGGGTTAGCGATTGAGGTGGCGGCAAGCAGCACTAACAACTTATAGAGACACACTACGACTTTCGTCTAAAAGAGAGAAGGTAAGAGAGCGCATAGGTAACCAACTATTCTAACACCAAACATACCCAGCCAATTCCTTACTAGCCCGTTTATCCTACGAGCAGCAAGCCCAAAGGCACTCACACAGTTGGCAATTTTATAATTTATTATTGAAGTAGCTCTATCTTACTAATCATTTTATTATCATTAGGTGTAAGTTGTCTATGATCTTGTTAGCCAGCATCATCACCAAGTCGTCCATAACTGCGGACACGGCTTTTCGAAAAGATTTAACCCTGCAGGGGTGCACAAATGTAACCACACGCACTTTCAACCCTTGTTGCCAGCTATTAGCACACTTCCTAAGGTGTGCCGGCAGGGTATCCGACGCTACACTTTCCTTCAGTACCGCACAAGTCCAGGGAACCACCTAGCTAAGTCTGACCCACCTTGAAAGTCCGGCCGAAGCTCCGAGGTGGACTTAACCGTTTGCGTCTACGGCTAGGTGACACAAACTACCATGAGTTGGTCACTTCGCATCATACCGCAAGCCCTACGTAAGTAACCACGTATCCAACTTACCATATCATCCGCGCTTGTAATCGTAGAAACAACCGAACTACTTGTGGCGCCCTGGACAAGGCTGCAGATCCGGTACTAGGTCGAGGGGAGTCCCATTTCCACCCACATGTGGGTAGTGCGCTCAGTCTTGGATCAGAGGACAACAACTCGGGTCCTAGGCGACACTAGCAGAACAAATCACCATGATTGGCCTTCCGCCGGTGCCTTATCTTTATTAATTATTCCCATCGCCAAACATTAAAGATTATCATGTGAATTTAACCCAACTATCAAATTATAACAAGACTAGAACATGACTCGAGCAAAACAAACCTAAGCATGCACTACGACTCGCAAGGCCAACAAGGTAAACAAACAACAGGGTTAATAGGATGTGGGGGTGGGGCATATCATGGCTGCAAGGTAAACATGCAAATAGGATCGAGACACAAGCATCGTAATATAAGGCTAGCAAGGAACAAAAGATAGGAGGTGTGAGAGGCAGAAGACAAGCAAAGATAGCAAGGGAGTATCACTTGCCTGCAATCCGGTAGAGGTAGCAGGACCTGTCGTTACTCACATCAACTCAACGGCCTATCCCGAAGAAGCAACGAACACTGGAAACATAAACGATGCATTTTACTACTACGGCAAAAGAAGCGGCATGTTGATGACATGATGCATGACAAATTTAAAGGTTGTCCAATTTTATTCCCTAACACATGGCAAATCATTTTAAATGGGATCGGTGCACAATATAAATGCACCGGACAAATCCCATAATTAAATTGATTTAATTTGACTAAATGGATAAAGGTGCGAGGTTAATTAAGCATGCATGATTTTAGAAGATACGGATATATATGGTATAGAGCTAGGGTTGGGGTCACACATCGGAAACGAGGAACTTCGGATTCGGAACCCTCGTCTTCGGGTCGGAGAGGAAGTAGTCGAAGTAGTCGTGGTAGTCGAAGTAGTCGAGGTAGTTGTCCGTCCGGAGTCGAAGTAGTCGAGGTAGTCGTCGTCGTGGAAGTAGTCGTACTCGGGTCGTCGTCGTGGCGGATCTTGGCGTTCCGGGCTTCGGGGTCGTCGGGGTACTCGGGCACCGGTCTTCACGGACGCGCACGAAGGCGTCCGGCACAAACGGACTCGAAGCGGGGAACTTGGCGTCGGATTTTCGTCATGGAGAACTTGTCGCATTTCCGGTGTCGGGGAAGATCTTGTCGTATCATCATCACGGTCGTCGTGGTTCACGGCGGGAGAACTCGCGTCGGTTCACGGCTTCACGTCGGGAAAACAGGAAACGACCGGGAAACGGAGATCGGGAACACGGGAACGCGTCGGGAAACTTCACGACGGGAACGGGGAACTCGGTTCACGACGGGAGATCAAGGCGCTTCACGACGGGGACAACTGGGGAATCGGGAAACGTGACGGGAAGCCGCACCGGAGTCGGACACGGAGCACCATCGGGGAACACATCAACGGGCAGAGCAGCACAAGCTCCACACCGGGAACGGAGGCGTGCAGCGGCGGCAGCTTCACACACGGGGACGGGAAAACGGAGACACGGCGCCGGGCAGCAGCAGGACGCAGGCAGCGGACGGGGAGCAGCAGCACGTCCAGCTGCAGGGAACACGCGCGGCAGGGCGACCCACGGCAGGAGGCACACACGCACACGCACATGGGGCAACCGGAGCAGGGGACCAAGCTGGCGGCAGGGAGGAGCAGGGGAGGTGGCCGGCAGCCACCGGAGCTAGGAAGATGGAGAAGGGGGAGGGCTCCAGCGCGACGAGGAGCTCCACGGGAAGGGGCGCGACCGGTCGAGGACGGGAGGCAGGGCGACGGCCACATGGAGGAGACGGTGCGGCGACGACGGCCGGCGCGGGGCGGACGCGCAGGAGGAGAGGCGGCACAGCGGGGAGCTCGATGGGGAAGCGGGGACGAGGGAGACGCCGCCGGGGAAGGTGCGACAGCGTGGCTATGGCGAGGAGAGGCGCGGCAGAGGCGGGCCGGCGCGAGGAGGAGCCACGGGGAGCAGCCGGAGAGGAGGCAAGGGAGGAGCCGGGGAGGACGCGTCCGGGCCGTGGAGGAAGGGGCGGCCGCGGCGGGACGCAAAGGAGCAGGGCGGCTCGGTGCGGACGGCGGCCGTCGCGTAGGGAGGAGGAGAGGATCGATGGGGAGGGTGGCGGCCGGCCGGCGGGAGGATGCGGGCGCGGACGGGAGAGCTGGTGGCGAGGAAGGATGGGCTCGGGAGGGAGCAGGGACCGTGCGGGGAGAAGGAAGGAAGCGTGCGTGCTCCATGGGGAAGAAAAGGGAGCACGGGAGAGAAAGAAAAGGATAAGAGGAAGAAGGGAAAAAAAGGAAGAAAAGAAAAAGAGGAGGAGAGGGAAAAGAAGGAGGGTAAAAAGGAAAAAGGGGGAGGTGGAAGGCTATTTTCGCGAAAAGGAAAACGATGGGAGGGTGGCTGCAAAAACGCAGGGGGTGGGAAAACAAAACTGCTAGGGGGGAACTAGGGCAAACCCTAGGGTTTGGGGTTAGGTGGGCTTGGGGTCAGATTTTGGGCTAGTCTCTTGCTCGCTCAAAATTATTTTTAATTTGCAAATTTAATTTGGCAATTAATTTTAGAAAACGGAGATGACTGTCTCGATAAAAATATTTTTCCGACAATTTTAGAAAAATAAAATAGGGTTTAATAAAAATAATTTTTGTTGCCAAAAACATGCGATGCGATGATGCTGATGTCATGATGATGCAAAAAGAAAAACAAACAAAAACTAATTTGGGGAAAACCCCGGGCATTACACGGCTCTTGTTTGCAAAAGCCATCAACTGCCTCTGGCACCTTGGCAGTGAAGAGCGGGGGTGGGTTGTGTTGGATCTTTCATTTTAAGAAGATCCAGCTCTCATGTCAGAACACGCTCATGCAGCATCTGCATATCCCCACTCATGAGTTGGAGCACATCAGGCGGTACCATCGGTCGACCCGCAATATGCATTTACCGCGCAACATCTTTGTTCGGTCCTGGTCCGTCCTTAAACCTGATCGGCCGCGGAGCCGCCGGCTGGCTGCTAGAGGCATTGGCACCCTGCTGCGGCTTTGGAGGCAGCGACGGCTGGCTGGCGGATGCATAGTCGCTCTTCCTAGTTCTTTTCCGCCCCTTCTCAGGCTTCGGAGGGATGCCTCCTCCGGCCGCTAGCGCTTCACGACAGGTCCCAAGTAGTGTGTTGGGGCTCAGGATAGCTTGTGTTGCTTCTTTCTACGTGAAGTCGTAGGGTGGAGGCGTCTCTTGAGAATCGAACAGACGCTTCGTGCACGCGGCTTTATCTGCTTGACCAGCGGGCTCGTGCATGTGCGGAGCAGTCGGCGGTTCATCAAGAGGAGCCATTAATCCTCCGTCATCGCAGCGGTCATCATCGAAGTAGCAGTCATCGAAGATGTCGTCTTTCTGTGCCGCGGGCTCTTTAAGTTGTGGTGGTGCTGGTGCGATGGCCTTGACAGGGTTTTGCCCCAACCCGACTTGCGGTGTTGCCTGTGAAGTGTCCGGACTTAGACGGATCTGGGTTTTCGGCCATACCATGGCCTAGGGGATGCATTCACGGAGGAGCAGATGGTCCTCGGCTCCCACGGGTTGATAAGGAGGATCCACCTCATTGCAGCCCGAGAACACCCTAATCAGTGAAACCTTAAAGCAGCCATCGGGTATCGGCGTGTTGTGGTGCATGCGATTTTTTGGCGCAATGATGGTAGCCCTAGCAACATCCTTCAACTCTCCATTCACATGGTGTAGGAGAGTGCATCTAGTGTCGCCCTGCGAAGAACATGCATGTAGGGCGTTAGAGACGCAAGGCAAAGGAAAAATGGATGAAGTAATATGCATTGAGCCAACGACGCTTAGATACCGTGAGGGCGTCGAGCACGGCCATTGTCGAGACACCGCCGACGGCTTGCGACACGGAGTCGGAGTGGGCGCCGCTTGGGGGGTTGCCGGCCGGCGAATTCTCCGGAAGAGGCGACGGCGTGGTGTAGAATGGCAGATTATCCTGAACAGGTGGAGGTGATGGCGCGGTGTTGGCGGACGAAGCCGCCGACGCGGTGTTGGCCGTGTTGCCTCCAAAGTTGGGCACTGGACATGGCCCTTGTCGACCTTCGTCGATCCAATCCGCTACCGAGGTCACGACGGAAGGAAGGAAACCGACGAGCGCCTTGGCCACTAGTTCGTTGACTATATCCTCCTGCTTGCGCTTCTTCCTCTCCTTCCGCGTCTCCTTGTCCTCGGCATAATAGTCACACCATAGGACCTTGACATGGCCGACAACACGGCCACCTGACGGTGGCTTGTCCAGATCCCGCCCCTTGACCTTGTTCAATGCCGCGTTGAATGGAGTGTCCCACACGGGCTTCGTCGATCCCTGGGAGGAGCTCTCATCCGCGGCTCTAGAACTTTCTACATCCTCCAGAGCCTTTTGGAACTTCACGACAGCAGGATCCGTCTTAAGTTCCTTTGTAACCGGTTCCTCCGTGAACCGAGCCCTGACAAAATTTCTAGTCTTCTTGTCTTTAAATTTGTCGAAGGGGTTAGAGATGCCCTTAGCTGCCCACTCAGCATCCTGCTTCTCCCATTTGGGCTCAGCCGCGAAGTAACCATCACTTCCGAGATGGTGGTGACCTACATTCTTCGAGTTCATCCACCTCCCCCATTCACTCATTTTCTTGGATACAGGTAGTCCGAGCCTGCCCCGGAAAATCCTAAGGTCTTCTTCGTTGACCCGCTCCTTGTTCCAGATCTCCTCGGGACTTTTATCATGTTCGATCAATTTTTTGACCCTACCTCTCCAGCTTGACAAGGCCATGCTCATCTTCGTGAGGGCAAAGTTGTTGACGGCATTGAGTTTTTTCATATCATGATTACCGTCTTCATCGGCCCTGTAGGCCGGCAGGAACTCATACCGTTCGTGCAGCCTCTTGATGAGGCGGAGGCGCAAACCCGCTTCATTAGCATCCCTTATGTTATCCTCATAGACAGGGATGACCTCTCGAAGGATGCATGCCACTTGGAGGCCATACCCTGCGGCGACCCCTGTAGGATCTAGAGGCGCCCCACCGTCGGACACTTGGGTGATCGCTTGCCTCAAGGCCCGGACCTTGTTCTTACTCCTCTCCTTCCTAGACTTTTTGGCTTGGCTAGCATCTGTGCGTTCTCCGCCATCAGTGGTTGCGCCGCCATCCCCGGCGCCACTAGTAGTGGTATCGTTGCCATCCTCGGCGCCACTATTATTGGCACCCTCGTCGCCATCCCCGGCGCCACTATTATTGGCGCCCTCGGCAACATCCCTGGTCGGCTTATCATAGTAGCTCCAGAAGTCCGCGTTCTTCTCTCTTGCTAGTTCTTCCACGCTTAACTGCTGAGAAGAAGCTCCGGCCTCATCGTTGTTAGCCATGTGTTCTGCGTGTGACAGCAAAATGGAACGTGTTAGTTAAAAGAAACAAAAAAATACATATGCCGATGTTTTATCGAAATGTCGAATCATTTCCATTCCGGCAAATTTCCCGTGGCACTCCTATTGCCAAAAATTAGCAAAGGTCATGCAGAATTTTTCACGGAAAAATTCGGCATGACCTTTGCTAATTTTTGGCCATAGGAGTGCCGGAAATTTGCCGAAACGGAAATGAATCGATATTTCGGCAAAACATCGGCACTCATCTAAAATCCCTGCAAAGTTCACAACAAAACCGGCACACAACTCCGGCAAGATACAACATATTCATCACACATATAAACCGGCACACAACTCCGGCAAATTGACAACAAAACTGGCACACAACTCCGGCACACAAACATTCATCACATATAGCAAACATTCGTTACACCCTCACACAACTCGGGATTTTGATCAAAGGATGCCATCTACCTTGCAGAAACTTGCCAAACAGCTACAAGCACCAAGCAGTAGCAGCACCACGCAGCAACCTGCAGAAAGTAGCAGAATTTAATTTATTCATATGTCACCAAATTAAAGCAGCAGCAGATTTTAATTTTTTCTGTGAAACAAACTATCTCTAAAGTTTTTTAAGATTTTACACACGCAAGGTATATGTATTGTTGACATACTATAAAATTTTCAGCTTAATCAGAGTTGAAATGAATTGGTGAAAAATCTTAGAGCATTTCTACCAGAAAATTTGAAAATTAAAATTTATTCGAAAGTTGATTTTTTTTCAAATATCACCAGCAACTAGCAACCACCAGCAGCATACAAGCAATTATTAATTTTGTATTTTGCATTCCATTTTTTTGATTTTGCATTGTGCTAAACCCTAGCCCTAACCCTATTTCATTTTGCATTTTGCATTTTGCTACACTAACCCTAACCCTATTTCATTTTTAATTTTGCATTCCATCACCAGCAACTAGCAACCACTAGCAGCATCCAAAATTTATATGATATTCAATTTTTTTTTTGAAAAAAATGGCTTCGGCATTCCATCGAACACCCTGTGGGCATCGGAGGAGGGGAGGAGGAGGACAGCTCGGGGAGGAGGAGGATAGCTCGGGGAGGAGGAAGACTGCTCGGGAGGGAGGAGGACGGCCCGGGGAGGAGGTTACCTACCTGTGTCGTCTTCGAAGGAGGGCCGACGCGCCTGGGGTGGGAAGGGAGGAGGCCGGCCAGTGGCGCGCCTGGGGGAGGAGGAGGTTGGGCGCTCGCGGGGAGCTAGGGAGGAGGGAGGCGCGAGCGAGCCGGGCGCAGGCGGGAAGGGGCAGGCGGCGGTGTTCGGAGGAGGAGGGGAGGAGGACAGCTAGCCGGACACCAGTGGGAAGGGGCAGGCGGCGGCGTTCGGCTCGGGGCGGAGGAGGACCGGAGGAAGGACTTAGAGATTTGGGGACGAACCGTTGCGCGCGCGGGGGTGCGAATCATATGTACAGCATACCTTAGCCGTGGCGCAGGGTTGATGACCTGCGGTACGAGTATTCTGGTTAGCCGTGGCGCAGGGTTATATCCCTGCGCCATGGGTAAGTTACCCATGGCGCAGGTCAGAACCGTGCGCCACGGGTAACTAGTTTTTTTTTTCTTTTTGCATTTGATTTTTCTTAGCATTTTGCATTTAATATTTCATTTGAATTTTGCATTTAATTTTTCATTTGCATTGTCGGGGTTTTTATATTGCATTTTTCATTTTTTATTTTGTTAGGCTTATGTTTCATTGCATTTTCATTTTTAATTTATTAGGATTGTAATAATCTTTATTAGGATTACTTATAAAAATAATTATTAGGCATTTTTTAATATTTTCATTGCTAAGTAGGATTTTTTTATTATTTCAATTTACGATTATAAATTTAAGACACATTTCAAATATTAAAAATACTTAATAGTAGGATATCTTAATATTCTGATGATATTAGGATTACAAATTCTAGGATACTTAATTTATAATATTAATTCCTAGGGTTACAAAATCGAGCGTCGTATTTCCCACACCATCTAGCTAGCGTTTCACAATCTTCTTTCCCTTCTTGGTGGCGGTTGAATAATTTAGACCCGGAACATCGACTTCTTCTTGCGAACGGAAGACCACCTGACTTGGGTAGTGTTGTCCTACTTCTTCTTGTGGTGTATGTTTCTTCGTCGTCGTCGTCATCTTCCATCTTTGGGTCTCCGTACTGGTCAAAATCTTGCTCGTTGGCGACTCCATCCATTCCGATGATGCTCCTTTTTCCTCTTCTCACGACAACACGGCTAGGCATTGTCGGGTCGGTGATGAAGAAGCATTGGTCAACTTGGCTAGCCAGTACCCATGGTTCAGTTTTCGCGATGACGCTCGTGGTAGCAGCAGAATTGGAGGCTTCGGGTATAGACATGGCGGTGAAATATCCGTCTTCTTTTTTTTGGACTGACACTCTTAGCCCATCTGACACGGAACATCGGCACCTTGTCTCCAGAGTAGTCCGGCTCCCAGATCTCCTCGATCCTTCCATAGTACCTTTCTTTGACGTCACCGGTGAAGGATTCCATCGTTACCCTGAGTTCTGATATTCGCTATTCCTGTCTTTTTCCTCCGTGTAGAACGTGTAACCGTTGATATCGTATGCCTGATATGTCTTCAGGTTGGGCGCGGGGCCCTGTGACAAGAGGAATATGAGTTTTCCTTCTGCGGAAGTCATTGACGGAGGATTATATAGAAGGTGGCATTTGAACCAACGCGTGAAGGTGGCGTTGTGCTCTTTGATTATTTCGACATCCGTTCGATGCTGACCACGTTCACTGTACTTCTTCTCAATAAAGTTTTTGTGCTTTTCCAACCAAGGATCGACCACTTGCATGTGTTGTAGCGCTACAAAGTTTGCACTGTCAAAGTCGGCGCGTCTGAAAGTGCATGGTTGCCCCCATGCATGATTTTGGTAATTAATGACAATCTCTATGGACTAATATTTGCATTGAGCTATATTTGTATGTTGTCCATTTGTTTGCTTGTTCTCCATTTGTTGGAGTCAAGGTTAAGGGAAGAAGAAAAGTGTGTGTTGATCAAGGCTTTGTGCGGGTTGATCATCACTCAAGACCAAGTGAAGATATGCCGAAAAGAGCGTCTCCCATCTTGGTGTATGGGGGAGCATCAAGTGAATCTTCACCGAAGCGCAATCGAGGAAAGTGGTGCGTCTTGAGGATATGAAGATCGTCTTCATCGACCTCAAGTGGATTTATGCGCAAGGTAAAGGTATGATCTTGATAGGGTTTCTATTTTACCGGTCTCATATTGTTTAGTGAGACACCGGATTATAGGATAGATAACCGTACTATCAAGAGGGGCTCTCGACCGAATATCATGATCGTATCGCCGTAGAGAGCACAAAACTTTGCATCCATGCAATCATCTTTATTGGTTCTTATTTTTCTCTTATCGTGGTGTGGTCTTGGTGTTTGTCGTGCTTGTCATGACAAAGCCAAGTTCACCGAAAACGGTTTTCATATGCGTCTTCTATTGCGGTTTCGGTATTGGAGATTTTGCCGGTTCATCCATGCGGAAGATTTACCTCTTCCATTTCTTTGCAAAATCTCCATTGCTTGTTTTCCATTTTCAAAGGTCGCTTTTGTTATCCTCTTTCCAACAAAATTGGTTTTATTTCATTCGGACTTCATTTGCAAAAGATGCGGCATTTTCGGTCTGCGAAAAAGAGTTTTTAACTTTCCCCATTTGGTTTTATTATATTTTCTTGGACTATGATGTTTCTCTGCATAATCTTGTTGTGCTCGTTGTGACGATTCCAACGAGTCCAAGATTATCGAAAACGGAGTTCGTGGGTGAAAGTTATTGCATTTCTGATTTGCAAATGAGAGCTTTTACCTTTCCCCATTTATCTTTATATTATATTCTTGGACTATGATGTTTCTCTGCATATTCTTGTTGTGCTCGTTGTGACGATTCCAACGAGTCCAAGAATGTCGAAAACGGAGTTCGTATGTGGGAGATATTGCATTTCTATTATCGGAAAGTTTTTTAACAGAAAATCAGATTTGAAAAAGAAAAAAAAAAGGGGCCTGCCGGGCCCGAGGCCGGCCTCAGGCCGGGACACTCGGGTGGTCAGCCGGCCCACCGCGCGCTAGGCAGCCGGCCCAGGCCGGGCTGGCAGGCCGGCAACTTCGGGCTGCTAGCCGGCCCGTTTGCTTGCCTGGCCGGTCCAGGCCAGCGTGCCAGGCCGGCCTCCCTGCTCCTGCGTTGTGTGCGCTCGCTGGATCGATTCCTTCCTGGCCCGGCCGGGGCACAGGCCGGCCCCAGGCCGGGCACTCTGCAGCACGTTTTTTTCCTCTTTTTGCCCCCAACGGCTCTATTTTTTGGGGCACTATAAAAGGGCTTCTTCCCCAAATTTCCTAGTGAGCTCGTTTTTTCTCTCTCCCCACCACTGTTGCAACATTTTGAAGCTCGATTCCTCCACTTCCCTCCGATGATTCTTGCCCAAATTTAGGGAAACAAGAGAGGAGATCTAGATCCACTACTCCACAGAACAAAATCTCCTCTAAGTGAGGGAATCTCGTTGGATCTAGATTTTGGAGTTCTTGGTGTTTCTCCTCTATTCTTCCTCCTAAATCCCTCCATAGCATTAGTTGCTTTGGTTGGATTTTGGGGTGAAGGATTTGACCACTTGGTGTGATCTTCCCCTTTTGCATTTGTTGCATCGGGTTGTGCTCCCCACGGTGATTCGTGGGATTGACGGTTGGGAGCTTGTTACTCTTGGGTCATTGGACCCTAGACGGTGGTGCCGCGAAGACTTCGGCTTGTGAAGCTTCGGTACGCTTTGGGAGCCCCCAATTGAGTTGTGGGTGTGTGCCCCAAAAGTTGTAATGGCTCCGGAATCCGCCCCGAAGGATTCCGATAGTGGAAGGTGAACCAAACTTTTGGGTGCGGTTCATCGGAGAATAGGGTGAGGCCTTTGTGGCATCTTGAGTAGGCCTTTTGTGGCGAGCTCACACCCCTCCAACGAGACGTACTCCCTTAACAAGGAGGAACTAGGGAATACATCCTCGTCTCCGCGTGCCTCGGTTATCTCTATACCCGAGCTTTTACTTATGCAAATTTACATTGAGATAGCCATCGTGCTTGAAGTCTATATCTAGCTATCACCTTGTTGCTTGCCTTGTTTAGCATAAGTTGTTGGTGCACTTTAGGTAAACCTAGATTTTTAGGTTGTTGGCTTGTTAATTTAAACACCTAGTTTTATTCCGCAATTATCAAGCCCCTAAATAGAAAAAGTTTTAATCGCCTATTCACCCCCCCCCCCCCCTCTAGGCGACATCCGGGCATAGCTTGTTCTTTCAATTGGTATCAGAGCCTCGTCTCTCTTGTTTGGCTTTACCGCCTAGAGAGTAAAGATGTCGTCTAGGGATTTAGTGCACAATTACATGTTTATATTCAATGGCACAAATTTTAATGTTTGGAAAACTCATATGCTTAGTCACTTACGGGTCTTGGACCCCAATATTGAGCGTATCTTACATATAGGTTTTTCTCCTCCAAAGGACTACGAAAGTACAACTTTAGAGGATGAGAAAAACTTATATCTAGATGCTCTAGCTTCTAATGAGTTTTGCAAATTTGTGAGTGTTGTAGTGTTTGAGTCAATCTTGCCTCTCCGGGATGCTCATGAGCTTTGGACCAAGCTTCAAGATAAATATGGAGTTTCCAACTCACTTGAGGATGATTGCTCTCCCTCCACCTCCGGCCGTGACAAGCTCTCGTCTTCGTCTACTTCACCAAAATGTGGTAAGCCACAAACCAATGTAATGGTGAGTAGTGATAGGCTTTGCAATATTGATAGTTAGCTCTTTTATGATGATCTTCTATCTCTATCTTGTTGCAACGCCTCATCTTTGGACTTAAACTCTTCTAGCACTATAAATGTCATACATGCTAGTGTTGATAGTCCTCGCATACCATCCAAAAATTGCTTAGACAAATCTAATGATGATATGCTTGCTTTATCTTGTTCCAATGATAAAAATGCTTGTGTTCCCTCTAACTCTTGCTTTATCTTCTTCTAGTAATGACAATGATGATAATAATGATAATGATAAGAATGATGAAGAAGATGATATGAAAAAAATTAATGCCCTTCTTCAAAATAAAGGTCTAATGATTCTTAAAGCCCTTCCTACCAATAAAAGTGCCCAAGCTAACCTCTTTGAAATTATGAGCACTCTTATTGAGCGTGGGGAAACTATTGAGGCCTTGGAAGCAAGCCTTGAAGAAAAGGGTAAGATCGAAAGAGATGATGCTATGGAGAAAGCATCGTTAGAAGATGCTCTTCAGGAAGAGCAAGAGACTCGTGCTTCTCTAGAGGAGAAACTAGAATCTATCGAGGAGTCTCATAATGAAATAATTGCTAAAATCATTAAAGAACGTGATCATGCTCATGCAAAATATAAAGTGTTTAAAATGGAAAATGCTAGATTAAATAATGAGCTTGCTAAGATTTCTTCTTCTATTCCTAAAGTTAATGATGCTTGTGCTACTAATTCCATTTCTTGTGAAGCATCCACTTTAAAGGAGAATGTTGAGCTAAAGGCTCAACTTGAGTTGCTAACTAGCAAGTATGAGAAGTTGGAAGCAATTCATGAAAAGCTATCTAGCTCTAACTAGCATCCTATGGGAAGTTGGAAGAAAATCATGAAAAGCTATCTAGCTCTAATGATGAACTTCTAGCATCCTATACTTGTCTTAAGTTTGCTCATGAGGCCATCACTTCAAAGGTAACATCTAGTGAGCCTCATGTGGATAATAGCACAACTTCAACTAAAAATGCTAAAATGCCATGTGCAAGTCCTAGTAGTTCATCCACTAAAAATGTTGGTATATCTTGTGATGAATTACTTGCTTTGCCTTGTTGCTCTAACATTGATGCATCTACCTCCTCTAGTACTTGTGTTGTCACTAACCATGTAGAGAAAAGAGGAGATCTCAAGGCCCAAGACACTTCCTTGAAGAAAGGCTTGGAAAAGCGTCATGAAGGGAAGCGTGCACTTGACAACATGTTGAGTGTGCAACAATCCCCTAATGACAAGAGTGGACTTGGATTCAACTCCAACAACAAGAACAAGTCCAAAGTTGAGAACAAGAAGAAGGGCCAAGTTCAAGTCAAGAATCCGGCCAAGATCACTTGCTTCAAGTGCAAGGTTGAAGGGCACCACGTTCGGGATTGCCCAATGAAGAAGAAGAAGCCTCTTAGTGAGAAGCAACTAGGGAAGCGGCCTCTTGTTCAATCTCGTGCTCAACCACGAGTTGAACAAAGGCCACCTCCCAAGAAGACTCAAGCCAATGCTCCTCAAGTTGAGGAGCCCATTAAGAAGAAGAAGAAGAGTCGGTGTTGCTACCTTTACCGTGGCAAAGGTCATTTTGCTTCTTCATGCACTAACGGTACCTCATCCAACCCTATCATAATTGATGATTTTTATTCTCTTGGGAAGGATAGAGTTGGCAATGTGTTTGCCAAGTATGTGGGAGCTCAAAGTGGTGTCAAGAAAAGCACCATTTGGGTTCCCAAGCCTATTGTGACTAACCTCTTAGGACCCAACTTGGTTGGGGACCAACAAGCTCAAACTTGATCAATAGGTGTTTGTGGAGGACATTGGTGACTTGGCAAATTTTGAAGAATTAAGGGATCTTCATGATTTCATTTGTCAAGCCAAGTCAATTGGATTATCAAATATCTATCTCATATCCAATGCTTCCTCCTTGCGGTAACTTGTATTTAATTCATATATACCTTGAAAGTTGCTTGCTCCCTTGCATGTGTTAGTTTATTCCTAGCATGTGCTTGTATATGATATACTTCTTTCCTATTTGTCTTGTTACTCAAGGTTGTGTATGTTAGTTGTGTATCATATATGTGTAATTTGTGTGTTGAGCTTTATTGAATCTTGTGTGGATTTCATTTGGCTCTTTGAGATGTTAATGGACTATTCCATTTTGGGGGAGTGATGTGCTTTGTGCACCTCACAAACCTACAAATGTGTGTACATGAGGCACACCACCTAGTATTGATATTTCAATATTATCTAGCTACTATGTGGTATGTCATATTCATGAGAAATTCAAATTCTACAATGTCCATTAATTTCTCTAGTTGGTTTTATTTGCCTCTTGTTTAAATAAAATGAATTATCACATTATGGGGGAGTAATAAGCTATGTGCATATTACAATCCCACAAAATGTGAACATGTGAGGTTTGCCACTTAGATTTGATATATTAAGTTATCTTTCCTATGTGGCATGTGTGCTCAAACAAGTTCCAATTATTCTTTGTGGTTACCCTTTGGTCCTTGTTTGTGTGAGTTTGCTTGGTGTGGTTTTTCTCTAATATCCATTTCCATATATTATGTGAAGAACCATTTGTTTCATGTTATTTTAACCATGGCGTTGCCGGTAGGTTCGAATAATTGAAACTACCAACAAACCTTTTTCAAAATATGGTGCTTTAACTCTTATCTCTTGCCATATATTTGCTTGTTGTGAAGTTGGTCTTGAACATCATTCCTATATACCACCGAGAAATGTCTCCGTATACTCCTTGTCAATGACAAGTGTTTCTAGTAATTGTGGTGGATTTTGTAGATCGTCTTCACATTGGCTCTTGCTTTAAATTGCCCTATCTATTGCCTTCCTTGCCTTTTGAATGGATCCTTTTTTTTCAATTGGTAGTGTTTAGTCTTGTAAATAAAATATGGAGAGTAATGATCCCTTGTGCATGCATTTTGTATTCAAATGCAAATATCAAAGATAATGCATGAATATTGGGGGAGCATTCCTTTTTATTTAGAACACTAACCTATCTATCAATTTTTGATCCTTTCAATTGGCATTTGATTCTTTATCTTGTGTTGGCACCTTCAATTGGTATTAATTGGAATTTAATATCTCCTCCATAGATATTTGTTCCAATTGATATTTATTGTGGGAGTCTTGATACCTTTTGCCTTATTTTCACTTTAGTTGATTTCGGTCAAGTATCACCCTCTTCTTGGTATATTTTCTCCTAGTTGATATTTTTTTGTTTTAATTGGTATCTTATTTTCAATTGGTGTCTTATCAATCATTTGTTGTGTTGATTTGATTCCTTTTGATATCACACTTCATGTGTTGATATGTTTTGGAATCAATCATAGGTTGATTTGATTTATCCTAATTCATGTGTTGATTTGGATTTTGATATAATTTGGACAACCTTTTTGGTTCACTTTGTGTTTTCGTCCAAATTGTATGTCTTTTGTTTCTAGAAAGCCTTTGCATGCTCGGTTACTAATTTATATTATTTTAGCATGCTTATCTTTCTTGATCCAATATATAGGGGATACTCCACTGAATTCTAAATCGGCTAAGATGTGCATGAAATTCAATTTCATATCTATATGCACATATTTATGTGGAGTGTTTCCTATATATTGTAGTTGATCTAACTACTATGGAACCCAATGAGTTTGGGAACCATTTGTATTCTAATTTTGTTTTAGGTACAATGGAGATGCATTGGATGCTTGCCTCATACATAAGGAAGGTGTTCTCACCATGTGATTGTCGGAGTCAAGCTTTGAATTCAAACCATCTCTCATCATCTTCATCACCAATGTCATCTCGGTAACAAGTATCTATCTCATGCATGCTTTTCTAGTTTCAACCTTGTGTAGGTTGCCTCTTGGCATAAAAGCTCTTATATGCAATTGTTGTGGTTTTGGCTTTTTCCTTCACTTAATATATCTTTGTGATATGTGTGATGAATTTGCAAAAACCTTTTATTCAATTGATATTATTTGTTTGTGATACTTGTTGCCTATTTCAAAGCATCTTCACTATCTCTTGTTCCCTTAGTGATATGTGTGATGCAATTGATATATTTGAAGTTCATTTATATACAATGAGATAATTTTGAGCTATGTGCTATGCTTTTATGCAACAATCTCGTTTGTATATTTATGACTTCCTTTTGGATACCTTGTTCTCTTTTTCCCGAACCATTTCGTATGTATATGTTTCTTTGCGGATGTATATCTTCATGGTTTGTCTAATTAGAAACCTATACATATGAGAGAGGTCACCTTTTAGTCGGTATCCTAATTCTTTTGAGCTACCTTGCTTTTATCTATAAATCTTTGGTGGCTCCAAATTTGCCTCATGAGTTCTTGTCTTATTGTTTATTGGTATCTTTACACACTCATGTATTTCTTGAAGATCTTTGACCTCATGCCTACCATGGTGAGCATGTTGATTTTCATTTGACTAAATTCTCTCAATAGCTTTTGGCATTTTCAATTGGTTTTAGTTTCCAATTGGTATCCCTAAGCTTGTGAACATTTTTCTTTAAAAGATCTCTTTTCTCGGTTGGGCCTATCTTATGATGAATTTTTGAAAATTGGTATCTTCTTATGGCTCAACCACATCTTTGGTGCAAGTGCTATGATTTGCTTTTGCATTATGCACTCTTGCACTTGTTGCGGGTTCTAGGCCCCCTTCTTTTCAGTTTATTTTCCAGATTCTCCCAAAAGCTACCCTCCATCAGCTTCTCCCAGAATCTCGTTTTTTAAATTTGTTTAAACTTCTAAATTTGTCTTCCCAATACTTATTTAGAAGTTTAAAAAAAAATTAAAAACGAGATTCTGGGAGAAGCTGATGGAGGGTAGCTTCTGGGAGAATCTGGAAAATAAGCTGAAAAGAAGGGGGCCCTAGATGATTTTGGGGGAGCAAGGATGCCATTTTTTTGTGCACTCCTCAAATGTGCATGAAAATTGGGGAGCTTCTCCATTTTTATTTAGAACTCTCGCTTTGGATCTTTCGATTGCTTTTCTCCTTTGTGGAGATGCTTAAAATGATTTCATCCTTTTGCAATCTTTTGATCCTCAATATAGTTTGATTTCCTCTAATTTTTGCGTTAAAAGGGATTGTCATCATCTTTATGGAGGAACTCATATTATATTGGCTCTCTAAATTTTTCTTCCCATTTCGGCAATCGATGCCAATGGGGGAGAAGTTTAGAGGGTTTAAGGGAATTTGGTTTTTTTGCTTTTGTTGCATTTTACCTTAATGCGCTTTGCATCCTTGCTTGTTTGTCTTGCAAGGATGCTCTATTCGTTATATAAACCCTCTTAAAAGGGATTGTCATCAATTACCAAAATGGGGGAGATTGAAAGTGCATGGTTGCCCCCATGCATGATTTTGGTAATTAATGACAATCTCTATGGACTAATATTTGCATTGAGCTATACACTAGTAGAAAAACACCCTTTCGGACGCTGCCGAATTTGCATTCGGCCCGGTTGACTGATAAACCGGGACCAATGCCTGGCATTGGTCCCGGTTCGAGCTGCCAGGGGCCCGTGGAGCATTGGTCCCGGTTCGGTTGGGGGCATTCGTCCCGGTTCGTGGCACGAACCGGGACCAAAGCTTCGCGGAGGCTTTGGTCCCGGTTGGTGCCACGAACCGGGACGAATGCCCGAGCTTTGGTCCCGGTTCGTGCCACGAACCGGGACGAATGCCCCTCCCCTGCCTATATAACGTAGCCCCACCCCCGTCTTCTTCTCTACTCTGTTATTTTTTTTGCTCGGATTGGTGGGAAGTGGGTGCTAGTTTTTATTTCCTTTGCCACGCACAAGATGTGTTCAATGAAATGCCCGAGCCACACTTAAGTTCACACAAAATGATATCCTCGACCGAGGTTAGCAACTTTATCCTTCTCATCTATAATTGATACAGAAATATTGCATGTGTCGATGTACGGTGGTCATTTCAGTATTCAATATGTTATTCTAATTGTATTTGATAAACTTAATTA
Organism: Puccinellia tenuiflora; assembly: GCA_012064385.1. Classification (NCBI taxonomy): domain Eukaryota; kingdom Viridiplantae; phylum Streptophyta; class Magnoliopsida; order Poales; family Poaceae; genus Puccinellia; species Puccinellia tenuiflora. The sequence goes on along the minus strand of QRDG01000279.1, from coordinate 252,906 downwards.
TATGATATGCAGATGGATGAACGGCAGCGATGGATGTACCGCGACCGACGCAGTTCTGATTTTATTACAGGCCTGCATAAATTTATCCATGTGGCTGAGGCAAACAAATATGATGGTTTTATACCTTGTCCATGTGTGGACTGTCGGAACGTTAAGGAGCACTCTTCGTCGAGAACCATTCAAGGCCACCTGCTTCGGAGAGGTTTCATGCCCAGCTATAATTGTTGGACCAAGCACGGAGAAAGAGGGGTTATGATGGAGGACGATGAAGAAGAAAATGATGATGAGAACTATCGTATGTTCTCTGAAGAATACGGTGATACTGCGATGGAAGACAATGAAGAAGAAGGTGGTGAAGAACAACGGACGCCAGATGAGCATGCTGATGGTCTTGGTCGGGTCATTTCCGATGTACAACGAGAATGCGATACAGAAAGGAGAAGCTGAAGTTGGAGGCCATGCTAGAGGATCACAAAAAGTTGTTATACCCAAATTGCGAAGATGGCAGCACAAAGCTCGGTACCACACTGGAATTGCTGAAATGGAAGGCAGAGACTGGTTTATCTGACAAGGGATTTGAAAAGTTACTGAAAATAATGAAGCCGAAGCTTCCAAAGGATAACGAACTGCCCGAGACTACGTACGAAGCAAAGAAGGCTATCTGCCCTCTAGGATTAGATGTGCAGAAGATACATGCATGCATCAATGACTGCATCCTTTACCGCGGTGAGGAGTATGAGAATTTGGATGCATGTCCGGTATGCAATGCACTGCGATACAAGATCAGACAAGATGATCCTGTTGATGTTGAGGGCGATGACGAGCCCGTCAGGAAGAAGATTCCTGCTAAGGTTATGTGGTATGCTCCTATAATACCACGGTTGAAACGTCTGTTCAGAAACAAAGAGCATGCCATGTTGTTGCGATGGCACAAAGAAGAGCGTAAGAAAGACGGGAAGTTGAGACACCCCGCCGATGGGTCTCAATGGAGAAAAATCGAGAAAGAGTTCCCGGACTTTGCAGGTGAAGCAAGGAACTTATGGTTTGGTCTAAGTACAGACGGCATGAATCCTTTTGGGGAGCAGAGCTGCAGTCACAGCACCTGGCCCGTGACTCTATGTATCTACAACCTTCCTCCTTGGTTGTGCATGAAGCGGAAGTTCATTATGATGCCAGTTCTCATCCAAGGCCTGAAGCAACCCGGCAACGACATTGATGTGTACCTAAGGCCATTAGTTGATGAACTTTTGCAGTTGTGGGCCATACCAGGTGTACGTGTGTGGGATGAGCACAAACAGATGGAATTTGACCTACGAGCGTTGCTGTTCGTAACCATCAATGATTAGCCTGCTCTTAGTAACATTTCAGGACAGTCAAACAAGGGATACGACGCATGCACGCACTGTTTAGATAAGACTAAAGGTACATATTTGGAAAAATGTAAGAAGGTCGTGTACCTGGGGTGTCGTCAATTTCTTCCAGGCAGTCACCCCGTAAGAAAGAAAGGCAAGCATTTCAATGGTGAGGCAGATCACCGGAAGAAGCCTAAGCTCCCTGATGGTGATGTTATATTTGGTATGGTCAAGGACATAGAAGTAATCTTTGGAAAGGGTCCTGGCGGTCATTCTGTTCCGAAAGACGTCGCTACCGGACACGCGCCCATGTGGAAAAAGAAATCTATATTTTGGGAGCTACCCTATTGGAAAGTCCTAGAGGTCCGGTCTTCAATCGACGTGATGCACGTGACAAAGAATATTTGCGTAAACCTGCTAGGCTTCCTCGGCGTGTATGGGAAGACAAAAGATACACCGGAAGCAAGGGAGGACCAGCAGCGTATGAAAGACCCAAACAACAAGCATACAGATAAAGGGCGTCATTACTTAAGCAGCTACGCTCTTACGAAAGCAGAGAAGGAAATATTTTTTGAGTGCCTGAGCAGTATCAAGGTCCCGGCTGGCTTCTCGTCAAATATAAAGGGAATAATAAATATGGCAGATAAAAAATTCCAAAACCTGAAGTCTCATGATTGCCACGTGATTATGACGCAGTTGCTTCCGATTGCATTGAGGGGGCTTCTATCGGAAAATGTTCGAGTACCCATTGTGAAGTTATGTGCATTTCTCAATGCAATATCTCAGAAGGTAATCGATCCAGAAAGTCTGACAAGGTTACAGAAGGATGTGGCCCAATATCTTGTTAGTTTTGAGTTGGTGTTCCCCCCATCATTTTTCAATATTATGACGCATCTCCTGGTTCACCTAGTCGACGAGATTGCAATTCTCGGTCCTGTATTTCTACACAATATGTTCCCTTTCGAGAGGTTCATGGGAGTCTTGAAGAAATATGTTCATAACCGTGCTAGGCCAGAAGGAAGCATCTCCAAAGGCTATGGAACAGAGGAGGTCATTGAGTTTTGTGTTGACTTTATTCCTGACATTAAGTCGATTGGTCTTCCTGAATCGCGGCATGAGGGGAGACTTAGTGGAAAAGGCACGCTAGGAAAGAAAGCAATGATATGTAGGGACGGGCATTCTTTCACTCAAGCACACTACACAGTTTTACAAAGTTCCACCTTCGTGGCTCCGTATATCGAGGTACACAAGAATAGTGTACGCTCGAAAAACCCAGGGAAGCCTGACTCCTGGATTAAACAAAAACACATGGAGACTTTCGGCAGTTGGTTGCGATTACATCTCATGAATGACACCGATGTTGGAGATCAACTCTACTTATTGGCCGCATCACCATCTTTGACTGTATTGACTTTCCAAGGGTACGAGATAAATGGGAATACATTTTACACGATTGCCCAAGATAAAAAGAGTACCAACCAAAACAGTGGTGTTCGCTTTGATGCAACAGACGAGAATGGACAAAAGGACACATACTATGGTTACATAGAGGAGATATGGGAACTTGACTATGGACCTACTTTTAAGGTCCCTTTGTTTCGGTGCAGTTGGGTCAACATGAATGGAGAAGGGGTAAAGGTAGACCAGCTGTACGGAATGACAACAGTGGATCTCAAGAATCTTGCGTACAGAGACGAACCATTCGTCCTAGCCAATGATGTGGCTCAGGTTTTCTATGTGAAGGACATGAGCTCCAGACCGAAAAAAGAAAAGATAAGGAAACAAATACAGCACACGATGAGCCAAAGCGTCACATAGTTCTTTCAGGAAAAAGAAACATCGTGAGAGTCGAGGACAAGACAGACATGTCAGCAGACTATAATAAGTTTGATGAAATTCCGTCATTCACAGTGAAAACTGACCCAAGCATCCCGTTACATAATGAAGAAACTCCATGGTTACGGCCGAAGAAGCGATCATGATCTAAGTATGAGTGTAATAGTATATAAAACAATTTATGTATGAGTGTTCTCAAAACCTTTTTATGTATGAGTGTTGACAAAAACTGGTGAGAAGTTTGTGTACAAAACACACGGTATTACCTGCATACAAACCGTATTCGGTCGATGAACTGAAGGATTTTTAGATAGAACAAAACACACGGTATCACCTACATACAACCCTACTGTGGCTAGAGAGTGCCCGCATATCAAATGCACCGTAGGGCGTATGCAGGTGAAACCGTTTGATTTGTATTCGGTCGATGAACTGAATGATTTCTACCACCACCACTCCCACCTCCTCGGCAATTCATCATTGTGTCACCCTAATCCAGTGGTTGGATTCAACCTACCCGAGGGCTTGTGTTTCCAACAGCGTCATTGTGTTGTCCTTATTCACCGACCTACAGGAGGTGGCTCCAATGGCTGGCCGACGAACAAGGACAAACACAATAATGCTAGGGAACATGCCAGCGGGTAGGCTAAATCCAACCATTGGGTTCGGTGGCAAAGGTAGACGCTCGTTGTGTGCCGTTCGCTGCAGGGACGTCGCTATTTATAGGCGATTAGAAGGTGTACCTGTGGATGAGGTGGGAGTGCAAATCCAACAGCTCACAAGCGCTCTAAAGAAACACACCCCTGATCCAACGGCTCACAAGCGCTTGAAAGAAACACACGATCCGTGTGCTTCTTTGGTCCCGGTTGGTAACACGAACCGGTACTAAAGGCCCTGATCCAACAGCTCACAAGTGCTTGAAAGAAACACACGATCCGTGTGCACACGATCCAACAGCTCACAAGCACTCGAAAGAAACACAACTCTGATCCAACGGCTCACAAGCGCTCAAAGGAAACACACGATCCGTGTGCTTCTTCCACCGCTTCCCGCCTTCGTCTTCACGCAATTTCTCACTATATATATGTAGGCTTGGCCGCCATTGCCATATCACATCTAAACTCACATCTGCAACCTCATCACTCTTCCATTGTAACAAAATTTTGACTTAGGTGTTTTTGACTAAGGTGTTCTCGGGGACAATGTCCATGTTGGATCAGAGGGGCGATGTGCGGGACTGGGCTCCACCGGGCTGGCACTGGGAGGTGCTACCTTCCGGGACACGCAGCTTGGTGAGGAATACGGGTGACATCGTCGACCCGGATCTTCTGTGGTGGCCGTCGCGTGGGCCACGCTCGGTGCAGAGGGAGCCGGCCCCCGAGGAGGAGGTACGTCGCCGTATCAGGGAGGAGGATGAGCATGTCCGTCGCTACATGTATCTATTGGATAGGCAGTATGATAGTAGGTGGTCGTTTCTTCAGAGGGTTCCTTCTCACGTGAGCTATGACCCTGTGAGGGTTCCTTCTCTTTGGATTCGCAGTGCCGGCGGCTCAGCACCCCGCGGCTCAGGAACCGGTCGAAGTTAGTTTCAGAGTCTGTGATCGCCATTGCAGTTCTCTTGCCTGATGAAGATTGTCCATGGCTACGGCGTAATCAGAAGAAAGGGACACACACGAAGAAACAAGTGAACACTAGATAGGGATGTTGTTGGTGATGTGTAATAATTAATGTATTGAACCTTTTATCAAATACACACGGTTTCCCCGTCATACAGCCCAACGGTGGCTCGTGAGTGCCTGCATATCAAATGCACCGTTGGGCTGTATGACGGGAATCCGAATGATTTGCATATAGGGTCATGTGGCTGATCCAACACTGGTTTTGCCCGACCGAGGGGCATAGCTACCACTTCCACCACCACCACTCCCACCTCCTCGGCAATTCATCATTGTGTCACCCTAATCCAGTGGTTGGATTCAACCTACCTGACGGCTTGTGTTTCCAACAGCATCGTTGTGTTGTCCTTATTCACCGACCTACAGGAGGTGGCTCCAATGGCTGGCCGGTGAACAAGGACAAACACAATAATGCCAGGGAACATGCCAGCAGGTAGGCTAAATCCAACCATTGGGTTCGGTGGCAAAGGTAGACGCTCGTTGTGTGCCGTTCGCTGCAGGGACGTCGCTATTTATAGGCGATTAGAAGGTGTAGCTGTGGATGAGGTGGGAGTGCAGATCCAACAGCTCACAAGCCCTCAAAAGAAACACACCCCTGATCCAATGGCTCACAAGCGCTTGAAAGAAACACACGATCCGTGTGCTTCTTTAGGTCCGGTTGGTACCCCCAACCGGGACGAAAGGGTAGGCCTATAGTCCCGGTTGGTGCCTCCAACCGGGACGAAAGACCCTTTGGTCCTGGTTGGTAACACGAACCGGTACTAAAAGGCCCTGATCCAACAGCTCACAAGCGCTTGAAAGAAACACACGATCCGTGTGCACACGATCCAACAGCTCACAAGCACTCGAAAGAAACACAACTCTGATCCAACGGCTCACAAGCGCTCGAAGGAAACACACGATCCGTGTGCTTCTTTAGTCCCGGTTGGTAACACGAACCGGGACCAAAGGCCCTGATCCAACAGCTCACAAGCGCTTGAAAGAAACACACGATCCGTGTGCACACGATCCAACAGCTCACAAGCACTCGAAAGAAACACAACTCTGATCCAACGGCTCACAAGCGCTCGAAGGAAACATACGATCCGTGTGCTTCTTCCACCGCTTTCCGCCTTCGTCTTCCCGCAATTTCTCACTATATATATCACATCTAAACTCATATCTGCAACCTCATCACTCTTCCATGGCTTCCACCGTACTAACCTACCGTCAGGCGGAGGAGCTTTCCGCCTCGAACTACCCCTGCCCGCCCGGCTACCGCGTCCCCGCCGGCTGGAGGCTGAGCGCCGGAGGCGTGCCGGTCCCTCCTGTCCCTCAAGGTGTGGCGCGCCGGGCGGCCATCACGAACCACTACTACCTCGAGCTCACACCGGAGCAGCGGATGGATCCGGGCTGGCATCCCGACTACCGCCTGACTTGGGAAGCCTTCTTCATCAATCGGCGTGAGAGGGCGCTCGCCAGGTACGAGGGGGATGGCCCTCCTCCTTCGAACTTCAACGAGGCCGGCCGTCAGCTGTGGTGGGCTGGCCGGACTCTCCAGGGCGTTATGAACTACATCATGGCTGGCGATAACCCCCGCCTACGCTACCCTAACATGCAGTCCGGGGGTGCTCACCCGTCGAGGTTCGAGCCACGAGCGCCGTATGAGTACGATGACAGCGACGACGACGATGACGGCGACTACGAGTACGAGTATTATAGGCCTAGGCAGGAGTATGACTAAGATTGTTAGGACAACTGATCCACTGTTGTCATTCTGTACCGTATCAAATACACCGTCGAAGTTAGTTTTAGAGTATGTGATCGATCACCATTGCAGTTTTCTTTTATGTGATCATAGTTTATGTATGCAAAATATTTGGGATCCACTGTTGTCGTTCTGTACCGTATCCGGTCGATTACCTGAAGGATCCACTGTTGCCATTATGTACTGTTTAGTGACATATGAATTAAATCAATAGATATGAATTAATTCAATAGATATAAATTAATTCAATAGATATAAATTAAATAAATAGATAGATTACATTTTTATCAACAATTTGATATATTATTTGCATTTTTCTGATAAACAGATCAAAAGATATTGAATTTATAAATTCAATGAATTAATTAAGTTCACATTCCAAAAAATTTACTTAAATGAATTCACCTCTAATCTTAAAAAAATGACAAAATGGTTAATAGTTTGTATAGATAGAATAATTATTATAGAAAACAGAAAATGATTTTGAATTATTTATTCAAATTTAAACACTTTTCATGTTGAAAGTCTTTTCAAATTCGAAACCATTTGAGATTCATATTCAAACACCTTAATAAGAATAAAAAAGGCGGGAACAACATTCAGAACTGAAAAGTTTGAAATAAAATTGAATTTTCAGGGCATTGGTCCCGGTTCATGCCACGAACCGGGACCAAAGGGTGTTTTCGCGCGCCTTTTCGGTGCCGGACCTTTCGTCCCGGTTGGTGCCACCAACCGGGACGAAAGGTTAGGCCTTTGGTCCCGGTTGGTGCCACCAACCGGACCTAAAGACCCTTTCGTCCCGGTTGGTGGCACCAACCGGGACGAAAGGTCTTTGCCTTTTAAATCTGGCCGCCTCTTCTTCTCCCCCAACTGCTTCTCATTTTCGCTAAGGACCAGCGCGCGAACCGACCCGACGCCGTCAGGCTGCCCAAATCCGCCGCCGGCCTCCACGCGCCCGCCGCCGGCGGCCTCCACTCGTCGCCGGCCTCCACGCGCCGTCGGACTCCCCCTGCACCGCCCGCAACCTGCGCCGCCCTCCCCCGCCGATCCCTCCTCGTCACCGGCCAACTGCACCGCCCGCCACCTCCACGCGCCCGCCGCCGCCGACCTCCACTCGTCGCCTGCAACCTGCGCCGCCCTCCTCCGCCGAGCCCTCATCCGCCGCCCTCCTCCGCCGAGCCCTCATCCGCTGAGCCTCTCCTCCGCCGAGCCCTCCTCAGCTCCTCCGGCCTCCGGTGAGCACCTCTGTTAGTTTTTTTAATTTAGTTAGTTTTTTTAATTCAGTTAGTTAGTTCATTTTTAGTTAGTTAGTTAGTTAGTTAGTAATATAAATTATTAGTTAGTAATTTTTGTTAGTTAGTGCATTAGTAATTTTAGTTAGTTAGTTAGTTTTAGTTAGTTAGTAATTTAAATTATTAGTTAGTAATTTTTGTTAGTTAGTGCATTAGTAATTTTAGTTAGTTAATTTTAGATTTAGTTAGTTAGTTTTAAAAATTACTAATTAGTGTAGTAAATTTAGAAGAGTTAGCAAAGTTAATTTCTTTAACAAAGTTTGGAAATTTAGCAAAGCAATGTTATTTGATGATTGTGTTAGCAAAGTTAGAAATCAAAATTAATACTTCATAATTAGTTGCAATATTGTTGTTAAGAACTATTTGTTACTCCATAGTTAGTTAGTTTTAGTTAGTAATTTAAATTAGTTAGTAGTTTAAATTAGTTAGTAATTAAATTAGTTAGTAGTATAAATTAGGTGTGTAGTTTAGGTACATTTTTGTGTTGTTTTTGTAGTGTAGGAAATTTAGTGGTAGGTAATTTAGTGTTAGAAATTTAGTGTTAGAAATTTAGTGTTAGGAAATTTAGTGTTAGAAATTTATTAGAAATGTTATTAGAAAAATTTGCTAAGTCAATTTGGAATGATTTAGTGGTAGCTGATTTTGCTGTTTTTTATGAGCCGAAAGAAATAATGTTGTCTTCTTGGCTATTCTTAATGCAAGCCGATGATTAGAATAGTCCATTATGCTTGCAAGAAGACTGTCTACAGAACCAAGGGTAAATGCAAGAACAATGCATTTATTTCTACTTCGTTCTTGTAGGCACTCTTTTTGCTGACTAATGGCTTTGACATATGAGGCTTCAGATGTAAAACCACGTTCCCTATGCTTAGGCTTCATATTTATTTATGATTTTAGGCTTCATATTTGTATAAATAAATATTTATTTATGATTTTAGGCTTCATATTTGTATAAATAAATATTTATTTATGATTTTAGGCTTCATATTTGTATAAATAAATATTTATTTATGATTTTAGGCTTCATATTATTACTACAAGTTTTCTGAACGACACGGCAGAGACGGCTCCGAAAATAACTTTCCTATTTTGCAGAAACTATGGAACCACACGGCAGAGATGAAATTGAGGAAAATATCCTCGAGGATATAATCTGCGGCGATGATGAAACAAGTCACTTTCTGAACGACTCCGGTGAGGGGGATGAGTCTCTCAACGCCTGGAAAGAGGCCGAACTCGGCATCTCCGATGAGGGAGAAGCCGACAAGGCAGAAGCCGGCAGCTCCGGTGCAACATTGATTATTACAAACTCCGACGAGGTGCATATATATTTATATTAATTAATTTAGCCTCTGTTGTCCATATACACATATTAACGGTCTTTCTTCTTTTAGCCATCCGGATCGAGCAAATCCTCTGTGAGGACGAAACGAGGCCCAACCAAAAAGTTGCAGGACAATGTCCGCTACAGGATCGAAGAAGTCGCTGCAGACGGCGAACCCATTGCTCCAATTGATGTTAGACAAAAATTTGTGAAGCAATGCGGTGTTATTGTTAGGGACTACGTCCCGATCACCATCCGAGAATGGAATAAGCCAAGGGATCCTAAAGTTAGCTATATCGGCCCCGAAGGCAAAAGACGCCTTTTTCAAAAGGTCATGGTTAATTTCACATTGCCGTTGCCAGAGGTGGATCCAGAGGAGGGGGAGCCAGATGAGGAGGAGATGGATGCCCGAAAAAAAGCTCTAGTAGATAAAGTCAAGGCGTGGACTCTTAAGAAGATGGCCGAGCTATTCAACAAATTTAAGAACAGATTGTACACCGACTTCATCTTGAAAGATAAAACTCCGGATTTCGATCACGGGTATGAGAAGATAAGAGACTACTGGGAAGATTTTGTGGCGTACAAGAAATCGGAGGAAGCTCAGTCAAAGTCTGCAAAAAACAAGGCAAATGCTGCTAAAAAGAAGTACCACCATACTATGGGGGCTGCTGGCTACGCCTGTTCCATGCCTAAGTGGGACAAACTTGAGGCCGACCTGCTGGCTAAAGGGATCGTTCCAGAGCCTATAAAAGAAGGATGGACCGAACGGACAAGAAATTGGTTTTACGGGCATGGGGGCACATTGGACGCAGAAGGAAAGTGCATATATACCAGAAGACACAAGGATAATCCCCTACTACCCATCGAAGAAATTAGGAAAGCATACAAGGATGTTGAAGAGGGACGGTTCCGTCCCGATAGAGAGGATGACGAGCTTTCACGCGCCATTGGGAATAAAGAACATGAGGGACGAACACGAGGCACCAAAGGCTCCAAGCCGTGGAAACATGGGTTTCCCGTGGAAAGGAAAATATTTCCCGATAAAAGTCATCAGAGGAGAAAGTAAAGGGAGGCAAGGGAAGCAATCGCTGCTGCAGACCGGCTGCGTAATATAGAAGAAACAATTAAGCGGCAGCAGGATCAAATGAAGCGGCAGCAGGATCAAATTAACGAACTTAGCCAGCAAGGCACTGCCGGCCTATCTCAGCAGCACGTTGTAGAAGCTGCAGTCAATGCTACCGACCCATCATATCGGAAAAGCAGCGTGGCTTCGAGCATGGTCCCGGCACGTGATGATGATGCACTGACGACGGATGCTCTTTGTCGCTACCCAGTGGATGATATCACGGAGAGCACACCTTGTGAGCTACATGTGAAAGTGTTCAACATAACCATGAAGGTGGCGGTCGGCTATGCCGTACCAATTGGACCTACACCAACTTTCCATTGCTCCCCGGTTCCTCATGGCTACGCTATTGTCGGGGTCGATGAAGTTAGTAAAGGATTTGAGGAGCTGAAGCTGGAACACCCTGCAGGTGAAGATGGGGAGGTGGTTGAACTTGGAGAAGCCAAGAAAGGGACTATTCTATGGCCAAAGGAATTCATCGTGCTTCCAAACTGGCCGCCTCCGCCGCCTCACCACTCTCCACCGCCGCCGCCTCACCACTCTCCACCGCCTCCTCCGCCTCACCACTCTCCACCGCCGCCGCCTCACCACTCTCCACCGCCTCAGGCGCCGTCTCCGCCGCCTCACCACTCTCCACCGCCGCCGCCTCAGGCACCGTCTCCGCCACCTCACCAGTCTCCAGAGCAGCCGTCTTCGCCGCCGCGTCAGTCGTCTCCGCCGCCGCATAAGTCTTCTCCGGCGCCACGTGTGGGTACTCTGGGGTTTGATAAAAACCGATCACCGAAACGTTCAAGGTCACCACTCCCAAAAGTACCTCATAAGAATCTTGCCAAGAGACCTTATGACTATACGGTGGAGGAAAATAAGGCGATCGCAAAAGGGGAAACGGATAAGTGGTTTGCTAACTTGAAGGCAAAGAAGGCGAAAGCGCCAGAGTTCCCCGACACCCCAGAAGAACATGCCGCTGTCGTGAAAATGCTGAAAAATTATGCCCAACCCCCGCCAAAGCTGACACCAGACTATGACCGCTCTATTCTCAAGTCGGTTCGGGCAAATAAACAGCGGTCGAAGAGTATTAGTGCAAGCCGGAAGACAGTTGCCCAGCTAGGAGAACAGCAAAAACAATCGTGCCCCCCGCTCAAAGTGTTTTCCGATACCAAGGTGGGGTCGAGCAAACCTGCGGTCGGCATCGATCCTGAGTTTGTTCCAACGTACGGAGAAGCAGCCGCTGCTCACGGCTTGTCTATTGCTCAGTACTTAGACCAATTACAATTCCACGAAAAAATAGTTCCAAAATACAAATACCGGCACGGGCATCCTCTCGTCAAATCTCAGTTAGTCAAAGATCTACCAACAAAAATGCGAAGATTGCATAGTTGGTACATGGCAGCCTCAAAGAAAGGGGAAAATTGGATCTACGTGGGATATAAGAACGAGCATTACGGGCATGGAGATGACCACGTAATGATTGAATTTTGTGAATTATTTCAGCTATACCAACAAGAAGCCCTTGACAAAGCTATCATCAGCGCCTATTGTCTGTAAGTATTATTTCTGTAGTTAAGTCTCTACCTAGCTCACCTCGTTCATTGCATTTATAATCTTACTTATCACTATATTAATTATGCAGAATGAAGATTCTCCAATGCAAAAGAGGACAAATCTATGACATTGGGTTCGTTGATCCAAATACCGTTCATGAAAACAGTCTCCTTGATTTTTACGACGATACCGAGAATAACTTGGTAAATGCGTTACGGTTCAACGAAATCAAAAGAGAAATATTATTTCCTTACAACTTCAAGTAAGTGTTACTGTCTTCTACATATTTTATTTCGCTTAATTTCTCGATGTTAAGTGTATAATTGATGACTTATGCGTGCGCAGCTTCCACTTTATTCTGCTAATCATTATGCCTGACAAAGGAGTAGTACAAGTCATGGACTCCTTACATAAACCCCTTGAGAAGTGGGCGGACATGCAGGAATGCCTCCAGAGGTAATTTCAATCATTATGGCATTATCGGCAACTTTCCGTTCATTTACTGATAGCAAGTAATTAATATATAACTCCTTTATTCATTTTCTTTGCCGGGCAGGGCTTGGAAACGATTCACCGCCAGGGCTAGGGGTGAATGGGCGGAGGAGCTTACATTTAAACCAATAAATGTAAGTACTACTATCTAGATCCGCGCATCTCTTTGATTCTAGTTCAATACCATTACCATTCTTGATTATTATTTTGATTGAACTCTGTTCCCGTAAAGTGTTTGAGCCAGGGAAGTGGGAATCATTTATGTGGATACTACGTCTGCGAGTTCATTCGTCAGACGTGCTGTGAGAAGGGCAGAATCTTAGAACAACTTCAAGTGCGTATGCAATATTCATAATCTTAGTTTATTGCCATCAATTCTGTTTACTTTCATTCATATATATTGACCCTTTTTAATTAGATCGAACGGTTGCGGGATGGCCTTCTACCACACGATCGCATACGAGCAATTCAAGAGGAAATTGCCGGATTCTTACTTGCAGAGGTCCTAGATCCGAAAGGAGAATACTACTGTAAGGTTGAAATTAAATAGTGAGAGTGTAAAAGAGATGTATATATGTAGGACGACGAATGAGATGTGTGTAATATATATATTCGTGGCGATGATGTGTAATAGTGGTTCCTCTTATTTAACTAGTAGTGGCATTTTTGTAGTTCTAAGAAATATTTAATTTAAGTTTTTTAAACATGCATGCATTTTTCATAATCAAATAGGTCTTATTTTTCTGAACATTTTGGTATTTTATGCATATTTTTATGAATTATAGAATAAGCATTATTTATTTTATAAATTTAAACAATTTTCTGAAATTTTTGGAAAAAGTAAAATCTGACGGGACAATAGTCCCGGTTCGTATTACGAACCGGGATGAAAGCCCTGGGGCTTTCGTCCCGGTTCGTAATACGAACCGGGACGAAAGACTCCGCCCCTGCTGCCTGTGGCCGGGCCACGTGCCCCCCCCATTCGTCCCGGTTGGTGTCCCAACCGGGACGAGCATTCGTCCCGATTGGATTGTCCCGGTTGGGGAACCGGGACCAATGGCCCAAACCAACCGGGACAAAAGGCTATGTTTCTACTAGTGATATTTGTAGGTTGTCCATTTGTTTGCTTGTTCTCCATTTGTTGGAGTCAAGGTTAAGGGAAGAAGAAAAGTGTGTGTTTATCAATGCTTTGTGCGGGTTGATCATCACTCAAGGCCAAGTGAAGATATGCCGAAAAGAGCGTCTCCCATCTTGGTGTATGGGGGAGCATCAAGTGAATCTTCACCGAAGCGCAATCGAGGAAGGTGGTGCGTATTGAGGATATGAAGATCGTCTTCATCGACCTCAAGTGGATTTATGCGCAAGGCAAAGGTATGATCTTGATAGGGTTTCTATTTTACCGGTCTCATATTGTTTAGTGAGAGACCGGATTATAGGATAGATAACCGTACTATCAAGAGGGGCTCTCGACCAAATATCATGATCGTATCACCGTAGAGAGCACAAACCTTTGCATCCATGCAATCATCTTTATTGGTTCTTATTTGTCTCTTATCGTGGTGTGGTATTGGTGTTTGTCGTGCTTGTCATGACAAAGCCAAGTTCACCGAAAACGGTTTTCATATGCGTCTTCTATTGCGGTTTCGGTATTGGAGATTTTGCCGGTTCATCTATGAGGAAGATTTACCTCTTCCATTTCTTTGCAAAATCTCCATTGCTTGTTTGCCATTTTCAAAGGTCGCTTTTGTTGTCCTCTTTCCAACAAAATTGGTTTTATTTCATTCGGACTTCATTTGCAAAAGATGCGGCATTTTCGGTTTGCGAAAAATTGTTTTTAACTTTCCCCATTTGGTTTTATTATATTTTCTTGGACTATGATGTTTCTCTGCATAATCTTGTTGTGCTCGTTGTGACGATTCCAACGAGTCCAAGATTATCGAAATCGGAGTTCGTGGGTGAAAGTTATTGCATTTCCAATTTGCAAATGGGAGCTTTTACCTTTCCCCATTTATCTTTATATTATATTCTTGGACTATGATGTTTCTCTGCATATTCTTGTTGTGCTCGTTGTGACGATTCCAACGAGTCCAAGAATGTCGAAAACAGAGTTCGTATGTGGGAGATATTGCATTTCTATTATCGGAAAGTTTTTTTAACAGAAAATCAGATTTGAAAAAGAAAAAAAAAGGGGCCTGCCGGCCTGGCCGGGACGCTCGGGTGGTCAGCTGGCCCACCGCACGCTGGGCAGCCGGCCCAGGCCGGGCTGGCAGGCCGGCAGCTTCGGGCTGCTAGCCGGCCCGTTCGCTTGCCTGGCCGGCCCAGGCCGGCGTGCCAGGCCGACCTCCCTGCTCCTGCGCTGTGTGCGCTCGCTAGATCGATTCCTTCCTGGCCCGGCCGGGGCATAGGCCGGCCCCAGGCCGGGCACTCTACAACACGTTTTTTTCCTCTTTTTGCCCCCAACGGCTCTATTTTTTGGGGCACTATAAAAAGGGCTTCTTCCCCAAATTTCCTAGTGAGCTCGTTTTTCTCTCTCCCCACCATTGTTGCAACATTTTGAGAGCTTGATTCCGCCACTTCCCTCCGATGATTCTTTCCCAAATTTAGGGAAACAAGAGAGGAGATCTAGATCCACTACTCCACCAAACAAAATCTCCTCTAAGTGAGGGAATCTCGTTGGATCTAGATTTTGGAGTTCTTGGTGTTTCTCCTCCGTTCTTCCTCCTAAATCCCTCCATAGCATTAGTTGCTTTGGTTGGATTTTGGGGTGAAGGATTTGACCACTTGGTGTGATCTTCCCCTTTTGCATTTGTTGCATCGGGTTGTGCTCCCCACGGTGATTCGTGGGATTAACGGTTGGGAGCTTGTTACTCTTGGGTCATTGGACCCTAGACGATGGTGCCGCGAAGACTTCGGCTTGTGAAGCTTCGGCACGCTTTGGGAGCCCCCAATTGAGTTGTGGGTGTATGCCCCAAAAGTTGTAAGGGCTCCGGAATCCGCCCCGAAGGATTCCGATAGTGGAAGGTGAACCAAACCTTTGGGTGCGGTTCATCGGAGAATAGGGTGAGGCCTTTGTGGCATCTTGAGTAGGCCTTTTGTGGCGAGCTCACACCCCTCCAACGAGACGTACTCCCTTAACAAGGAGGAACTCGGGAATACATCCTCGTCTCCGCGTGCCTCGGTTATCTCTATACCCGAGCTTTTACTTATGCAAATTTACATTGTGATAGACATCGTGCTTGAAGTCTATATCTAGCTATCACCTTGTTGCTTGCCCTTGTTTAGCATAAGTTGTTGGTGCACTTTAGGTAAACCTAGATTTTAGGTTGTTGGCTTGTTAATTTAAACACCTAGTTTTATTCCGCAATTATCAAGCCCCTAAATAGAAAAAGTTTTAATCGCCTATTCCCCCCCCCCCCCCCCTCTAGGCGACATCCGGGCATAGCTTGTTCTTTCAGCGTCGGCCAGAGTCGTCCACTTGTAGTTCCCTCCTGCCTGTTTTGTGACCTGCTCCATCGAGCCTGCCAATGTGCTTATTTTCGGGCAGACCAATAGGGTTCTCGACGTCTAGAAAATTTGTGCAGAAAGAGATGCACTCTTCGGTGAGATAGCCCTGGACGATGCTTCCATCTGGACTTGCCCTGTTACGAACGTATCCTTTGATAACACCATCATCCTTTCGAACGGCATCATGCCGTGCAGGAACATCGGCCCAAGCTAGATGATATCATCCACGACATGGATCAGCAAATGCACCATAATGTCGAAGAATGTGGGAGGGAAGTAAATCTCAAGCTCATTTAGTATCACAATGATCTCCTCCTGTAGCCTTACAGCTTTCTTCATGCTGATCGACTTTCGAGAGATGACGTCAAAAAAGTTGCATAGCTCCAATAGCGTTTGGCGGACGTGTGAGTCCAATATCCCTCGGAGTGCAACCGGAAGTATCTGCGTTATCAGCACGTGACAGTCATGAGACTTCATCCCGCTGAACTTTTGTTTCGCTGCGTCCAGATATCTGCTTATCTTCCCCGCGTAACCGGAAGGAAATTTCACTCCGAGAAGGCACTTGATAAACTGTTCGATCTCCTTCTGGCTTAGAGTGAAGCACTGAAGGAGGGCAGTAATGGTCATTCTGTTTTGCCTTTTTGCCCTTCCGATGACCTTCCGTCTCCTCCTCCTCAGACAAATCATTATCATCGTCAGGGCGTGCTCCGTGGAGATCTTTCCTGATGCCCAATGATCTTAGGTCGTTTCTTGCTTTCGACCCATCTTTGGTCCTCTCCGGCATGTTGAGAAGGGTGCCAAGCAGACTCTCGCACACGTTCTTCGTGATATGCATGACATCAAGGCTATGAGGTGTTTCGAGGATCTTCCAATATGGCAAGTCCCAGAAAACAGACCTTGTTTTCCATACCTTCAGCAGTGGTGGCGGAGCCTTTTGCTTCTTCCCCGGCGGAGGGCACTCATCCCAGTTTTTCAACAGCTTGTCGATTTCTTCGCCGCTCCTCTTACGTAGGGCTCTTCGGATCTCAACGGTACCATCGAATAGCTCTTTGCGTTTTCTCCACGGGTCGTCCTTGCGAAGCCACCTTCGATGTCCCGTGAACACTGTTTTTGAAGACCCGGGATCTTTCTCTAGCTGCATATATGTTATATCGTCCATGCACCTAACGCATGCACAGTGTCCGTGGGCCACCTGGCCTGCGATATATCCGTAACCGAGATAGTCTTGCACCGTCGTGATCAACGCGGCTCTCATAGGGAAATAATCTTCCGCGACGACGTCCCATGTGCTGACCCCTACAGTCCATATATTGTGTAGCTCATCTCTCAAGAGCTGCAGATACAGATTGATGTCGTTTCCTGGTTGTTTCGGCCCTTGGATTAGCATGCTCATGTGAATGTACTTCCTCTTCATGCACAACCATGGGGGTAGGTTGTATATCCATACAAACACGGGCCATGTGCTATGTGTGCTGCTCTGGTTGCCAAACGGATTGAGCCTATCGGTGCTCATGCCCAACCTGACGTTTCTTGGATCGTTCCCAAAAGTTGGGTATTCAAAGTCTAACGCTTCCCTACTTAGCATCTGAAGGGTGTCTCAGCATCTTATCCGTCTCTTCGTTTTCCGGCTATTCCTTTCCGCGTGCCAGCGCATTAACTTTGCTTCCTTAGGATCTGTGAAAAGCCGCTGCAGATGAGGAATGATCGGAAGGTACCATACCACTTTCCGAGGAGCTTTCTTTTTCCCTTTCTTGTATCAAGCAGCGCCGCACACCGGACATGCAGTTGTCTCCGCGTCATTTTCCGGATAAATGAAGCAATCATTGATGCAAACGTGGTATTTGATGTGCGGTAAATCAAAAGGGCACACGATATTTTTGGCCTCTTCGATACTGCTAGGACACGTGTTCCCCTCAGGAAGACGATCGTCGTGCCAAAATTTCAAGTTCTCGTCGAAGCTTGCGTCTGTCCATTTGTGTTTTGCCTTCATCTGCAGAGCCACGAGCGTTACTTTCAAGCGGGTATCCTCGGGCCCACATCCCGCATACAACCGAGCATTCGAGTCTATGTCCAGCTGCGCCAGCTTAGCCTCTCTAGCAGCGTTACTCGACTTTCTGAGAAGCAATTCTTGAACATGAGGGTCCCGCACGACTGAAGTTAGCAGCGTCGGCGTGCCCGCGTCTTCTCCACCATTTACGTCGGCTTCTTCTTCATCATCATGCCCAACATATTCTTCGTCATCATAATCGGGAGGCGCCTCTTCATCAGCCTGATCATTTCCCGCCGCGCCCCCATGGACGTCCTCATCATCATCCTCGTAAGTGAAGTCATCCATAAAACCTTTCCTGAGCAGATGCTCCTGCAATGTGCCGGAAAAGGGATCGAGCACGGTGCCGAGTTTGCATGTTCGACACGGACACTTTATCCCGGTGTCGTTGTTTTTGACCATCACGGTCGTCGCATATTTCAAATATCTAGCAACAATACTTTCGCTCATCATGATGACCATTGTCGCCTACGCTCTACATATAGAACAAAAGAATTATATTAGAAACAAAATATTTCACGGAAAATTCGGCATGACCTTTGCTAATTTTTGGCCCCTAGGAGTGCCGGAAAATTCGCCGAAATGGAAATGAATCTACATTTCGGCGAAAACATCGGCAACATGACATACACATATGAAAACAAACGCCGGCGCATCACAACCTTCTTCATCATGTAGATTCATCACATACAACCACACACACATCTCACATGCAACCAATTCTCATCCATCACATGCATGCATACAACCACACGCATATCACAACCTTCTCATCCATCACATACAACCACACACATCACAACCTTCTCATCCATCACATAAACTCACCGTCAAGAGGGCGAGAGACGTCGAAAGAGAGAGCGCCCGGAGGAGGAAGATCGAGCACGAGATGTGGGAGATGTTTCCTCACATATATATGAAGCAAATAAGTAGATTTAGGTGGCAAAAATATGTGAAGAGAGAGAATAAAATGAGGTGGGGAGGAGGAAGGGACGACCAGATCTGAAAATGATTGGGGAAGAAGAGGAGAAGAGGAGAAAAGAAGATGGTGGTGGGTGCAGCCAAAAAGTTAAAGTGCAGCCAGGCTTAGCCGTGGCGCACATGACTAGGCTGCGACACTAGTATATGTTAGCCGTGGCGTACGGGAACGCGGTGCGTCACGGCTAAGTTGGGATAAAAATGCTAGCAGAAAAGGAAAACCTGGGCCCACACTTAGCCATGGCGCGAAAGAGGTGCGCAACGGCTAAGTGGCCATTGAAAGTGGCACTGGAGCCCACACTTAGCCGTGGCGCACCTACGGGAGGCTGTGCCACGCATATTTTCCTAGCTGTGGCGCACATAATTTAGACGCGCCACGCGTACTTGTGCGCAGACCGGCCGGCCAGGGTCCAACTTAGCCGTGGCGCAGGGGCGTGCAGCGTGCGCCACGGCTATTAGCCTACCCGTGGCGCAGGCCCAGGTGGTGCGCCACGCATACTTAGCCGTGGCGCAGGACGTGCTTGATGCGCCACGGTTATAGATCCCACCTATAAGCATTTTCCTGCTAGTGTAACAATGAAATCCAAACACCGTGACATTCATGTCCTTCTCAGTACCACTCTCTCGCTGACAAGGATTACCTACCAGATCTTGCCCGTACAACACTACGTGCCGTCCCGGTCGGCGACGCTGGCTTTCCTCCCTCTCGCGACCGCCGACGCAGCTTAGAACGCGAGCACGCAACTAGCTACTTCTGTAGTAGTAGCATTGAACTCACCCACCCATAAGGCTCTTCACTATATATCGCTTCCGTCCGTGCTTTCTCTCATCGATGATCAGACCGCCTATCCATCCAACCACCTTAAATAGAGCTTGGGCCGATCGCTCCGTGGCGAGGGAGGGAGGGAGAGATCGATCGGCCGACATGAAGCTGGAGAAGGTGGTGTTCGCGCTCAACGGGCGGCGCTACGAGGTGGCCGGCGGCGAGGTCCACCCGTCCACGACGCTGCTCGAGTTCATCCGGACTAGGACGCCCTTCACCGGAACCAAGCTCGGCTGCGGCGAAGGTATGCACTCGCATATATGCATGCTGTGCACTCCCGGAAGCAGCTAGCTGCCTAGCCAGCCGTCCACCCATCATCCCATCAGCTTATTTTGATATTGTCGGTGTTGATGCTCTTTAATTTATTGATTCGATCGATTTAGAGAAGTTTTACTTAGCACAAAGATAAAACTTCAATTTATTTTCTTTTACTGTAAATAATATATTTTTTGACTGTAGTTAATTTTGATTTGGAGGGAGTAAAAAAAGCTAGGTTTGAGAGCGAAACACAGTTTTTAGACAAACCGAAAGCAAATGATTTGGCACATCAACTTTGGCCGAACAGAGGAGTGGCAGATAGGGACATGGCATGTTGTAGGCTGTAGCTAGCATGCCATTGCGTGGTGAGATATGTTGCGCGTGTGGCGATCGGGATGCTAATGTCAATGGTAGCCAAGCAGATCAGTTAGGATAAGACTTGATGTGACCTCCCTTCCACGTTTCCATTTTTTATGCCACGCATCTAATTCAATCAGCACACGGTCTTACCCAATAATTCAGGTGCATTATGTTAATGACGTAGCAAAATCTTTTTAACTAGCTCACGTGTCTGTCAGCGTCGAAAGTCATAACAAATACTCGCTCCGTTCTAAATTAGTTGTCTTCCATTTGCCAAAAAGTGGATGTATCTAGACATGTTACGGTCTTACCCAATAATTCAGGTGCATTATGTTAATGACGTAGCAAAATCTTTTTAACTAGCTCACGTGTCTGTCAGCGTCGAAAGTCATAACAAATACTCGCTCCGTTCTAAATTAGTTGTCTTCCATTTGCCAAAAAGTGGATGTATCTATACTTGTAACATGTCTAGATACATCCACTTTTTGTCAAATAGAAGACAACTAATTTGAAACGGAGGGAGTACACTGTTTCACTTCTGACGATGGGTTGTTAACTATTACTAGGTGGTTCGGAAGATAGCACGTCTCTTTCTCAAACTATTTTAATGTCATGTGTGGACACGTTTTTGTAAGACCAGTAGACCACACACATAAACGCTACCACATCGGTCATGTGAGTACGTTGCAGGAGCAAGCGGTTGGATTGGCCTGACTCTTCAAGACCAAAGATACTCGGCTTCCTCTTCATCAAGTCACGAAATTCGACCCGCAGCACCAAAACTAGAGCAGGCCCAAGACAAGCAAGAACAGTCAGTCAGCACCGATCAGGCAGGAAGCAGACAGTAAGCTAAGAATACTGGAAGAAGGTGGTCGCTCAGCCAAAGCCCTAGTTCAACCAGAACAGTAGGGAAAGCGGTAGAGGCCGCTCCGTAGCTTTGGTCGTCGCACTCTAATCCGCTTTAGAAGAAGCAGCTATTCTATTGGACTGCTTGGCTATAAAGCCTATAAGTAAGAACTCTGGGGAAGTTGCAACCGTCCGACAATAAATAGGGAGGAAATCGCAACATTACAAATGATGATTGTTCTTATTTGGATGAAGGACGCGGCTCCATTATAGAAGAGAAAAGTATACCCATTGCAATTAGTGGGGATTAGTTGTGTAAAAACAGTAGATGGAATAAATAGATAATATAATACAGAGTAAATTCCCTTTTTTCATCCCAAGTTTGACAATTACCACTCGATTTTTTTTGTTTTGACAATTGCACCATCACTTACCCCCATTTAGCAGCAATTCGTCATGCTTACCCCCATTTAGCGAATGTTGTGCCGGTTTTTACCCCTGTTATCCTATTACCATGTTGTACTCGATATGTAAAGCAAAAAATGAAACACACATGGAGCGTGATTTTTCATCGGTGATAAGTTGTGGTAGATGTCGGAGAACACGACTGTTTGGGTTGTTTTTCTTTTCCTCTCTTTAAGTATATTTTATTCGGCATTTGACTTTGGTTGGCATTGTTTCATATTTAATACTAATATATGGTCGTGTGCATCAATCAACGCAGAACTAGGGGTTATCCTCCTTTTCGACAGACAAATTTGGGTATTTATTGCATGTGCTCATACTTTTTGCAACTTCTCTAAGTATCTAGTTACTTGAGAGTTCAAACTATTATTAATGGAACCCAAACCAACTCGAATAAGCACAATAGCAATCAATTTGGATATGTCTATTCAGTTTTCACTTAAGCTTCGATTCTGTTGGTTTACTTCTGCACGTCTATGAAAAAATAGGAAACATGATATGTTCTTCTTATAAAAAAGAGGTGGATATAGAATGTTATGACTCATTCATATTAATGAGCTCTATTGCAGGTGGATGTGGAGCTTGTGTAGTCCTTATAGCAAAGTATAATCCAACAAAAGATGAAGTCACTGAATTTTCTGCAAGTTCATGCTTGACCATGCTTTACAATATAAATTTCTATTCAATTATCACCACTGAAGGTCTTGGAAATACAAAAGATGGTCTTCATGCTATTCAGAAGAGAATGTCTGGGTTCCATGCCTCTCAATGTGGTTTCTGTACTCCTGGCATGTGCATGTCCATTTTCACTTCTCTTGCCAATGCTGACAAATCCAAGAAGCCTGAACCACAAAATGGGTTCTCAAAGTTAACTGTATCTGAAGCAGAAACGGCTTTCTCAGGCAACTTGTGTCGATGTACTGGTTACCGACCAATAGTTGATGCCTGCAAAAGTTTTGCTTCAGATGTTGACTTGGAAGATTTGGGTCTCAATATATTCTGGAAGAAAGGCGATAAGCATGCTGATGTTAGTAAATTACCAACTTATACTCTTGGTGGTGGTGTCTGCACTTTCCCGGACTTCCTAAAATCTGAGATCAAATCTTCTCTTGGTCACCTAAATGTTTCGAATGATACGGTCTCTGGGGAGGGATGGTATCATCCTGAAAGTATCGAGAAATATTATGACTTACTAAACTCTGGAATATTTAGTGACTGTTGTGTCAGAGTAGTGGTTGGAAACACAGGTGCTGGTGTATACAAGGATCGAGACCTATATAACAAGTATATTGACATAGGTGGCATTCCAGAACTGTCAGCTATTTCAAGAAGAGATGACGGCATTGAAATTGGAGCAGCCACACCGATTTCTACGACCATTAAGATACTTGAGCAAGAAAATGAATCCATATCAGTTCCTAATGGGAGTTTAATTTTCAGAAAACTTGCCAAGCACATGAGCAAAGTGGCTACACCGTTTGTCCGTAACACAGCAAGCCTTGGCGGAAACATAATTTTAGCACAGAAATACCCGTTTGCCTCAGACATTGCAACCATACTTCTTGGTTCTGCTTCAACGGTTCGTCTTCAGGTTGCTTCACAAACGCTAGAGGTTACTTTGGAAGAGTTTCTGGAGCAGCCTCCTCTTGATCCTAGTACTTTACTTCTCAGCATATTTATTCCACACTGGACTCCAGATTCTCAAACAGAAACTAATGTGGTCTTTGAAACTTATCGAGCAGCACCACGCCCTCTTGGCAATGCCGTTTCATATATTAATTCTGCTTTCTTGGGACTTGTCTCCTTGAATGAACCATCTGGTGATCCTGTATTGAGTAACCTACACTTGGCTTTTGGTGCCTACGGAACAGAACATGCTATTAGAGCAACAAAAGTTGAAGAATATCTTACTGGAAAATTGCTCTCTCCATCTGTTGTGCTTGAAGCAGTCCATTTACTTAGGGAAATAATTGTACCAATGGAAGGAACATCACATCCCGAATACAGGGTTAGTGTGGCTGTTGGGTTTCTCTTCAGTTTCCTATCTTCAATTGCTAATGGCAACAAAGGGCTTGGAAAAACTCTGACAATAAGTTCTAGTAGCTCTGTAGATACGGATAGTCTCTGTAACATGTCATTGTCTTCACGTCGAGAAGAAGTTTCCGGTGATAAATATAAACCAGTTGGTGAACCGATTAAAAAGTATGGAGTTGAGCTTCAAGCTTCTGGTACGTGGTTAGCTTACATCATCAGAATTGCTGATGGGGTTTAGAATTTCTCTTCCTCTCTAGATAATCCATCTATTAGTATTATTTGTGGATTGACACGATTTTTTCTGTAATGCAGGGGAGGCAGTATATGTAGATGATATTCCTGCTCCGACGAATTGCCTCTATGGAGAGTTTATTTACAGCACAGAACCTCTTGCATATGTCAACAGTATTAAATTCAAGCCTTCTTTAGCATCAGAGAAGATCTTGACAGTTATTTCTGCGAAGGATATTCCAAGTGGTGGGCAAAATATTGGATCATCGTACTTTTTCGGGGATGAAGCACTTTTTGGTGTTCCAGTTGCCGAGTTCGCTGGACAAGCTCTTGGTGTCGTGGTATTTATCTTCTCTTATTTATAATATAAAAATGACAATAAATTATAGTATAACAAATAGAGATTTTTATTTTTTTGGCTTTATTATTCCTTTTTTGTAAAAACAACGTGAATATTAAGTATATAATTTCGTAACAAGGGGTCAATCTGTACAAATTAAATAACTTAATGTCACACATGTGTTCACCTAGGGGTGCAAATTGCTGGCCCTTAGGGTATCCTATAACCATTTTTAGTGTAAACAAATGAACTTAACTTTCAAAATCACATCACTTTTTGGGAAACTAGTTCATTTGACTGAACTAAATACAGTTGGAGGGTATTACTAATTTAAACATATAGTTCATCCAAAAATATATGTATATATCCCTATCGAAAGTTTTCTTTTTACAGTCCTTATGGAAACCCCTATCAATTAAAGTCATGACGATTTTCTACGGTAGCAGTACTATGCGCTTATTTATGTTTCTTTCATGATATTGTATATGGAAATTCTGTACTCAAAGAACAACACAAGTGGTTATGCAAAAACATACTGAACTGATGGGATATTTAACATAATAATATTTTTCTTGCATCTTTGAACACAGAGAATAACCTTGTGAAATTAAACTACTAATGTTAGTTAAGCTTTCCCCTAATTACAAGTAAGCACTAGGTGCCTATTTCTTTACAGATGGTAAACTTTATATATTGTGTTGCAATTCTGTATTTCTTAAATATTGATATCACTGAAATTTGGACTTTACCTCAGCTTGCAGAAACTCAGAGATATGCCAACATGGCACGAAAACAGGTCGTTATTGAATATGACACAAAAGATTTGAGGCCACCAATCTTAACTGTAGAACAAGCAGTACAAAACAATAGCTATTTCGAAGTTCCTCCAGAGATGTATCCAAAACAAGTAGGTGATTTTTCCAAGGGCATGGCAGAAGCTGATCACAAGATCCTCTCAACAGAAGTATGCTCATTTCACTCATAGACCTTTTCATAATGACGTCTCACTTGCATTGTTAAATTATTATTGAATGTATTTATACTTTTTATCTAGGATGTATTTATATTTACCTATACAAACTTATAATTGCATTTTCAATGATCTCTATTTTAAAGTATGTACACTTAACTATACAAACTTTCAAAGTTTATTTTCGATTGAATTTGAGTAAGCGGATTAAGTCCTGTGGAGAAAAATACTTTCCAAATGAACGCCTCTTTAATTAGCTTATTGTCTAGTATGGTGTATCTAGTCAATCCGACTCTTCATTTTTATTTGATAGGTTCCATTTGATTTGCACACGAACATAGCAGTTGTAAGAAAGTTTGATTTTTTGTGACAACTTTTCCAATGCTAAATAATATTTTCCATTAATTTTCTCCCCGTAATGTGACTTCATGGAACCCCACAGACAAGAACATGTGGCATGCTTTTATTAACTAACAAGTATGACTCTGATGATCACAGGTAAAACTTGCCTCTCAGTACTACTTCTACATGGAAACACAAACAGCACTAGCGATTCCAGACGAAGATAACACCATGGTTGTCTACAGTTCATCACAGGCTCCTGAGTATGCACAAAGTGTCATAGCTAGGTGCCTCGGCATTCCATTCAACAATGTGCGTGTAATTACAAGAAGGGTTGGAGGAGGCTTTGGTGGAAAGACAACCCATTCATTCAATGTGAGTACACAAAAATTGTGTAGGTGTTTAAGTGACTAGACACATTACTTTGAAGTTCTGAGTTCACATGCATGACCTTTTGATTAGCTTTGGGACTAGCGGTTTCAGAATGTTTCTGTGCCCATTTGCAATATCCAATTTTTTAGGACCTCTTTAGTTAGAAATCGTACATGTGGCACAACTGAATTTTTTGAATATGTTTAACCGTAATAGCTTCATATAGATTTGTAATATAACACATTGATAGTTGAAATTTACCTCTAGTACATACCTAACCGAACATGAGAGCGGTAAACACAGGTGAACATTGGACGGGTTGACGACGCAAGATCCGACGTTTTATTTATTTTAAGGGAGATTAACATGTGTTTGGCCATGCATTCATCTTCCAAGGAAGCTCAAAACATTGACAAGTTGAGTTGTTTGTGTTGACTGATTCAGTATGTTTTTGTAGGTAGCAACAGCGGCTGCGCTTTGTGCGTACAAGTTACGGCGTCCCGTGCGGATGTATCTCAATCGCAGTACTGACATGGTCATGGTTGGGGGTAGGCATCCAGTGAAAGCATATTACTCTGTTGGTTTCAAGTCTGACGGGAAAATGACAGCTTTACATCTACAAGTGCTGATTAATGCTGGAATCTCTCCAGATGCGAGCCCCATAATACCAGACACTATTATATCAGCTCTGAAGAAATACGACTGGGGTGCTCTCTCATTTGACATCAAGGTCTGTAAAACCAACAACCCATCCAAATCAGTAATGCGTGCCCCTGGAGATACACAGGGCTCTTTCATCGCTGAAGCCATCATTGAGCATGTTGCTTCCGTGCTCTCACTCGACGCTAACACTATCAGGCAGAAGAATTTTCACAACTATGATAGCCTGGTGTTGTTCTATCCGGAAAGCGCGGGCGAAGCTTCTACATACACGCTACATTTTATTTTTGATAAGTTACTATCGACGTCGAGCTACCTGCATCGAGCCGAATCTGTCAAGCAGTTCAATAGCTGCAACAAGTGGCGAAAGCAGGGTATCTCATGTGTGCCCCTCATTTTCAAGGTGGCACCAAGGCCAGCTCCTGGGAGAGTTTCTGTGCTCAATGATGGTTCCATTGTGGTTGAGGTTGGAGGTGTTGAAATTGGGCAAGGACTGTGGACAAAAGTCCAGCAGATGACTGCTTTTGCTTTGGGACAGCTGTGGCCTGATGGGTGTGAATGCCTTCTTGATAGAGTGCGTGTTCTTCAGGCTGATACGTTGAGCTTAATCCAAGGTGGAGTTACTGCTGGCAGCTCTACATCTGAATCTAGCTGTGCAGCAGCCCTTCAGGCATGCAACATGCTGGTTGACAGACTGAAGCCGGTCATGGATAAGCTGAAACAGGAATCAGGTGCTGTTTCATGGGACGCTTTGATTTCTCAGGTTATTTATCTATTACCCTCTTATTTTTATTCATGCTACAGAGAGTAGAATGTTTATCCATTTTTTTTAATATCTTCTTATGTGCTAATGCTTAATTTGCATAACATTCCATGTTCCCAAATAGGCCTCTAAGGATAACGTTAACTTGTCTTCAAGTGCATACTGGGTTCCTGGCGCAGAATCCAGTACCTATCTAAACTATGGAGCTGCTATAAGTGAGGTGCACAAGATTTATGCTAAATGTTAATCGCGCAAGTGTACTATAATTACAGTCAAAAAAGTTATGGTTGATACTGCGACACGTCTCTCATTTCCTATTCAATTCTTGTTCTGAAAAAATGCAGGTGGAAATTGATGTTCTTACAGGAGCAATAACTTTACTAAGGAGTGATTTAATCTATGATTGTGGAAAGAGCTTGAACCCTGCAGTGGACTTGGGCCAGGTTTGCAGAAATATTGTCCATTATATATGTTACTCTTCTGTATTATTATGTATCAAACACAAATATCATTTAAGAAAGTGTTATGGGAAATTCAGAGGGGGGGTACACGACAGCCCTGATCAGAGTTTTCTCTAACTTGTACTTCTATGGTTGCATCATACCGGATCTCTCTCCTCCATGTCACAGATCGAAGGTTCCTTTATACAAGGAATCGGTTTCTTCATATACGAAGAACACGAGACAAATGCCAACGGCCTTGTTGTGAGCGACAGCACATGGGACTACAAGATCCCAAGCGTCGATACCATCCCAAAGCAGTTCAACGCCGAGGTTATGAATACCGGATACCATAAGAACCGTGTGCTCTCTTCAAAAGGTAGAATGTTACTTTGTTTAGCCAAAATGACTTTTTTGCCGGGTGAAAAATTATCATTGGTTCAAGTAACTTGACTACTTTTCTTGTGCCAAGCAGCTTCCGGTGAACCTGCTGTAGTTCTTGCAGCGTCCGTCCACTGTGCGGTGAGAGAAGCGATCCGAGCAGCGAGACTGGAGTTCGGAAGCTTGCCGGCCACGTTCCAGCTCGATGTCCCTGCACCGATGACGGTGGTGAAGGAACTGTGTGGTTTGGATGTCGTGGAGAAGTATTTGGAGAATCTATCTGCGCATCAGTTTACAGCTGGAGCATAATAATACCAGACCGAGTGGTGTGATCATATAATCATGTAACTTATGTTAAACTGTATTTGGTGTTGCGCTTGAATCTTGCTTGTCTAATAATCCTGGGTTTAAATTTGTATTCATAGGTCCTGGTCGAACCTGAAGGAATAAATGTAAAAACCTGCAAGTTATATATCTATCTATCAGTTCAAAGTATTTCTGCGTGACCTCTCTTGCTAGGACCTTCCAGTTCACCCTACAAATCCTGCCTGACACGTATCTACAACACCGGTTTGCTAGAAACAAACAGTCCACGAAAGTCAGAGAGCGAAATCATATCTTACCCCATGGGAAAAACATAAGGCCCCAGTGACCGCAGATTTCAGAAGGAAAGCGGTGAACACCAGAAGATGGTACAGACACATCAGAGAAAAATGAACATGGCAAGGAAGCCTCAAGTTTACAGATATCAGGAAGCCACTGCAGTTCTCGGATTCTCACACAAGTCTTAAAATCAGAAAGATGTTGAGTATTACAAAAGGAACGGACCCACACCTGTAAATACCATCCCAGTGACCAAACAAACTGCCTGGCATTTTTATAAATTTACAACATCACGTCCATGGTATAAATAGTAACAAGTTAACCTGCCTCAGACTCAAACACTGCCAACGAACAACGGTGCTCTTCGTCCTGGCAGCACACGCACACGGTTGGTGTTAGAGGACCAGCGCCAGTTCTTATACCACGTTACAGCGCATTTGGCCCGGTTAGCATTCCGACAGATGGGGATTTCGCCACAGAGTTCCAGAATTGCAGCGATAACAAAATCATCTAACCTAGAAGTTCCTTCCTCTGTATTGTTGTTGCATCTCCTGCAAAACAGATGCGGAACATGGTCAGGACGGGCGGTTTGACTCAGGCCTGACTGATGTAGTCCAACTTAACGGTGCTATGAATGTACAACAATCACTTGAAAGAAGGCACGTATGTCCGACTTACAGGTGCATAATAATAGACAGGACGTGTCTGCCCCATCATCATCTGCTGCCCATACTGCTGCACAGGTGAAAAAACAAAGCTAGTTAGCCCCAGTACTGAGAGTAGCAGGATAGTAGTAATAGCATCAGTGATCTCAGCAGCTTGTATTCAAATTAGTCGGCGAGCCAGCTACCAGGCAACTTGACTCGAGTGGGAAAAGGAGTAGCTAATAATAACATGGAAAGGCAAGCTCAGGGTCCCCAAACCAAAGACAATTAAAGGACACCAATATGTAACATCATGGCAAGCAACTGTCCTGACACAAGAGAATCCCACTTGTGTAATTCTTAGATACAACTAATTACAGAATTGGAAAACTAAGCATGACAGCAGATCAAACAGTAAGTCGAAAAGTGACATGTGGAGCTGAAAAGCAAGAATGTATAGCAAACTTCATTTCAGGTAAACTGTCTCACCTGTTGCCCAGATGGATGCATGTAAGGCTGGGGAGATCCAGGTTGAGCATTGTAAACCATAGGCTGGCCACCATATGCCTGCGGGAACTGCAATATAATTACCATAATGTGGTAAGGCAACTTGCTTATATATATGCATAGTTAGCATAAGAAAATTGTGTGCAAATCACTGACAGTGCGTTAGAAGTTAGCATAACTTTCTACAAGGGGAGAAAAAATAGTACTTAAAATGTAACTAGAATCATTTAAGGATCTATGAACTTTTTTATTTGAAATTGCTACTCCGTATAAAAGCATGACCAAGATATTCTTTTCTGTAACTAACATTCTTGGTTGCAGAAATTTCTCTAACTAAGCACACGCGTCACCTAGCGCCTATGCAGACCTTAAGGAACCTTGGAAAATAGTGAAGGGCCACAGCAGCTCGACGTAATTAAACTTTGAGTGCCAAATCAACTACTTGGCACCACTGCCACTATTCATGATTCTTTCGAAAATAAACTTGATAAATAGGTGCATAATTCATACAGCTACATTCAAATTCAAATGTCGCACCCATTTAATATAAATGGTAAGTAACTAGGCAAATGTGTGTTAAATATAGTAGAAACTCACCCCCATGCCAACTGGTAAACCAGGTCCAGGATTAGTTGGCATGCTATTAGGATAATAGTATGTTGCATCAGGCGCTGGAGGATGAGGTGGCCTCAGAGGAGAAGTCACGGGAGTGAAACTCTTAGCATTTGGGTTCAACTTGAATTCCTGGTCCACAAATAGCAATTCTCAATGCTCTTGACACAGGTGAGCAATAAGATACCAAAGCAAAAAAGCATGGCCAAATATAATACACATATCTTCATCACATCCTGACCTTAGCATTTGGGTTCAAACTCGATTTGTCTGAGCTAAGAGATCCCATCGAAGAGCTTGGTGACAAGCCTGGAGCGATCGCAGCTGAGTTCGCAGCAACACGCTCGGATGTTGATGATGTAGAACTACCAGGTCTTTGAGAAGAATTCACATATTCAGGCGCCGAAGGAAGTTTGCTGGGTATAGCAGAATCTGGTAACTTGTCTCCTTGGCCAGAAGATGAAGGCTCAGATGCACGCGACCTTGAAGATGCCCCTTCCAAATCTGTCACAAGATTATAAAACTATCATATGCTTGCTGCTGAAAACAATTCATGGAATTTGGAATGTTACAGTTGAAGGAAACTGATATTAACAGGCCACTAGATTTGGATATAAAATAGATTGTTTCTAGAGGAAACACTGTGTCCAAAACAGCCTCAAGAGAGTTAAGTGTTCACGCACTTTACAGGTGCTCGTGGGTCAAGCAGATAGACGAGCTTATATCATTTAATGGGTGAAACAAACCAAGAGGTACAAATAATAATAATGATAATAACAATAATAAGATCAAAAATAATAATAAGAGTGGATCTAACTCTATTCCCTCCGTTAAAGAAGGTAAGGCGATCCAAGAAGCTTAAATTTTAAAATGTAAAGTATAATTCACTAGGCACAGACTAGTGAAGAAATGATTCCATCAATTGAAGTGTTAGTTGCTGTATCCACAACTGAATTACATTCATGTAATGATTTTAACAGATAGTACAATTTATCACGGGTCAACAAGTACACCATAACAGCGAAATACATCATGATGTTTTATTGTCTAATTCAACTACATACATCTCATAAAGTACCAAAGTACCACACCAAACCCATAAAATTAAGAATAACCATTAATTATAGAGTTAACAGCCAAGAGCCAACACATGAAATCCTAGTGACAACAATACAT
The DNA here is from genome assembly GCA_012064385.1 of Puccinellia tenuiflora. NCBI lineage: Eukaryota > Viridiplantae > Streptophyta > Magnoliopsida > Poales > Poaceae > Puccinellia > Puccinellia tenuiflora. Next base: position 221,163 of record QRDG01000279.1, on the reverse strand, counting down.
TTTAAACAGAGCAGGGGCATGAATTTATTGAGCTTCCAAAGTGAGGCATAAATTTTCTGCTCACCTTCAGAAATCAGCGGTCTACCACCTTGAGATAACTGTTGAAATGAACAAGAAAACAGGAAAACCAGAATTCAGGTACGAAGGGAACATGTTTTCGTATAACAAAAAATGACTAGATCTAGGCACGAGCAGTGCTAGTGTTATCAAAAAAGGAAGCTTACAGTATTCTCAGGTCGCAAGTTTCTGTTGTCGTTGTCACCGCTGCTATCTTTACTTTGCTTATCATCCAGCCTAAGGTTAATAGTAATGTGTCAATCAGTATGCTACAGATCAATATAATTCTACTGAAGTCTGTTATCCTAGAATGTCCCTGCTAGGGATGTCCACAGTAATGATAATTAACAGCACATTAGAAATAGCAAGCAGGTATACGGCATTGCATGGGGAGAAGGATATTTAATCAGTGATGTAAATGCAAACAAACAGAGCATCAGATTGAAAAATTGGTGGTAGCCCCCAGCAACCCGCAGAGGTATGCCCATTAATGAACCATTTTTCAGGAAACTATGATAAGCAGATGTCGTACTGAGAGAACAGCACCAGAGAGAACCTATATCCTAGTACGGTAGTACCATGCTTCCAGTTTGAGGTCTATAACCCGCAAGTATGTTTTCAACTTACTTTCCATCCAAAAAATAGTACATAAATTCGAAGTTGCTGATACTAGTGCTAACTAGACAGTTGGTTTGATTAACATGATTGGCCTCTAAGCTGGTCAATAACAACCTATGCCAAAGGTATTTGCAGTACGAAGAGGTACTCGAAATTTTGAACAAATTTGCAGACGTACACCATTCTAGGTCATCAATTTCCTTGGCCAGACGCCCAGACTACATGACCACATGGCAATCCAGATGAATACTATGCGATAAAATAGGACCCAGATGTCAATCACTAAATTCTAGAGCATCAATCTTTGGGGTGGTAAATAATGGATTTTTCAATTAAATAACCCGAATGGTAAATAATGAAGACGAAACAACAATAGATTGAACTCATAGACAAAGGATGGTGATCAGCTGATAGCAGCAGTTCTGTACCATATGAAGGTTGATAAACTCTAGGTAGCACTAACATGGTAGTGCTTGCATTCTCTAGCTTATGCTTGAGACAAGTTTGCAGTACAGCTAGCCCAAACATGTCCTAAACTAGCTTATTCCAAGACAATCATCTAGTTAGCCAAACAGAATGTTGAAGCCATATCACAGTATGACAAAAGTCCAATCAATATGACAAGCTCAGCCGAATAACCTTTTGCTCAAGCAGAAAACTAAACTAAGTTCAACATTAGTATGACAAAAATACAATCACAGTAATAGAACAGCAAAGTAGTTTAACAAAAACAGTACACAGAAGTCGTGCGTACAGTCCGAGACTAGCTGCCACACAAAGCTGAGGTACCATATTCTATGTGCATCCAAATCAGTCGCCACAAGTCCATGACTAGAAAATGAGTATATGACAGGTGGGAGTGCCCATAAAGTACAAAGAGTGGTGGACTTTGTACCTGTCATATACACAGAAGTAATTCATCTACATATGCAAAAAAAAAAAAGGTTTGTACCTGTTGGCATCAGCAGGCAAAAGCTTGTTTGATTGGTAATCAGATGCTAACTCGCTAGTTGCAGCTGTGACAGACAAATGGGTACCACCAAATATATGGGAAGATGATTCTTCACCCTGAAAGTCAAAAATAAAATCTGACATATTTACCAGTAGATGATGGCATTTCAAAAAAATATGGGCATAGATCAACGCATCAGAATGTTTATTGTTTCATAAACTGATACCACCTAGAAAAAGGTGTTGCCAAATCTATTGAGAAGGTCTACTCATTAAACTTTAAAATTCTGACCAAAGTCGGTTACAGTTGGGATATCTCAGAGAATGGAAACCGAAAGTATTCAATTAGAACATGAAAACGTTACTCAATTGGTCTCTCAGAAATTCCACATGGAGAAATAATAAATTCACTCAAACCTAGAAGTACAAAATACAAGTGGTATATTCATGAGGCAAGGCAAAGATTCACCTAACATGTTCAGTTACAGCTAAAAACAATGACAACAGCATACAGCCAAACTTGTTTGATTGTGGAATCCACTCGAGCAAATTTTAATACCACGGTGCACACTATTCTTTTTGCTATTTTTAAGAACATATAGTATAAAATTAATGTAAAACTGCACGTGCCAAATGGTGGGAGTACAGCATATGTAAGGTTGTTCCAATTCCATACCATTGTTGATGAACACACCGGCACATCCTTGGTATCAATGCTGCCTGGCCTGGTAAGCGGATCAAAAGGATGTGCACTGCTTGGCACATTCATAAAGGACTTGAGTTTGGAAGTATCGGTATCCCTGCGAACTGCAGAATATTTTATCTCTTCATCATGCTCCAAGTCTTCATCCACGTATAAACCTCTTTCCTGCGTAAGTAGCCTCAACGTTTCATATAAATTATTGTGCATGTGCTTGTATTTTATATCTTTACACAGTTTACTAACACTTCCCATGTGCTAGTACTTTATATCTTTAGTTCTTTACACAGTTTACTAACACTTCCTATAGTGTCCACGAAGCATAGCACAGCAGAAGTGGGTGTAGCAGAAACTTTGTGAAAAAAGAGCACCTTTACAGTAATTGTTTGTAGCTACATGACTTGATTGTGTGTGGGGGGTGCAGAGAAACCTACCTCAGCAAGATGGAGATCTTCTGTGTCTTCACCCTCTATTTCTCGGGCTATCCTTGAAGCGTGTTTTTCAAGCTCTCTCATATGAGGACCACGCTCAAGTTTTGTGGTATACAGGTCTTCATTAAAAGTACTCTTTACGCCAAACAAAGCTGCATTTGTCTCAAACTGGTCCCAACTCCTACCAACATATTAACGTTTAATCATCATGATGACAAAATAATATCAGAACCAGAACACCATCATTTTCATGATATAAAATAAAGAAGTGCCCTTTCCATCAAGGGATGTTCAAGTAATGTCCAAAGATCATAGTTTCTAACAAGTTGCTGATGATGTGAGCACAGATAATAGCGAGATTTCCATCCAAAACGTTAATTTTATGCAAGAAGTTTGCTACATTAACCTAAACATAATTGCCTAATCATTAGCAAAGCAATATATTGCCATAGCTCATAAATATTTTCGTGGCTTGCCAAGGTGATCTTAAAAAGAAAGAATAATTGCCTGTTTTCATAAGACCAACTATACATCGCATCAACATGAAATGATTAAGACAATGTAAATGTGTAGCAAGGAAGATTTACATGTGGATTGCTATTAGCAGCTAATTAAGGAACAAATCAAGTAAATGTGATTATGCTTCCATAACCATTTGCATCATAATAAGAAGATTGAATGTTACAAATGTAAAGATAAGCCTTCACTAAGTTTTTCAGTACCTATGCCCCTTCCTGTCAAAATTTTCCAATTCGATGCAATCTGAATCTCCTTCATCTGGTGCCCAGCGTTCAAGCTCCCTCTCTTCAGGGAAGTGAGAACGAGAGATGGCCGAATCTATCATTAAGTCTTTCCTCTTGTCATGGACAGGACCTTTGGGCAGCTCATCACCACCGAGTGTTACATCCTAGTAATTTATCAAGAGGTAGTCATTGCACTCGCACAAATAATGCAATAAAACAGAGCAGTAGTCCATGCAACATGCAAGTCAAGTCCAAAGTCACATCCATGGTGCCCATAAAAACCAGCAATGAAGCAAGTAACCAAATATAACCACAGTCAAGTGACTCATTATTTGTTTTCGTTTTTGTTAGGAGAACAAACCTTGGCAAAACTTGAACAAGCTCTCGTGCTGGTATTATCATAGTCTCAGGCTTTCTTACAACATCAGTAGGAGTACTTTGCCCTCCCATAGAAGTATCCTTTATCGGCTGTGCCATTTTCAAGACAATTCCTGCGACAAGAGCTTGATTCTAAGTACACACAGAATGGAATAAAAAATACAATCTAGGGGAAAATGCCATCTAGGGAGATAGAAGAACAAAGAGAAAGAACTGTACCGAAGTCTTTATCAGTGTTTGTTGCATGGAAGATTCCAGAGATAATAGATCCATTCTTGACATGGACATCCACATGATGCCCAATAAACTGTGTCATAACATAGACTAGACGATCCCGTGAAGGGCTCTCATGCCCTAGTTTGCCTCCATTTTCTAAACCCAAATAGAACACTATCAACAGTAGCTCTTTTTCAACAGCATACAATACAAGACGGGATGAGATACTCACCCGCACCAGTAAAACCACCGGATGAAGATCTCATCAGGTGTGATTTACTGTCATGCCTTCCGCTACCCTCCCTATCAAGCTTCCGGTGGGGGGCTCCATTGGCTGAAGCCCTGAGCGGCGCATGCTGTTGCTGACGACTCATGGTCCGGTCCCTGCACGCACACAACATCACGAGCTCAGCTTTACTGCTACAAATAAGCATGCTAATGCTAACAAGAAAATATGCAGTGATGATGAGCATTCGGTCAGAGACGTGACAAATGAGCCAGAAACCAGTCGGTGAGCCGTTCTGCCTACATGGCCTTGAAGCATACATACATACATGAGACCGGCTGTAACAATGTCTGTGGTCCTTGCATTCATCCACGCAATGAGCAAACAGCGCCTCAATGGAATGGTACATACAACCTCGCCAGCGACTCCTACCATGCTACATACACGCGCACTGGCCAGAGCTGAACATTGGCCAGAAGCTCAACACTGGCCAGAGCTGAACGGCAACACGCCCAGGCACGCAGCGAAACCATAACACCCGAAGCTAGCTAGCTACGTCGTACAATGAATCCGAAGCATCCCGTACGCACAGGCTACAGCGGAACCAGCTCGCGGCGACGGGAAGTGACGAAGATCTCGCCGGAGCAACGGCCTCCTCGGAGGGGATCCCGGCGGATCGCTTCCCCGATCCCGCAGATCTAAGGCTCAGGTGGTTAGGTGAGACGTGGCGGCGTCGAGCAAGGTGGTCGGATCGGGAGTGGAGGAGGAAGGAGATACGGAGGGAGCCTCCGCCGTCGGGGCGGGTGGAGGTGGAGGGGGCGGAGAGCGCGCTCGCGGCGGCATCGTCGGGAGGAAATAAGACGAGACGGAGAGCTTACCGGAGAGAAGGTGGCCGAGGAGGTGGCCAAGGAGGAGGCGTGGACGGCGGTCGCCGGGAATGGACTCGTCGCCGGCTCCGGTCGTCCGACCTCGCTGGTGCGCCGCCTCGCCTCGCGTCGCGCACTAGGGTTTCGCAGCTTGCTTCTGTCGCCTCGCTGGTGCTGGTGCTGGTGGAACGGTTCCACGGATCGGAGTCGGAGGAGATTCTTCTGGGCCCCCCCGCTGGTGGATTGGATTGGATCGGGCCGCGCCCGGGAACGAAGCCCGGCCAGGCTGACCTTTCTACGTCGATTGGGCCCTGATCCCCCTCTAACCAAACAGAGCTGCGAAAGGCGTCGGGCAGGACCGCTAGATTCCCACCGGGATCCAACACCGGTGGTTTAGCTACATGTGTGTTTGATTCAGATCTGTGGGTTTTTTTCCGTAGGGTTTAAAATTGCAGACATTCACATTATGATGATAAATCGAGAGATTTACAATTTTGCAAAAAAAAAAAAATCTGTCATCTATTGATTATATTACATATGCTTACATATCCATACAACATGTCGAGTTTTGCTTATTATAACGGGCACGTCGATTCACGGGCGAAGACGGCAAAAAACGGTGCTCATGGTGGTGGTTGTGGCGGCGAGGGTGGAACCCTAGGTCGCCGCCTCTATAGTTATTTACCCGAGACGGTTTCATGAGTAGAAGAGGCGGTGGATCACGCTAGAGAACAACAAAAAATACATTTACCTTAAAAATGTGCTAGGGATACTTATTTAAGCTAATACAATGCATAATTAGCCGAATCATATAAGACTGGTACTTATACATCATACTCCGCATATAAGGATATTCAGACATTCACCACCAGCTGCATGTCCACCAACCGTCCCGTAGACAACGACAAAGAGCTATTTGAGCTAAAATGTGATAAGCATACGTCATCACCTATGAAACTGAAGGCAAGGTTGGAGACACATGCACAAATAGGATACAAGCCGAACAATTTGTAGTATAAGATTAAATAAACTATAGACTTCACATGGAAGTAGGTTTAATCATTCATTATCGTTAAATTAGTTCAAATTGTTTTAGAGTTAGCCGAGACTCATTAATGGACTCGGGAGGGTATGAAGTGTTTCGACACTTTTGGCTTTATAATAACCAGTATGTAACCAAACAGAGCTGCGAAAGGCGTCGGGCAGGACCGCTAGATTCCCACCGGGATCCAACCCTGGTGGTTTAGGATTGTCTATGTGTTGCTACATGTGTGTTTGATTCAGATCTGTGGGTTTTTTCCGTAGGGTTTAAAATTGCAGACATTCACATTATGATGAAAAATCGAGAGATTTACAATTTTGCAAAAAAAAATCTGTCATCTATTGATTATATTACATATGCTTACATATCCATACAACATGTTGAGTTTTGCTTATTATAACGGGCATGTCGATTCATGGACGAAGACGGCAAAAAACGTGCTCATGGTGGTTGTGGCGGAACCCTAGGTCGCCGCCTCTATAGTTATTTACCCGAGACGGTTTCATGAGTAGAAGAGGCGGTGGATCACGCTAGAGAACAACAAAAAATACATTTACCTTAAAAATGTGCTAGGGATACTTATTTAAGCTAATACAATGCATAATTAGCCGAATCATATAAGACTAGTACTTATACATCATACTCCGCATATAAGGATATTCAGACATTCACCACCAGCTGCATGTCCACCAACCGTCCCGTAGACAACGACAAAGAGCTATTTGAGCTAAAATGTGATAAGCATACGTCATCACCTATGAAACTTAAGGCAAGGTTGGAGACACATGCACAAATAGGATACAAGCCGAACAATTTGTAGTATAAGATTAAATAAACTATAGACTTCACATGGAAGTAGGTTTAATCATTCATTATCGTTAAATTAGTTCAAATTGTTTTAGAGTTAGCCGAGACTCATTAATGGACTCGGGAGGGTATTGAAGTGTTTCGACACTTTTGGCTTTATAATAACCAGTATGTAACCAAACAGAGTTGCGAAAGGCGTCGGGCAGGACCGCTAGATTCCCACCGGGATCCAACCCCGGTGGTTTAGGATTGTCTATGTGTTGCTACATGTGTGTTTGATTCAGATCTGTGGGTTTTTTCCGTAGGGTTTAAAATTGCAGACATTCACATTATGATGAAAAATCGAGAGATTTACAATTTTGCAAAAAAAAATCTGTCATCTATTGATTATATTACATATGCTTACATATCCATACAACATGTCGAGTTTTGCTTATTATAACGGGCATGTCGATTCATGGACGAAGACGGCAAAAAACGGTGCTCATGGTGGTGGTTGTGGCGGAACCCTAGGTCGCCGCCTCTATAGTTATTTACCCGAGACGGTTTCATGAGTAGAAGAGGCGGTGGATCACGCTAGAGAACAACAAAAAATACATTTACCTTAAAAATGTGCTAGGGATACTTATTTAAGCTAATACAATGCATAATTAGCCGAATCATATAAGACTGGTACTTATACATCATACTCCGCATATAAGGATATTCAGACATTCACCACCAGCTGCATGTCCACCAACCGTCCCGTAGACAACGACAAAGAGCTATTTGAGCTAAAATGTGATAAGCATACGTCATCACCTATGAAACTTAAGGCAAGGTTGGAGACACATGCACAAATAGGATACAAGCCGAACAATTTGTAGTATAAGATTAAATAAACTATAGACTTCACATGGAAGTAGGTTTAATCATTCATTATCGTTAAATTAGTTCAAATTGTTTTAGAGTTAGCCGAGACTCATTAATGGACTCGGGAGGGTATTGAAGTGTTTCGACACTTTTGGCTTTATAATAACCAGTATGTAATATTTGGACTTGTGATATGTTTTACCACTCCGAGGTTGTAATATTCGTCGAACAATATTCCCTAGATGTTGTATCAATGACTTACGCACGACAACATGTGGTGATGTCTTAGTTCATCGCACGAAGCCTCCACGATAACTTCGTGTTAGTTTGCCAAACTGCGAGTATCCTTCATCAGAGAGGAGAATTGGGCGCCTCATATCTAGCATCGCCAAGAACTTGAGCAAGGTGACCCCTATGACATTTGTGTCTGTCGTCGACGTCCTTGGCAGGCTAGTCTCCGCCGCCATCAACTTCAGTGTACTCTCACGCCCTTAAACCCACGACGCCAGATACCAAGGATCTCTATGTACACCGATGACGAGGTCGTGTTCTACCGCCCTACCCCGGCAGGTCTACGTGCCATGAGGGAGATGCTACACAGGCGACAGAGGTGCCGCATTACTTTGGATGCCAACTAGCTGACGTGTCCCGATTTCCTATTTGGGGATTCCACTAATCATCCGGCGGGCGACGAGCACCCAACTTCACCCTATGGTGGATCACCTCACAAATCGTCTACCTACTTTGAAAGCCTGAATAATGTCCAAGCTTCCGTTCCTCTCCCGCCATCCTGGTTCGTCAACTCCTAGTCACTATGGCGAACAAGAAAAACCATCATCAAGGTTGTAGACAAGATTCGGTGTAGTTTCCTTTGGTATAGTTATTTACCCGAGACGGTTTCATGAGTAGAAGAGGCGGTGGATCACGCTAGAGAACAACAAAAAATACATTTACCTTAAAAATGTGCTAGGGATACTTATTTAAGCTAATACAATGCATAATTAGCCGAATCATATAAGACTGGTACTTATACATCATACTCCGCATATAAGGATATTCAGACATTCACCACCAGATGCATGTCCACCAACCGTCCCGTAGACAACGACAAAGAGCTATTTGAGCTAAAATGTGATAAGCATACGTCATCACCTATGAAACTGAAGGCAAGGTTGGAGACACATGCACAAATAGGATACAAGCCGAACAATTTGTAGTATAAGATTAAATAAACTATAGACTTCACATGGAAGTAGGTTTAATCATTCATTATCATTAAATTAGTTCAAATTGTTTTAGAGTTAGCCGAGACTCATTAATGGACTCGGGAGGGTATGAAGTGTTTCGACACTTTTGGCTTTATAATAACCAGTATGTAATATTTGGTAGAAGATTTAGAGTAGTTGGAAATTTTAACAACCGACCATTCGCTTATATCTAACGGTGGAAAAATAGGAGCTACCGAAAACTACGAGAAGAAAAGTACTTGAAACTACCCAAAACTATCGAAATTGTATTATTTTTTTATGTGATATTAAAAGGGTATTTAGGTAATTCGTCCCACCCAGTGTCTGATCCGCCGCCGGTACCTCACTCTCTCCCCCACGATCCCCAAATCCCTCCTCCCACCATCACTCTCTCACCCTCGACCCCGGAGGACGACGCGGGAGGACGCCGAGGCGTGTCGCGGGCGGCTGCTACCTGGCGGCTACCTCGTGATGCGGGGCCACGGCGAGGCACCACCATCACCCGGCGCTCGGCCGGCCGCGGCGGTGGCGCGGGCACCACCAGCACCCAGCGCTCGGCCGCCCGCGGCGGTCGACGGCGGCGGCAGGAGGGAGTCGGCCGGGCAGTGAGGTGGAGCGGGGCGACGGGAAGGAGGCCGGCTCGAGCGAGCTCGACGCGGGCGGAGAAGGCACGCCGGCCAGCCGGTCGAGGAGGAGGCCGGGCAACGCGGCCCTGGACCCGTCCGTCACGGTCGTCTCCTCCTGCCACTGCCCGCACCTCCGACTGCTACGTCCGTCCACCTCCGATGGCTCGCTCCGCCCAATACACAGATCCCTTTGAAGTATCTCTGATGCCCTCTGATGCCCCGGCCATGTCGCTGCTAGCTAGCAGCCCAGCAGGATTGCACAATGCAATTTCTACCATCGAATAGTTGCAGCAAAATAGAAACATTCAACCAACTGTATATGCAATACATAACACAAAAATTCAGTTAACTGTATAGCTCGCCGTGGAATCGAGCGGCGCTGGAGGTCATCCCAATGGTGGAGGCGATGTCTTGCTCTTTTCCACTCCCGCTGGGCATCCTCCCTGACGGCGCGGTCGTCGTCCCTTCCGGCGCCAGCGGTTCTCCGCCCTTCCGTATGGGTGCGGCCCGCCTTCCTCTATGTTGTGCAGGTCCGCTTCATCCTGTCCGCCACGGCGGACTTCCCTTCCTCCATGGCGGCGTCGGCGGGAGCGGCCAAGCTGCAGACGATGAACTCGCGCGAAATATTTTCCCCTCGCTACCGCAATGCTTTTCCCCGCCTGTTTCTGAATTCTGACCGTGCGTGAGCTCTGCCTGTCTCTGTTTTTCAGTCACGTATGGGTCAATGGCTGGGACCTGCTACTGTCCATTAGATTGTTTTGAACGGTGGATGCAGGGGGTCAAGGCACGCTGCGCCTTGCTGAGTCCTGACCATAATACCCCGAGTAATTATACTTAAGTTTTGTTTTAATGGTTGGACGGCTGAAATAATTTAGGTGACTAGATTCAAATTAAACGGCTGAAATAATTTAAGATGAAAGCTACCGAAAACTACCTGAGGTAGTTTTCCAACCACCGTAAAACAGCTCAATATTTGGACTTGTGATATGTTTTACCACTCCGAGGTTGTAATATTCGTCGAACAATATTCCCTAGATGTTGTATCAATGACTTACGCACGACAACATGTGGTGATGTCTTAGTTTATCGCATGAAGCCTCCACGATAACTTCGTGTTAGTTTGCCAATGTTAGTTTGCCAAACTACGAGTATCCTTCATCAGAGAGGAGAATTGGGCGCCTCATATCTGGCATCGCCAAGAACTTGAGCAAGGTGGCCCCTATGACATTTGTGTCTGTCGTCGACGTCCTTGGCAGGCTAGTCTCCGCCGCCACCAACTTCAGTGTACTCTCTCGCCCTTAAACCCACGACGCCAGATACCAAAGGATCTCTATGTACACCGATGACGAGGTCGTAGGTCTACGTGCCATGAGGGAGACGCTACACAGGCGACAGAGGTGCCGCACTACTTTGGATGGCAACTAGCTGACGTGTCCCGATTTCCTATTTGGGGATTCCACTAATCATCCGGCGGGCGACGAGCGCCCAACTTCACCCTATGGTGGATCACCTCACAAATCGTCTACCTACTTTGAAAGCCTGAATAATGTCCAAGCTTCCGTTCCTCTCCCGCCATCCTGGTTCGTCAACTCCTAGTCACTATGGCGAACAAGAAAAACCATCATCAAGGTTGTAGACAAGATCCGGTGTAGTTTCCTTTGGTCGGCTAAGGTGAAAACCAGGGATGGCCAATGCCAAGTAAGTGGGAGCAAGGTTTGTCGACCAATATGTCCAAGTCCTTGCCCGTACTCCCGCCATTTGCAGCTTACATGACTGCGGGCATACTGAAACAATGTGCATCCGTCACCGTTATGATTCCTAGAAATTTTACACCTGTCAGCATAGCTAGTACTACAAGTAGCATGGCCTCCTCACACAAACGGGCACCATAAGAAGCACGAATAAAACTTTATTTTTTTTATAATAAACAGCTGCATCAGATTCACGTGGTGCATGCCTTCACTGAAGAACGTCCATGCTTCAGGTTCCTGTAAAGTTCAAAAAGAGAAGAGGCTTGTAACTCAATGATCTTGTTTCAGGTTCTGCTTGTTACTGTACTTCCTGCTCGTTACTTTGCTAGCAATCCCGGGTAATAATAATATAAATGGTTTGTGCTGCAGTACGTCAAAATAAGTGCCATTAATTTGCTGGCCATATGTACCAGTTCAGCTTCAAGATCAATATGTTGTCAGAAAGCACTCAAGACCAACACAAATACACACATTACAGATCACTGGATCAAGATCCAATATGACTCTACAAACTTGGCCTAAAACTTACTTAAGAGCACAACATGATTAAGTAATTCCTGGAATGATTCGCAAGAGTGCCCAAATCACTTTCGACTGGTTTTCATTATACAAAGGCTTCTGTTGCAGCTATAGAAACAGTTCAGACAGGAAAACCTGCAACAAGCCATAGAGTACATGCGTTATCCCAGACTGGGCCGTTCTATCAAAACAAAAAAGTACTCAAACCGACAGGTATTAAACAAACTTCCCAAAAAGCTGTTCAGCTATCTTTGTTGGAACACAAAGTATCTAGGTATCGGTACATCATGATCAGGGCTCATTTCATCTCCTCTCAGCTACCTCTCTTCTCAGCTCACAGACGGAGGAAGAAGAAGAACACAAGACACAAAGAATTCCCGGCCAGCGCACGAACGTCGCCGTGGGCGCACAGCCGCCCTAGTCTTTTCCTGTTAGCTGGACACACCAGTACTTTTCCGGCGCACGAACGCCGCGGCGCACAGACGCCTATATCCAGGGGCAGACCCAAGAAGAGCTGAGTGGGGGCCTATGCCCCCACTCAAATTTGGAAAATCCTTTTGATGTTTCAAGAAAAATATTTGAAAATTTTGAATTTACTATAAAAGTGCCCCGAGTCAAACTTTGTGCCCCCGCTGAGTAAATTCTCTGGGTCCATCCCTGTCTGTATGTTGGCTTTATTTCTCTCTACAACTCGAATACATACATGAAGGTACTCATGCACACACGCAGTACAACCCAGTGGAGCTCTCCTCTCCTGCCTGCCGGAAACACAGCACGGTCCGACGAGACTACATCTCTCTTCACTGGCTCTCTCTCCACAACACCACACCTGCTGTTTATATAGCACACGCACACACTAGCCAGCCACACCGGCCACTAACCCCATGCCTAACTAACCACTAAGTGCATGCACGCGTGAGCACTATTTTCTCATCGGCCACACACGACCTGGCTAGCCTAACATGCAGGAACGGCCGCACGGGGACTCCGCCAGCTTGCTACATGCCGCACCCAACAGAAACGCAACGGTCTGATGTGGTTTAGTGCTAACAAATTCTGGCACGAGACTCAACCCCCCTGGTCATTATCTCTCTATCTGAACACCTTTGCTTCTCTGACTGCGGAAACCTTGTCGGCTTCTTCACGTGAGCGCACCTTCTACATGTCAGTCTGTTATACAGATACACGTCCTGTAGGTTCACCGCTGCTGCCATGACACGCCTGACATGGTATGCCAAGTACCGTTTAGATTCGAAGCAGAAGATGATGAGCTTGGTAAGCCGGTGATGCTTGAAATTTGATGCAGTTGACTCCCACTCTACACCCTTCTTCTCGCTATACAAGGCTTCCCTCCTCTTCTCCTCATCCATTTGCATTTCACACGGATGATCCATTACCTGCATTCCACCCATAGGACATAAGTATATGTAACTGGTTAATTCTGCCGCAAAATAAGGTTTGTCCAACGAAGCACATGTGCGTGTAACCATGCAAGGAAAATAATAGAGCAATCGCTCAAACAAACAAGAATAGAACAAGCTTTAGATTATTAGAACATACCAGCATGTAAAACTCCTCCAGTGATGGCGCAGCTTCCAGAATGAACATTGTCCACTTGAGATCATATCCTTGAGGGATATTATATAGAGTTACAGTCCTTAGCCGGTGGAACGCAGATGACAGCCTTCTGGTCAGGAACTCTGGCTGAACCCAAATCTACAACAATAAACACATGCTAGGATGAGTAGAGAACAAGTGAAGCAAGAACAAAGCATTCATCCCAACATACCTTTTCACTTGTAAACCCCAACCGCAGGTCTCGTACAGGGGTCTCAGAAAGCAACGTACTTAAATTGACCATCTTGTGCCAACTAAGAGCAGCGTTTTTAAGGGTCAAAACCTCGAGCAATGGGACATGACCAAATGACAGTGGTGTTAACTTTTGTTGTATCTAGTCTAGAACGATCACGGTGAGCACTTTGGGATTCTACCCTTCTACTGCATAAAACCGAGAGAGAGAGAGAGGGAAACCGAGAGAGGGAGAGATCGGCGTGACTACCTTCACCGGGGAGTGGCACCGAGCTCGAGCTGCCGGAGGCCATGGTGGTGGTGAGTGCGGTGAGGGGATGATGCGTGGGTGAGAGTGGCGGCGGTGGTGAGCTTCCCGTCGGCCTAGCGTAACCCTAGATCGGATGGGTGTGTCGGTGGGGGGCTGCGGTGCACGGTGAACCTCGTACAGTGTGCGTCCGGCCCCCCCCACCTCTTTATATACGCTGGCGACAGGGGCCCATCAACCATGAAGAGGTTGAGCGCCCCCGATCAGGGCGCGTTGACTAGGGCCCGTGTGACCGTTGGGCCACTACGGGTGGAGATCGACCTAACATTCTCCCCCTAGATCTCACCTTTTCTTTTACCTTTTACTTTACTCATTTCATCACAAATCAATACATAGAGCATGTTTCATCATCTCAGCTCAATTGCCGATAGAATCAGACAGCCACAATGTACCTCTCTGTTTTGAAACAAAATCTTTTACTTTTGGGCCTCTTATGATCCAGGATCGTAGGCTCTACCTTAAACCCATGCCGGCTAAGTGTTCCTTGAACACATTGGGAGGTAAGCCCTTCGTTAGCGGATCCGCAAGCATATCCTTTGTCTTTATATGCTCGAGACTTATAATGTGATCCTGGATTTTATCCTTCACAACATAATACTTTATTTCTATTGGCTTTGTAGCATTACTCGACTTGTTGTTGTGAGCATAAAATACTGCGGGCTGGTTGTCACAGTACATCTTTAGTGGTTTGTGAATACAATCCACCACCTTCAAGTCGGGTATAAATTTCTTTAACCATATCGCCTGCCCCGTGGCCTCATAACATGCTATAAATTCTGCATACATCGTTGATGATGCAACAATCGACTGTTTGGAGCTTCTCCATGAGATAGCTCCCCCTGCAAGGGTGAACACATATCCAGACGTGGATTTTCTATCATCTTTATCCCCTGCAAAATCTGCATCTGAGTACCCTCTTATCTCTAGGGAATCAGATCTTTTGTATGTTAGCATGAGGTCCTTTGTCCCTTGCGCATAACGCAAAGCTTTCTTTGCCATCTTCCAGTGCTCTAAGCCTGGATTTGATTGATATCTACCCAGTACCCCGGTAACAAATGCTAAGTCAGGGCGCGTGCACACTTGTGCATACTGTAAGCTTCCAACAGCCGAAGCATATGGTACTGACTTCATTTGATCGATCTCATATTGATTTTTGGGACATTGAAATTTCCCAAAACTGTCGCCCTTGACTATAGGAGCAGGTGTGGCATTACTCGCATGCATATTATATTTCTTTAGAACCTTTTCTAAATATGCCTTTTGCGATAGTCCTAACACTCCATTCTTTCTATCTCGGTGAATTTCTATGCCCAAAACATATGATGCTTCACCGAGGTCTTTCATATCAAAGTTTGAGGACAAGAACTTTTTCGTCTCTATTAGTAGACTAACATCACTGCTTGCAAGCAGGATATCATCCACATATAGGATTAGGAAAATATATTTCCCACTTTTAAACTTTGCATAAACGCAGTTGTCCTCAACATTTTCTTTAAATCCAAACCTTTTAATAGTCTCATTAAATTTCAGATACCACTGTCTAGAGGCTTGCTTTAATCCATAAATGGATTTCTTTAGACGGCATCCCATATCTTCCTCCCCCTGCATGATAAAACCCTTGGGTTGTTTCATGTAAACAATTTCTTCTAAATCTCCGTTTAGAAATGCCGTCTTTACATCCATCTGATGTAGCTCTAAATCAAAATGTGCAACTAGTGCCATTATGATTCTGAAGGAATCCTTACATGAGACTGGAGAAAATGTCTCATTATAATCTATTCCTTCTCTTTGTGTAAATCCTTTTGCCACAAGACGCGCTTTATACTTTTCAACATTCCCATTAGAGTCATACTTTGTTTTGTAGACCCATTTGCAACCTACTGTTTTGGCTCCTTTAGGAATCTTTTCTAAGTCCCAAACATCGTTGGAACTCATCGACCTCATCTCATCTTCCATAGCTTCAAGCCATTTCGATGAATGAGGACTTCTCATGGCTTCTTCATATGAGGTGGGATCACCTTCCATATGACCTATCTCTGTATTATATACATAATCACTAGAGATAGCTGGCTTTTTAATTCTCTTAAACCTTCCAAGGTTTTCATTCTCTATGTTTGGCTGCTGCAGCTCCCTTTCATGCTCAACAATGGGCTCAGTCGGCTCCTGAAGGACAGGTTCCGAAACTTCACCCATAGTTGTCACGTGTGGAGTTACAACAGGTGCTTCCACCACAATCTCAGGAACTGTTGGCGTAGGCACAACAGGTAGCGAGAAAAATGGCTCTTGAATGATCGGATTGGGTGGATGCACCCTCTTCTCCTCAAGATCAATTTTTCGGGCTACCATGCTCCCCCTCATCAGTTCGTCTTCTAAAAAGACTGCATGTCTCGTTTCTACAAACTTTGTGTATCTGTCTGAACAGTAGAAACGAAAACCTTTTGACTTTTCGGGATAGCCAATGAAGTGGCAACTGACTGTTTTGGGGTCTAACTTTGCAATGTTTGGATTAAACAATTTTGCCTCAGCTGGGCACCCCCACACCCTAAGGTGTTGAAGAGAAGGTACCCTTCCTGTCCACAGTTCGTACGGTGTTTTGGGCACCGACTTACTTGGCACTCTGTTGAGAATATGAACGGCGGTTTTAAGTGCCTCCATCCATAAACCCAATGGCAGTGTGGAGTAGCTCATCATACTGCGCACCATATCCATAAGGGTACGGTTGCGCCTTTCAGCTACTCCATTTTGCTGAGGATCACCCGGCATTGTATACTGAGCGACTATTCCTGTTCTCCTGCAAAAACCTCGCAAAAGGTCCAGGGACTTGACCATATGGAGTGTGCCGACCATAGTACTCCCCCCCACGGTCGGATCTTACTATCTTTATTCTTTTATCGTGTTGATTTTCAACTTCAGCTTTGAATATTTTAAATTTATCCAAAGCTTCAGACTTTTCTTTGATTGGATAAATATATCCATATCGGGAGTAATCATCTGTGAATGTTATGAACGAATCATAACCATCCACACTTTTCACCGAAAAAGGTCCACAAATATCAGTGTGGATTATTTCTAGTGTCGTTGTGCTTCGAGTTGCACCCTTTTTAATTTGTTTTACAAATTTTCCTTTTATGCAATCGATGCACTGTTCTATATCTGAGAACTCTAACGGTGGAAGAATATCATTTTTAACGAGTCTTTCTATTCTCCCCCTCGAAATGTGGCCCAAACGACAGTGCCATAATCTCGACGAGTCTTGAGTTCTCTTTCTTTTCTTTTGTTCTTTATTCGACGCAGAAACAATTTCATTCACTTTATTCACAGAATAAATCTTTTCACGCAAGGATAATAAATAAAGCTCATTGTGGAGGGATGCAACCCCCACACGAATATTATTACACCAAATGGCACACTTGCCATGTCCAAAATAACACTCATACTGTTCTTTGTCCAAACGTGACTACACTTATTAAATTTCTTTGCAAAGAAGGAACAAATAAGACATCTCTAAGCAAAATAGCGAAGCCATCAGCCAACTCCAAGGAGATATCGCCAACAGCTTCAACATCTGCTTGCACTCCATTTGCGACTTCAATGCATCCTTCGTTTCTTTGCATAATCCGCGTCGAATGGAACCCCTGTAAAGAATTTGCAACATGAACAGTTGCACCTGAGTCAATCCACCAAGTAGATTTCGAAAACTGTGTATACAGGGATTCATTAACGAAGGAAACTATATTTTTACCATTCTTTGCCATTATGGACTTTAGGAAAGCAGGGCAATCCTTCTTATAGTGCCCAGTCTTCTTGCAGTGGAGGCATGTGTCTTTGTCCACTGGGAAGATTCTTTGCTGACTCTGAATGGGGCCTTTGCCATGTGGCTTTGAAGGGGAACCTGTGTTACCAAAGTTCCTCTTCTTATTATCCTTCACGTAGTTGATGGATCCACCACGTGCTTCTTTCAGCCTGTCCTCTTCTTGGACACACATAGCAATGGTCTTTTCCATGTCCCACTTCTCAGGGGACATGTTGTAGTTCACAACAAAGTTCTCGAACTCTTTTGGCAATGATGCCATGACTATGTGGATGAGGAGAACAGACTTGATCTCAAGATCAGGATCAATGGCCTTGAGCTTGGCAGCCATGTTGCACAACCTGAGGATGTGCTCTCGAATGCCATGCCCTCCTCCTGTGTACTTTTCAGTTACCAGTTGCTTGAGCAACTGGGTGCCATAGATCTTTGAAGAACCAGTAAACTGGCTCTTTACTTTGTCGAAGAACTCCCCGACAGTGGCACACTCTGCAATTGAGCCCGCAATGGCGTTCTCAATTGTATTCTTTAAGAAGGCTAAGCTCTTCTTGTTGGTTGCATTCCACTTTTGCTTATTTATGGAATAAGCCAATTCCAATGGACCATAGTCCCTTTTCTTCTTTTCCCATTCATCGTCAGTGTCTTTTGCCTCTCTTTCAGGCTCTTTTGGCATGACTGGTGGTGGAGTATCCACCACCCAGTCCACCTCTGCACATGCAAGTGCCAAATCCACCTTTTTCCTCCACTCGGAGTAGTTGTCACCTCGAAGGAGGGGAACATCCTTTAGGCAACTCATCAGGTGGTACCCTCCTAAAACAATCACAATGAGGTGAGAACTTTCAACAATTTTCAACATTTGCATGAAATAAATCAACGTTGGTCAAAATATGACATGCAAAAGTTATGCAATTTAAACTAAATCACCGTTGGGCAGAATTAGAAATAAATGCATTTCACTATAATAAATCATAATTATGCTATTAATAACGTTGGTTATAAAAATAACACAATTATGACTATCTCTTTAATATGCTCTTTTCTATTAACACTTTTAACTCTATTAACTTTTGAATTTTCTAAAAGAGCATATCACTTTAATTTGCAGCGGAAACAATTAACAAAAAACTATTGACTTTTATTCTTTTTCAGAAGCAATTCTGTTTCTTTTATTTTTGCTAAACAAAGATTTCGTTGGATAATTTTGTATAGCAAAAACTAGACTCAAAAAGCCTAAAAAAAAATAGACCAAAACTACAAAAAAGCTTCTGGAAAAAAAGAAAGACAGAGAAAAACTCTGCTGTGAATCGCGTGGCCCATACCACGCTTCAGATACTTTCGGCCCACGGCCCATTAACATGCGCGACGCGCGCGCGCGGCACGTAGACTCGCACGGCGGCCCACGGCCGCCTTACTTTCGGCCCGTCTGGCATCGGAACGAGCTAGGGTTTCAATCCCAGCCGTCCGTGCCAGATCCGACGGCTGTCCGGCCATTTCGCCGGATCAAAACCCGGCCGGTCACGGGGAGGGTCAAACCCTAGCTCATTTCCCCCCCCCGGCCGAGCCGCTCTCTTCTCTCCTCCCCCGATCTTGCGATCTAGAGTGAGGGTCCCGGCCGTCCGGCGGTCGCCGCCGACCGACGGCGAGCTGGAGACGACGACCACCACGGTAGCGCGCCGCACCAGCATCTCTTCCCCTTCCCCTTCTGTTTTCTTTCCACCGCCGACGCAGATCCAAGCGGGAAATGACTCGATGGTCTCCGCTCTCGCCGGTCGCGCGTCCCATTTCGGAGGGCGCGCCGCCGTCGAGCGGAGAGGCCGTCGAGTCCCTGTTCTTTGCCCCCCGAGGGAGGTTGTCCTTCTTCCGACGCCTCGGCTTGCCGATGCGCGTCGGATCGAGAGGGAGTGGGCGGCCTTGCGGCAGGCCCCTTTGCCGGCGAACCCGAGGGCACACCGGTGAGTATCTTTGCCCCTTCTTCTTTCGATTTTGGGGTTAGGGTTTCTGTGGGAGGGGATTCTTTCTTCGATCTTTTGATTTCTTGCCTTTTACCGAATCGATCTAGACCTAGACCTTGCTCTGATACCAATGTTAACTTTTGTTGTATCTAGTCTAGAACGATCACGGTGAGCACTTTGGGATTCTACCCTTCTACTGCATAAAACCGAGAGAGAGAGAGGGAAACCGAGAGAGGGAGAGATCGGCGTGACTACCTTCACCGGGGAGTGGCACCGAGCTCGAGCTGCCGGAGGCCATGGTGGTGGTGAGTGCGGTGAGGGGATGATGCGTGGGTGAGAGTGGCGGCGGTGGTGAGCTTCCCGTCGGCCTAGCGTAACCCTAGATCGGATGGGTGTGTCGGTGGGGGGCTGCGGTGCACGGTGAACCTCGTACCGTGTGCGTCCGCCCCCCCCCCCCACCTCTTTATATACGCTGGCGACAGGGGCCCATCAACCATGAAGAGGTTGAGCGCCCCCGATCAGGGCGCGTTGACTAGGGCCCGTGTGACCGTTGGGCCACTACGGGTGGAGATCGACCTAACAAGTGGTAGTTCTTCGAAACTCCCCCAACTCTCAAAGGTTGTCCGGGTGAGTCTTGGGAGCCACTTGAACTGGATTTTGTCAAAATGGCAACTGACAAAATTGAGCTCTGTGAGTTCTGTGTGCTCAATTTGGAGTTCTATAAATCCCTCAGTGTCACAATTGATAAAACATAAATATTTCAGTTGCTTGCAAGTGCCTAGGATGTTGGAGACGAAGTCAGATTCAGCAAATCTACAATTCTCTAGGTAGAGGCGTGTCAGACCAGCAAACGCATTCGGACATTCATTAAAAAATGACACAATCTGTGCCCCAAAGTTCACCAGATCATCACTAGTGCACTGCAGGCGTGCCTTCACTGTCCAGACCGTGAACTCGGCTTCCTCAATCTTGTGTGTCGCCATGGCATCACCAACAGTACGCCCAATGGATACCGGGGCATCATCTCTCAAGAAGAACTCCGTGCTCAAGAGGCGGATGGTGCATCCATCCCTGCGTGCCAGCATGCTCTTTGTCGCTTCAACCACGGCCGCATTGATCCGACGGAATTCACCATCAGACATTCTACTTCTTGGGCGCATGAAGTCCCGAGCACTTATCCTAAGTCGCGGGAGATCAGCAAGAAGCTGGCTCCACCGTCTGGAGAGGATGCTCGTCCTCACAGCTTGGCGACCGTCGAGCTGGTCAAGAATGTTGACCACGATGTCGTTGGACAAGTTACTGATTCGATCATCTCCATCGCCTTCCTGCATAACATGCAGATTTTATTCAGTTCAGGATACAAAATCTGCCTACATCAAACAAATGCAGCTTTAATTTAGTTCAACATATATACAATTAGTCTATCCTCACAAAAATATAGATACAATTCGTCTACTGTCGCAAAGGTGCAGTTTTTTTTCGCCAAAATTTGCCTACATCAAACATAAGCTCAATGCATTACAAGCCTAAGGCTAGGCCAATACAACCGGGCACTCAAGACACGATACCAACAACAGCCGGACAAACATTACGACATCCACCACCAAACATCCCGGCCTAGAAGCCATCCACCACCGAAACAGCGGACACAAGAAACAAGAAACCAACGCTACAAGAGGGGGAGAATTGGGCTGCTTCTACTTTGGTAGTGACAGCAAGTCAACAACGCTGCGAGTCGCCAGCCTCGTGCACATGATGGCGCAAAGGCCTCAAAACAGCCAGCCACCGCTTGCGTCCTGAGCACTGCTCAGCCAGATATCACCGCCGGCTTGCCTATAGTGACATATGCCTGAAGCCATCAGTCAATACTAGTCGAGTGCTCCCCCGCGGCTAAGACGCTGCGTCACATGATTCGGGAACCACTACCACTGCCAGCCAAGGTTGCCACACTGACATGTTGCTGCCATACTGCCTGCCAGAGCCTGGCTCGCACACCACAAGATCAAGACCTCCAAAAACGACACTCAAAGGAGAAAACTACAGCAATGACACTGTTGTCATCCGATCAGGCAAGCCAAATCTGCCTTTTCTCCCGGAGGTCTAAATCCATGGGGATAGGGGTGAGTTATGACTCCTCGACGATGCCACCAAGGAGGAAACGACGCCCGTACACCACCGTTGTCAGCACTGACAAAAGTCAGGCAAGGTCTACCCAGAGCGTCACGAGTAAGGGGGTGTTTGGTTTGAGAACCAAATGGAATGTAATGTCATGGTTCCGTTCTCAGGGAATGGGTCAGTTCCATTTAATGTTTGGTAGGTGTGAAAGGTGTAATGGGTTGATTCCATTCCTATGTTTGGTTGAAAAAGTGGAGTGAGAATTGGAGTAGCAATCAACATCTAAATATTCTGTTAACTTGTACAAATTAGCAATCAACAACCAGTCTATCATTAATTAACAATCGAAATCCAAATCTTCCCGTCGTTGCTTTGCATGGCTGCTACCCATCCAGTAGGTAGCTTGCCGCGGTCGCTGCTGCAGCTATGCGCTACCGGCCCGATGCTGCTGCTGCTGTGTGCCGGCGCCGGCCGCCCTGCTGGTGCTGCTACGCACCGTCGCCGCCACTGTTGCTGCTGTACGCCGGCTCCACCGCTGTTGATTCGCTCCGCCTACACCGCTGTTGTGCGCCGCTGTCTGCGCCGCTAGCGGCCGCCGCCCCTGCTGCTGCTATGCGCCGCCGGCCCTGCTATCCGCCACCATGGCCGCCGTTCTAGATCGGGAGGAGAAAGCAGCAAGTTTCAGCGGGAGAGAGAGAGGGACGGGACGACAGTTTAATTTTTTCTTTGACCTCACGGGTGGCAGAGTCGAGGAGAGAGAAAGCAGAACCGGGTGATTCCACCGATTCGGCGGAAAGAGCAGATTACGGATCTGAGAGGAATATGCCATTTTGAGGAATGGGTGGATTCCGGTTCCAGTTATCAACCAAACACAAGAATCAGCTCTAGCTGTAGGTCGGACCCGTTACATTCCACCCGATGACCCAAACCAAACACACCCTAAGGGCAAAATAAAAGCGGACCCGAAAAAACCGAGAGCGACACCGAAAAACACTGAATTATTTCTGTCTTTGGTTACCAATTCGGTCCTGGGAATCAGGTAACCGAAATATTAGTGCTCTGTCTGTGTTCGGTCTTTGCTAGCGATAGACCGAAGCGACTGACCGACTATTTCCTCAATCGCACATGGGTCACGCCGCCTACAGACCTCCGATTTGTCAAGTTAATGACTTGTGTGGGGCTGCCACTTTGTTTTTTGTGCTACTAGTTGGTAAAAACTGTTTTGTTTGTGCGAGTGCTACTAGTTGAAAATTGAAGTGATTAAAATGCGCATCTTGTTGTAATGACATTTTGTATATATTTGTGATGTTTGAATTGTAGAAACAAAATTAAATCCGCACCACGTTTTCTCTATTTGGTCTATATGGTAATGACCGAAGACCAACTTGATAATACCGGAAGACCGAATACACAAAGACCGGGAAAGGCAAAAGATAATACGAGTAGCATTTCTAGACGACCAAAATTTGCAAAGACCGAATAGAACGGACCGAACAACCCGAACGCCCAGACTTAGTCACGACCACCATAGCTGATTGTAATGAAAGGGCAGTGAGATGATTCTAGAGTACTGTGGAGGCAGCTTATGGTACTGTTCACTGCGAATCCTGGTCCTTTCAGCCCCTAGATTTAGGAATCCTTCGGCTAGGAATTCAATTCAAAATTGGTAAACTATTTAGGAGTATAGATATAGATACATAATTCAATTTTTTATTTCATTTTACTGCACCAACAAGCAAATTTTGGTAGGCTAAAAAAGGCAAATTTTGATTCGGTCTGAAAGACTGAATTTTGATCCCTGGTATTAAAGGAAGAACTGTCTTAGACAAAAAAAAGATATTTAGAGAGAGAAGAGAACAATGAACTCACCTCCATGGCTTCAAGCGTAGGAGGCCTGGGAAGAAGTTGTCACAGTAAATCAGGAGTTGCAGTTCTGCTTCAAAATCTGATGACTGCCGGGGCGTCCGCTGGGCAGATTATATAGCTAGCGGCTTGGGTTCCGCCTACGGCGGTAACTTGGATATTGAAGTGGAGAAGGATTCGGGATCCTTGTGTAATCTAAATCGGAAGCGGGTCGAATTCGGACTGCAGCACGAGTATGGAAGTGATAAAACTAACATGAACTTTGCAATATAATAACAACATGGATATAAAAGATGATTGCTACTGTTACAAAAAGTCAAATGATTCATTATTCAAAGAAGTAGCAATATGCAAACAGTTTATAAAGTGATATCAAGTATTCAATGCAAGGATGTTCAATGATAGTTCACAAAGTGTAACATAAAAGATAGAAATATGGACCACATGTATGCAATATAATAAGTAAGAACATCCTATATTGGTCATAGAGTGAAGATGAAAATCTGAATGTAAAAAGGTGGACACTTTGAAAAAGATATATAAATGAGTAGAGTTAAAGCATGCATAAGTTTCATCTATCCTCCAAACTATTCTACTAAAGTTATTGATTGCAATGGTAATACTTGGTGTCAAGCTCTCATTCCCCTATCTTAGCATCTTGAATGAGTAAAGTTAAATGTGAAAGCAAATATGAGTAGTGGCCTTGATAAAGCAAATGTTAGATGTCTCATGCCCCTTGAATACAAGTACCTACACCATGATTACTTAACTTGGGAAACAAAGCAAGTTTAAGTTATCTATCATTGTAAGTAAAAATGGTATTATCAAGAGCCTCAACTGGGGCACCTCTTGTCCCATGATATGGATCAAGCCCACATCAAAACAACAAGACAAACAAACATAATGAACCACCTCAACACCCTTTTTATTTACCACTTGATATAGCTTTTTATTGTAGGGTGTATCATAGAAATTTCAAAATAGCATGTAAGTAAATTTCCACCATGAATAATGCATGGCTTAGATTAGCGGCCCACGTTTCTCTCTAACTATTTATACAAACTCATTTAAACTTACTCTATTCCCATATTATTTCATCATGATAGGCATCCATAAACAAAAGTACATGATATCAACTAAATAAATGATGGAACATGTTGAAAGCGTTGCATGTGACAATACATATGGGCTAATTCCCAACCTTAAACATTTATCAAGACCCTATCATCATAATATTAATCACAATGGTTCATGTTTATTAAATGCAATAAAAGTAAAGTGTGCATCAAGTTCGCGAGAGCTTTTTAACCAACTTTTCCCATTACAAAAATAACAAAATCATTTTCATTTAGAGGTATAGATAACACAAATAACATGATAAACATACTCGGAACAGCATAAAGCTAATAGGTAGATATGGTGGAATCACTGGAAAAACTTGGGTTGAAGGTGTTGGAAACAAGTTTTTACTTGTTGGAATTTTTGGGCTAGCAAAAGGGAGAAATATGACCATCTAGATGCAAGCATGGGTGTCCATAGAACTAACTAATTCATGTCAAACAAGGTGAAATAACATACAGCATCAAAACATGAATAAAAGATAGCTCATGATAAAGCATTTGCAAATTATTACTCATAAACAAGCTCATGAATCATGCAACTATATGTGTCATTAAAAATCAACTTAGACATCCTTTTTCCCAATAAAATAAAAGCATGCAAGATATATTTCAACCCATATTTACAGTAGCCTTCTCATATATAAATTATAGTGTGGTGGTCTCACAAAATAAAAAAACAATGCAAAAACAAACAAAAAGACGCTCCAAGTTTATCTATACTACTATTAAACAAGCAAACTTGTTCTTTTCTAAAGCCACCCCATGAAGTGTACCCAGTCTAATCTGTACCACCAGATTTTTTCCCCTAAAGATATCTAATGGCCCACATTAGTCTAATCGGGAATCTGAGTGCAGTTAGCAATTAACATTGGCAGACGATACTCTGCCCGGGGCCGTCGCACGCGCAGGAAAAAAACTGCCGCGCACGATCCGGATGATAATGCCCCCGGGCCCCGGCCCCGTCCTTTCCCCCACGACACCCCGCCTCCTCCTCTCCACACGACCTCCATTCGAGGTGTCGCCGCCACCAGCCGTGTGCCCGGGAGGCGTGTCCGTCGTTTGGTTCATGAGCGCCTCCGTGTTATCGACGGCGAAGAGTTGGTGCGCGCATGGGCGGCCTCCGAGCCCGTCGTCCAGTGCGTTTCATCGGTGGCAGCTTCGTCCTCAAGAAGATCGGCCTCATGCGCACCTGATGCGCGCCCTCCACGCAGGTTTGTTGTCGCACTGATTGATTGGATGGGTGCTCCATTTAATCTTGATCTTGCGCCGGCGTCGAATACTTTAGATCTCAATGCTTCATTTGATTCTTGGAAGGATGACGCGCTGAATCGGGCGATGGCATCCCAAGATTTGTGAATGCCGTGATGTGCTACTGTTGCCTGTTGGTGAAATTCACTTGGGCGATGCGAACGCTGCGGTCGCCGGGCTGTTGCTGTTTGCAGTTATATACTGAATCTGTAGTTGATTATCTCATGTGACCAATCGTATCAGGTGGTAGCTGCCGTATTCATGTTGCACATGCTAATTCTAATTCTTATGTGTTGCAACGTTGGGACTCAAATAAATATACATGCCATTTTCCAACAGTAGAAAGGACTATACAGTGTTTATATTCGGATGTATGAAACAGTAAAAAATCCATGCTGAACCAAGTTAGTTATTCATGTCATTATACCTATGAGAAAATTAGATCTTGGGTACTGCAACAACATCCACGCATCTAATTATGCATGATTGACAGGGACATTAGATGGAAATAAAATATATATAGTTGAATACATTTTTAAAAAATGTTGAGTTGACCTGATATGTTTTGTGACATATTCTATTTGTCATGTGGAAGGTGAATGGCATAAGATTATCCTCTCAAATCATACAATGGAAAAAAATCATGGCATAAATAACAGTTTGGATGATGGCTTGATTTTTTTTTAAACGTAGTTGCTTACTATAAATTGTGTATTTGTTCACTTAACAGGCTTAGGCTGGTGCCTTCTATGTGTAGAATGCTTATGGAACTCTGCCATACTGCTATAGCGACTGTACACTGAATCAAATGGTTTATCTATACTGTTGTTTTAGCATGTTTTAATTTAAATAAGCAGTTAAGTGTAATAAGAAGTTCTCTATTAATTCTTATGAAGGCTTGGATGTTCACTGTTCAATGAGTCAAGATTGTAGTGGAGTCAAGATGTCGATGGGATCACTAAACTGTAGATGTGGTTTTTTGGTGGTACGCATTCAGTACATATCAGGAAAAAACGTGTCTTAGAGTTTATGTGGAGTGAAAGTAATCAAAGAGAACGTATGGTAAATTTGTTTCTGCTAAATGAATGTTCTCTGCTTCTGCAGTTTATTGTATCTTGCAGGTCTATGGCGGCCGTTTGTTTATGCAGTTCATTGTGTTATCCAGGTATATATTTTCAGCTAAATGGATGCCCTTTTTTAGGTCATTATTTTGTGATATTTGCAGGACTTCTGTTTCTTCCGAAAGTATAACACAACATCGTTAATGCTCTTTTTTCGTAGGAATCTATAACACTCTGTGGAATTTCTGCTGTTGATGGACGGTCAAGAACCTCCAGTACTTGCTTGAGTTGGCATTCCGTGAGGATTGTAGAACATACAAGAACAAGGTTGTGCCTTGCGCACTGTGTGTGAACCTGCCAAAGGTGTGCTGTTAAAGGTCTTATTATTATAATAATAAGAATATATGTAAGCCTGAAAATTTCATTCTCCATAAACCTATATATGCAGGTTACATGAACATATCAAAGTTCGAATTGTTCATACCCCATTTTGATAAAATATTTTGAAACATGAAATTTTCGGTACGCATGTTTATACAGTTTTCAAATTTACTGAAAGATCTTTTCAATAATAGTTTTT
Source organism: Puccinellia tenuiflora (assembly GCA_012064385.1). Classification (NCBI taxonomy): domain Eukaryota; kingdom Viridiplantae; phylum Streptophyta; class Magnoliopsida; order Poales; family Poaceae; genus Puccinellia; species Puccinellia tenuiflora. The sequence continues at coordinate 193,269 of QRDG01000279.1, read as the reverse complement.
ATTTCGTTAAGAGTTGTATTAAAAAATTATATAACCACGAATTTCACTCTATGAACACATAGGAGCATGATGAACCATGGGGCATATTATTGTTAAAAAATATGTGACATGGTTAGTTAATCTTAATTCATTGAGCTTCTGAGCATGCTTCTGAACATGTATATATGCATGTAGGTATCTGAAATCGGCACGAGAGAATAGACTGATCCGGTGATAGAAGGATGTCGACGGTGTCGTGAAGTTCACTGAACCCCAAGCATAATCATCTCCCAGGAATGCATGCATCAAGGAAGAACATAAGAACATATGTCTTCACTTCTTCTTGACAATACTGTTGACAAATATGCACTAGATATTGATTATGATCAACTGAAAATTGTCAATGTAAGTTGCATTGTCCTCTCAGCGCTTGTGGTTGCATAGACCAATTTTCATTTTTTAAGCATTTCGACTTCTCATTTTTATAGAAGTAGCTCAATGTGCACTCTGCTATCTCTAGGTGTAGTGTTATAAAAAAAGAAAATGAAAAACCATAAGCAGTCAGACATGAAGTCCATTTGTGCAGGATATCCTTTATAGCTTTTATAGTATAGTGCAATGTGTTGTTCCAATTACCAAATTCCAACCTTGGTTCTTAAAAATGTTCTGCGGGATTGATAGTTACAAGCTCTATGTTCTCGACAATAGAAGTATGTGTCTTCTGCTCTCCTATCACTGTAATTGTCTGTTACATTGAAAATGGGCTATTTTACATCAGTTGGATGAAATGAAGCTTGTTTCATCAATCACAGGGTGCGAAGGCGAAGCACTTTCTTTATCACCTTGTTGCTAAACGTCCCAATGGAATAGACGTTGACACGTAAGGGCCATCTCTATGTTATACTTATTTATTCATCCGCAGGCCCACCATTGTCTATACAAGCATCTGGTGGTGGCATAAGCTAGAGTGTCTTTGATTGTATATCGACTATATTGACAGCGGATGCACAACATGTGGTCTTGGGAGCAATTTCCTGCACTGGAGGTATAATTTTCCATCAAATGTGCTAACCTTTTAGTTTCTCAAATTTCTCTTTGACCTTGTTGAGAATTAGAAGTTTAGAACACGAGAATTCCATGGTCTGCATTGTTTTGAGAAATTGAGAATTGCTAGATAATTATGTACATCCTCAATGCATGTATGTTCTGTTAGTCTATCCCCTCTCTTGCTTGTAGAACAATGGAAGCTTATATGTGCCATCTAGAAATATTTGCTGTTGGGAACTTAGGATACATCGGTGTTCATATTTTGCGTATGCTTTGCTCATATCAGGGGATGTTAGTTAGTTTATGCTTACATAGGAATGCATTGCTTGACACCGGTTTAGTAGTGCATAATTCTACAAATAACATACATTTATAGGGTAAAATTCTTTGGGTGGCTTCTGTCGCGAGGACGGATCCCAGGGACAGCCTGCTGCGGAAGAACATCCCCTCGGTCAAGAAAGTCGCCTGCCCCTCATGTCCTGCCCTGCTGGAGACTGCGGATCACATCATCTTTGGATGTCGAGTCGCGCACAGGTTTTGGCGGGAAATTGGCTTCATGTCCCTCCCGATGCTGATTTTCGCCGGTGACACACCTATGCGGCCCCTGTCGCCGTCTCGGGCTCGACGGCATCCACCTTCATGGTGTTGTTGAACAGGAGTTGAATTGTAATATTTATGCATATAATAACTATTATTTTGAGCTTTGTGATTCTAAATGATGCAACATCTGTGAATTGTATGTTGTTCGCACATCTTTACACGGTTTAGCCATAAAATCTATTGCTCTGATAATAATAAAAAAAATCACTAAACTAGAAAGGGGTCTATATTTTAGAGGCGTGCGTTGCACGTGCATAGCTACTAGTGCGATAAAGTGTTTCAAATGAAAAACAGAAGTTAGACGTGTGCAAACCGAGAGTATGTTGGTTCAGTGGGGATGTTCTCCACATCCCCAAGCTTATGGTTTTCACCATCCTTGAATAACTCATGTTGCATCTCCTCCAATCCCTGTGAAAAAACTTCAAAACACTGTTTCTCCCATTCCTTTTCTATGGGGTGATATTAGTAGAGATAAACAAATAGGCTTCTTGCTGCATATAATCCATGAACTAAAATATATATGAATGTTCAGAGAGTTTATAGTGTTGTATGCCTACTCATAAACTCAATTGGATAAAAAAGATTCAACTCAAAAGTTCAAACTATGCATAAAACAATATGGGACAGAATCTGTCCAGAAAAACAGCAGCAGAAAAACGTATTTTTTTGTCCTACTTAAACTCGTCGAAAAATTCTGAAAAAATTTCGGTGCACAGAGGATGAAAAGTTGCAGTTACAGTAAAAATCTCAGCTCATTCGGAGGTACATAATAAAAATTAAAAATCAAACTGTGCACAGACTTTGTGCAGGAATAAAATCTCCGAATAGAAATAGCAACTTTTTCAAACCAAAATGGATAAAACTTGGCACTTTATTAAAATTCCAGAAACTAAACTAAGAAAACATTCTCTTGTTACAGCAAGAGGACACAAAGAAAATCTAAATAAAAACAACCGGGTTGCCTCCCGTAAAGCACTTTCTTTATAGCCATATAGCTAGGCTTACTTACTTGTTGTTTAGCAAAGATGAAGCTCATGAGGGAGCTTAAAAGTTGTGCCCTTCTTGCTTGGGAAGTGTTCCATGCATTTCTTATGTGGAAAGTAAAACTTCACATTCCCTTCCTTTGCATCAATAATAGCCCCTGTGATGCGAAGAAAAGGTCTTCCAAGAATAATAGGACTAGAGGTTTTATTCTCCATATCCATGATTAGAAAATCCATAGGTACAAAAGTCATATGTAACTCTACCATAACATCACTTACTTTTCCTAAAGCATGTTTAATGGTATTATCAGCAAGTGCAAGTTCAACCGAGCATTTTTCAAGATTTTTTAATTCAAGTACTTCATATAATTCTTTAGATAAAACAGAGACACTATATCCTAGATCAAGTATGGCATGGTGTGTCTCTTTTCTAATAGTTACTAGCACCTTGGGGATCCATATATCCCCAATCTTAGGTGGTATCATAGCTTCTTGATTGTATCTAGCAATTTTTTCTTTCAAGACATGATTAGCAATATAGGAGCCAAAACCAGATTGGTTAACATCAATAGAAGGATCACTTACAAATTTTTGTAAGATAGATATTAATTCATGCAAGCTATAATTCTCTAAATCAAGCAAAGGATCATTAACTTCACTAATCATCTTAACTTCTTCAACTTTTCTTTCGTCATGTTCAGTTTTACTAACTTCTTCTTTTGAAGCCATAAGATGAGACATAAAAGGCAACAGATATTCAGGATAATTTAGCAATTCATTCAGAGTTTGCTCCAAAGTAAGAGGAACATTTTCAGCAATATTAATAGAATTCAATCCAACCACAGGTGGTGCTTGTGGTTTTCCAGCAGACATGCTCAATAAAGTGGCTTGATTATCAGCAAGTTTTGAAAGGGGCTTTGTCTAGTCCTGCAGCTTGGAGTTGTAAGTTTTTAATATCAGAACTAATAGAAGCAACAGACTTATTCAACTCTTGTATCATGGTATTATGACTAGCAACTTGTTCCATAAGAATTTTATCAGCCTCAGGATTATCATTACTTGATGACATAGACTTCCATTTATCATTAGTATTAGGATATGGAACAAAAGGACGATTGTTGGGAACATATGGAGGTTTATTTTAAGAATTATAATTGTTGTTACCATACCCATTGTTTCCATAATTCCTAATGAAGTTGACATCAATATTTTCAGAATTATTACCAACTAGTTCTTGTAAAGGAATATTTTCAACACTAGGTTTATTAAGCAAAGCAAGAATAGTATCCATCTTAGATGACAAATCATGAGTTTTTCTATGGAGTTTACTTTCTTAGATGAACTAGGTGCTCTATCAGTATGCCATTGACTATAGTTTTGCAAAATGCTTTCCAATATATTCTTAGCCTCTATTATAGTTTTTCCCATAAAAGCACCTCCAGCAGCAGAATCAAGTATATTGCTAGACATGTAATTCAGACCATTATAAAAAGAGTGTAGTATGGTCCATTCATTAACTCCATGTGATGGGCAAGTTCTAAGCATAAGTTTTATCCTATCCCAGGCCATAGCAACATGTTCATTTTCATTTTGCCTAAAAGATAGAATATTGTTTCTATTTTGCAAAATTTTAACAGGAGGATAATATTTCTTAATGAAAGCTTCTTTCAGATCATTCCAAGTTTTAATGCTATCAGTAGGTAATGAATGCAGCCACTCCTTAGCTTTTCCTCTAAGTGAGAAAGGAAATAATTTTAATTTTAGAACATCACTTTCAACATTGTTAAATTTTTGCATGTCACAGATTTCAACAAAATCATGAAGATGCTTAGAGGCATCCTCCACATCACTACCACCAAATTGCTCCCTAGTTATCAAGTTTAACAAACTAGGACTTACTTCATAGCTATCAGCTTGTATCCCAGGTGTGGTAATAGGTTTAGCAATAAATTGATCATTTGGAGTATTTGTGTAGTCACACAACTTAGTCCTATCACCCATTTTGGCAAGTTTTTATGTGTTTCTAATTTTTTATGCAAAACTGAAAATAAAATATGCAAACTGAAATCTAAAAATGATATGCAAGACAAAAACAAAACAAAATAAATTGCTTGAAGGTAAAGATGGACAAGATGATGCTCACGTAGGTGCAACCTCCCCAAGCTTAGGTGTTGGCACAAGTTGGTGATGAAGTTGACTTTGTTGTGATATCTTTGGATAAAACCTTCCAGCTATGATTCCCCTGCAACGGCGCAAAAAAAAACCGTGATGGCGTAGCTGACAGGACTGAATGCTTCTTCCTCCCTCAACTATGCCAACAAGTACTCTTGATACCCTGAAAGGAAAATAATATATGGGTTAGGTTGAGCCTCCAAGTGCAGAGTATGTAGAAGTGGAAGTTTTTTCCCCACGAGGGTGACTCGAGGGTTTAATATCGAACTCTCGGGGAATCAGTAGTGGGGATTTTATCTTCTTGTCCTTCTCCAGATTTCCTGCAAACAAAGTAGATTGCTTTGTGCCCTCAACCTCACCAAGTGGTTGTCAAGCACAAGGTGTGAGAATGATATTAAGATAATAATGAATGCAAAACGGTAAATAAATATGCAATGGTGGTAAGTAATAATGCAAGGATGATAGTAATGATAATGGAAATGATATGAGATGTATTTTTGGGTTTTGAATGGTGAATGCAAAAGGTAAAGTGTTTTGGTTTTTTTAATTTCAGAGAATAACAATACAATAAAAGTGTAATGGAAAGGTGTTTCTTATGATTAAAAGTGGACCGGGGTTCATGGTTTCACACATGCACTCTCTCTTTAATATAGTGTGGCAAATAGGTAGACATAGATTAACATATGAGATTGCAAACAAGTTTAATGACATGTTACTAATTATATGGGCATCACGTCCTAACATACAGACCTTTTGATTGTTAGTCTCACTTATACTCCAACAAGATGCGAACTAAATCAAAACACCTCAGTAATTAAGATGACTCAGAGTATAGCCTTAAGATTAATGACATGAAGTGAAAATAAGAACATGCTGGATCTAGTCTTAGGTAGAGGCTTGTCCTCCTCATACCCTGCAACATGATATTTTGATTTATCTCTAGTGACGCAACAAAGTAAGGTAAACACCAAATGGATCGTGATATTAAGTTGTCAGCTTATCACATCACCACCTCTGTTACTCCAACTAATGCACACGTTCCCCCTCACATGCCCTCATAAACATGTTTGATCAAAACAAGGATACAAGAACGGGGTACATAATATGCATCTACTTTCATAACTGAAATAAACATTGCAATCTCAACATATATTAACTCATAACAAGATCCACCACAAAGGTAATACAACGATGACCGTAATCATGTTCAGCAGCTCATACGGTGCTAAGAGAGAGAGAGATATATATGCTACTTCCACAAACCCATAGTCCAGAGGTGGACTACTCCCTCTTCATCATGGAGACGGTGGAGATGTCGATGGAGAAGAAGGAGACCTCTCCGGCAGCGCTCCGTCGGAGTTTTCCCCCTCCAATCTGCAGCCTCCTAGTCTCTGTTTCTTGTTTCTCTCGTGTGGCGGCTCTCCCTTCGAAGAACGTCAGGGGGCTCTTTATATAGACGTTTTTAGGTCACGAGGAAGCTTCGGGATGAAGGATCGACGCAAACGGAGCCACGAGGCCCAAAAGAGGTCGGCCCACGCGGCCAGGTATAGGGGCCGCGTGGGGCACCCTCTTTTGGCCCTCCGGCCTCCGTTTGCTTGCTTCCTTCGCTCCGAGGTCTTCCTCCTTCCAAATAAATGATCCCCGTAATTTTGCAGCTCATTATGACGTCGTTAAGGCCCTGAAATAAATAAGGAAAGAAATAGGGTTTTTCTGCCTGCGTAGGATTAATTTCATAAATAGGGGAAATCATTATTAATTACCAAAAATCATCAAATAACAGTAATATAACCCTTGTATAATGCAAATATGAATGGAATATAAGTATTATAGTGCAAAGTTCATGTATGCATTTTACAGGCATCACTCACGTCTACTGAACCCGCGAGATTCAAGGCAAGGTTAGTTGCTAAGGGTTTCAGTCAGATTCCAGGAGTTTGTTATAATGATGTGTTCTCCCCAGTTGTGAAGCATAGCTCTATTCGTACTTTCTTTAGTATTGTTGCTATGCGTGATCTTGAACATGAGCAGTTAGATGCGAAGACTGCGTTTTTACATGGAGAACTTGAGGAGGAGATATACATGGACTAGCCTGAAGGGTTCATAGTGTCTGGTAAGGAGGATTTCGTGTGCAAGCTAAAGAAGTCCCTTTACGGTTTGAAACAGTCTCCTCGACAGTGGTATAAGAGGTTTGATTCTTTTATGATGTCACATGGTTTTAAGAGGTCTGAATTTGACAGCTGTGTGTACATTAAGTTTGTTGATGGATCGCCTATATACTTGCTGTTATATGTTGATGATATGTTAATTGCTGCCAAGAGCATGAAAGAAATCACTACCTTGAAGAAACAGTTGGGTAGTGAATTTGAGATGAAAGATCTTGGTCCTGCTAAGAAAAATCTAGGTATGGAAATTTCAAGAGACCGAAAATCTAGATTGCTATTTCTTAGTCAGGAGAATTACATTACGAAAGTTCTTCATTGTTTTAACATGCATGATGCAAAGTCTGTTAGTACGCCTATTGCTTCTCATTTTAAGTTGTCAGCGTTGCAATGTCCTAGTTCTGACAAAGATATTGAGTACATGTCACGAGTTCCATATTCTAGTGCTGTTGGTTCCTTGATGTATGCCATGGTGTGTTCTCGACCTGACTTGTCATATGCTATGAGCTTGGTCAGTCGATATATGGCTAATCCTGGTAAAGAACATTGGAAAGTTGTTCAGTGGATTTTCAGGTACCTTCGCCACACATCCAAAGCTTGCTTGAAGTTTGGCAAGACTGAAAGAACAAACGATGTTCCGGATGTCGCCTAGAGGGGGGGGGGGGGTGGTGAATAGGCGATTAAACTTTTTCTATTAGGGGCTTGATAATTGCGGAATAAAACTAGGTGTTTAAATTAACAATCCAACAACCTAAAATTCTAGGTTTACCTAAAGTGCACCAACAACTTATGCTAAACAACATGAGCAACAAGGTGATAGCTAGATATAAACTTCAAGCACGAAGGCTATCACAATGTAAATGCATAAGTAAAAGCTCGGGTATAGAAATAACCGAGGCACGCGGAGATGAGGATTATTCCCGAGTTCCTCCTTGTTAAGGGAGTACGTCTCGTTGGAGGGGTGTGAGCTCGCCACAAAAGGCCTACTCAAGATGCCACAAAGGCCTCACCCTATTCTCCGATGAACCGCACCCAAAGGTTTGGTTCACCTTCCACTATCGGAATCCTTCAGGGCGGATTCCGGAGCACTTACAACTTTTGGGGCACACACCCACAACTCAATTGGGGGCTCCCAAAGCGTGCCGAAGCTTCACAAGCCGAAGTCTTCGCGGCACCACCACCGTCTAGGGTACACATGCACCCAAGAGGCCAAAGCTCTGGGAAACAATGCTCCCAAGAGTAACCAGCTTCTCAATTAATCCCACGAATCACCGTGGGGAGCACAACCCGATGCAACAAATGCAAAAGGGCAAGAACACACAAGTGGTCAAATTCTTCTCCCCAAAATCCAACCGAAGCAACTAATGCTACGGAGGGATTTAGGTGAAGAACGGAGGAGAACACCAAGAACTCCAAAATTTATATCCCACGAGTTCCCCTCACTTAGAGGAGATTTTGTTTGGTGGAAAGATGGATCTAGATCTCATCTCTTGTTTCCCTAAATTTGGGCAAGAATCATCGGAGGATTAGAGGGAATCGAGCTCTCAAAATGTTAGCAATGGAGGAGAGATAGCAAGGGATGAGATCTCCACAAAAATGGGGAAGAAACCCCTTTTATAGGTGGCTCCAAAAGGAGCCGTTGGGGAAGAAAAGTGGGACAAAAAGGGCAGCAGGCAGGTAAGCCTGGGGCCGGCCGGCAGCCGACCAGGCCGGCCAGGAAACGATCCAACGATCGAACAGAGAAAAAAAAGGGCAGAGAGCACCAGCGCAGGAAAGAAAAAAAAAGGCATCCCGGCCTGCCAACCCGGCCTTGGGCCGGCCTGGCACCTAGCTGGGCGGGAGGGCAACCGAGGGTGCCGGCCTCATCCCAGCCTAGGGCCGGTCAGCTGATGCGGGTGGGCCGGGACGGTTCCCGAACGGGCCGGCCTGGGGCCGGCCTCGGTCCCGGCCAGGCCGGACTGCGCCATTTTTTTCTTTTCTTTCTTATTTCCATATTCTCTGTCAAATAAAAGTTCCAAAATAGAAATGCAATAACTTTCGCCCAGGAACTCCGTTTTCGATAATCTTGGACTTGTTGGAATCGTCACAACATCACAACAAGAATATGCAGAGAAACATCATAGTCAAAGGATATAATAATAAATTAAATGGGGAAAGGTAAAAGCTCCCATTTGCAAATCGGAAATGCAATAACTTTCACCCACGAACTCTGTTTCCGAAAATCTTGGACTCATTGGAATCGTCACAACGGGCACAAAAAGATTATGCAAATAAATATCATAGTCCAAGAATATAATATAAAACCAAATGGGGAAAGTTAAAAACTCCTTTTTGAAAACCGGAAATGCCGAAACTTTTGCAATTGAAGTCCGAATGAAGTAAAACCAATTTTGTTGAAAAGAGGACAACAAAAGCAACCTTTGAAAATGGCAAACAAGCAATGGAGATTTTGCAAAGAAATGGAAGAGGTAAATCTTCCGCACGGATGAACCGGCAAATCTCCAACACCGAAACCGCAATAGAAGACCGTTTTCGGTGAACTTGGCTTTGTCATGACAAGCACGACAAGCACCAAGACCACACCACGATAAGAGACAAATAAGAACCAATAAAGATGATAGCATGGATGCAAAGGTTTGTGCTCTCTACGACAAAACGATCCGGATATTCGATCGAGAGCCCCTCTTGATAGTACGGTTATCTATCCTATAATCCGGTCTCTCACTAAACAACATGAGACCGGTAAAATAGAAAACCTATCAAGATCATACCTTTGCCTTGTGCTTAAACCACTTGAGGTCGATGAAGATGATCTTCATCTCCTCAAGATGCACCATCTTTCTTCGATTGCGCTTCGGTGAAGATTCACATGTAGCTCCCCCATACACCAAGATGGGAGAGGCACATCTTCGGCATATCTTCACTTGGCCTTGAGTGACGATCAACCTGCACAAAGCCTTGATCAACACAAACTTTTCTCCTTCCCTTAACCTTGACTCCAACAAATGGAGAACAAGCAAGCTAATGGACACACCTATAAATATAGCTCAATACAAATATTAGTCCATAGAGATTGTCATTAATTACCAAAACCATGCATGGGAGCAACCATGCACTTTCAATCTCCCCCATTTTGGTAATTGATGACAATCCCTTTTTAAGAGGGTTTATATAACGAATAGAGCATCCTTGCAAGACAAACGAGCAAGGATGCAAAGCGCATTAAAGGCAAATGCAACAAAAGCATAAAACCCAAATTCCCTTAAACCCTCTAAACTTCTCCCCCATTGGCATCGATTGCCGAAATGGGAAGAAAAATTTAGAGAGCTAATATAATATGAGTTTCTCCATAAAGGTGATGGCAATCCCTTTAACGAATAATTAGAGGAAATCAAACTATATTGAGGATCAAAAGATTGCAAAAAGTATGAAAACATTTTAAACATCTCCACAGAGGAGAAAAGCAATAAAAAGATCCAAAGTGAGAGTTCTAAATAAAAACGGAGAAGCTCCCCAATGTTCATGCACAAATGAGGAGTGCACAAATATGGTATCCTCGCTCCCCCAAAGTCATCTAGAACACGCAACAAGTGCAAGAGTGCATAATGCAAAAGCAAATCATAGCACTTGCACCAAAGATGTGGTTGAGCCATAAAGGAGATACCAATTTTCAAAGATTCAACATAAGATAGGCCCAACCGAGATAAAACGAGATCTTTAAAAATGTATGCTCACAAGCTTAGGGATACCAATTGGAAACTAAAACCAATTGAAAATGCCAAAAGCTAGTGAGAGCATTTAGTCAAAGAAAAATCAACATGCTCACCATGGTAGGCATGAGGTCAAAGATCTTCAAGAAATACATGAGTGTGCAAAGATACCAATAAACAATAAGGCAAGCACTCATGAGACAAATTTGGAGCCACCAAAGAATTATAGATGAAACACAAGGTGGCTCAAAAAGAAATAGGATACCAACTAAAAGGTGACCTCTCTCATATGTATAGGTTTCTAATTAGACAAACCATGAAGATATACATCCGCAAAGAAACATATACATATGAAATGGTTCGGGAAGAAGAGAACAAGGTATCCAACGAGAAGTCATAAATATACAAACGAGATTGTTGCTTAAAAGCATAGCACATAGCTCAAATTTATCTCATTGTATATAAATGAACTTCAAATATATCAAATGCATCACACATATCACTAAGGGAACAAGAGATAGTGGAGATGCTTTGAAATAGGCAACAAGTATCACAAAGGAATAATATCAATTGAAGAAAAGGTTTTTGCAAATTCATCACACATATCACAAAGATATATTAAGTGAAGAAAATAAGTCAAAACCACAACAATTGCATATAAAAGCTTTCATGCCAAGAGACAACCTACACAAGGTTGAATACTAGAAAAGGTATGCATGAGATAGATACTTGTTACCGAGATGACATTGGTGATGAAGATGATGATTCTTTGTTAGTCATCAAAGCTTGACTCCGACAATCACATAGTGAGAACACCTTCCTTATGAATGAGGCAAGCATCCAATGCATCTCCATTGTACCTAAAACAAAATTAGAGTACAAAATGGTTCCCAAACTCATTGGGTCCCATAGTAGTTAGATAAACTACAATATATAGGAAACACTCCACATAAATATGTGCATATAGATATGAAATTGAATTTCATGCACATCTTAGCCGATTTAGGATTCGATGGAGTATCCCCTATATATTGGAACTAGAAAGACTAGCATGCTATAAGATATATAAATATTAGTAAATATGCATGCATAGACTTACAAGAACCAAAAGAGATACAATTTGGACAAAACACCAAGTAAACCAAGAAGAGAGCACACAAGAGTGTGACACTAAAGGTTGTCCAAATTATATCAAAATCCAAATCAACACATGATTGAGGAAAAAATCTAATCAACAAATGATTGATTCCAAACACATCAACACATGAAGTGTGATATTAAAAGGAATCAAATCAACATAACAAATGATCGATAAGACACCAATTGAAGATAAGATACCAATTAAAACAAAAAATATCAACTAGGAGAAAAGATACCAAGAAGAGGGTAATACTTGACCGGAATCAAGTAAAGTAAAATAAGGCAAAAGGTGTCAAGACTCCCACAATAAATATTAATTGGAACAAATATCTATGGAGGAGATATTAAATTCCAATTAATACCAATTGAAGGTACCAAAACATAAGATAAACAATCAAATGCCAATTGAAAGGATCAAAAATTGATAGATAGAATAGTGTTCTAAATAAAAAGGAATGCTCCCCCAAGATTAATGCATTATCTTAGATATTTGCATTTGAATACAAAATGCACACACAAGGGATCATTACTCTCCATATTTTATTGACAACACTAAACACTACCAATTGAAAAATAGAATCCTTGCAAGAGGCAAAGAAGGCAATAAATAGAGCAATTTAACGCAAGAGCCAAAGCGAAGATGGTCTACACAATCCACCACAATTACTAGTATCACTTGTCATGACAAGGAGTATATTGAGATATTTCTTGGTGGTGTATAGGAATGATGATCAAGACCAACTTCACAACAAAAGGCATATGGCAAGAGGTAAGAATTTAAACGCCATATTTTGAAAAAGGTTTGTTGGTAGTTTCAACTATTCGAACCAACCGGCAAAGCCATGGTTAAAATGAGATGAAACAAATGGTTTCTCACAAAATATATGGAATACATATTAGAGAAAAACCACACCAAGCAAACTCACCCAAACAAGAGCCAAAAGACAACCACAAAGGAAAATTGGAACTTGTTTGAGCAAACATGCCACATAGGAAATAGATAATGTACAATATCAAATCTAAGTGGCAAACCTCAAATGTTCACATTTTTATGGGATTGTAATATGCACATAGCTTATTACTCCCCCATAATGTGATAATTCATTTCATTTTTAAACAAGAGGCAAATAAGACCGACTAGAGAAATTAATGGACATTGTAGAATTTGAATTTCTCATGAATATGACATACCACATAGTAACTAGATAATATTGAAATATCAACACTAGGTGGTGTGCCTCATGTACGCACATCTTTAGGTTTGTGAGGTGCACTAAGCACATCACTCCCCTAAAATGGGATCGTCCATTAATATCTCAAAGAGCCAAATGAAATCAACACAAGATCCAATAAAGCTCAACACACACATTACACATACATGATATAAAACTATCATACACAACCTTGAATAACAAGACAAGTAAGAGAGAAGCATATCCTATACAAGCACATGCTAGGAACAAAACTAACACATGCAAGGGAGCAAGCAACTTTCAATGTATATATGAATTAAATACAGGTTACCGCAAGGAGGAAGCATTGGATATGAGATAGATATGTGATAATCCAATTGACTTGGCTTGATGAAATAAAACCATGAAGATCCCTCAATTCTTTAAAAGTAGCCGAGTCTCCAATGTCCTCTGTCGGAGAATAGGCCCAGGAACCGGGCGTATCTCACGGGTAAGAATCGAGCAAGGGGCTGAACACGGAGTCAAACAACCTAACGTTCCACGGCGACGGTGCTCGTCGGGCTCGTCGGAGGGGAACACTGCAGAGAGGACGCACGTATTACCCAGGTTCAGGGCCCTCTTGTGGAGGTAAACCCCTACGTCCTGCTTGGCTGTATTGCTTGTAGAGGTTTTTCAGTACAGGGAGAGCCTGTGGAGCTCGAGGTGGCTACAATGGCTAAAAACCCTAACTGAACCAGGGGGTGAACTTAGATCTAAAACCCAACCCTTGGCACGGGAGTGCCCTCCCTCCTTTTATAGTCGTCTTGGTCCTCTTCCGCCCAAACATTTGGGCGGGAAGGGTTGCCACATCCCGACGAAGGAGGAGGCACGGTGCACCATAAAGGTGAAGTCCACCATAAAGGTAGAGCCCATGGACGCGGTCCACGGCAGGGGAGCAGCGTCACCAAAGCTGAAAAGAGGCACCGTCCAGCCAGGACGGTGGGCTGGCGCAGCAGACGTGGAACGGGTCCCGCGGTGACGTCGCCGTTGGAGCGTAGCTGCAGGCGGTCTCCTTATCACCAAAGTGGCAAGCCTCGTTGTCCGCTTTGCTTGGTGCCGCTTTGTTGACCCCTTTATTCATCAGAACGGCAACTGGGGCGCTGGCGTCATCGCGCTTTGGCGCGCCAGTGGCTCTGCGGGAAGCGCAGAGCCCATGTGCGCTCTGCCGCGGAGGCAGAGCTGGCTTCGAGAGGAAGGAAGCCTCCCGAGGCGAAAAAGCCTCGGCAAGCTTCGCGGCTTAGTCCTTAGCCGAAATCCTGGTGGCGCCTTGGGGCGCCTTCTTGTGGAGAGATCCCCTGTCGAGACTCGACAGGCTTGGAGAGCCTCTACAGGCTGAGAGCCTGGTCCTTAGCGGAAATCAGACCGAAGAGTCCCTTGGGCCTTGGCAGGCCGGCCCGTGGTACCCTGGTTTCCACTGTGCCGACAGTAGCCCCCGGGCCCACGATGGGCACGCCGGAGTTGCCGACGGAGGCGAAGCGTCGAGGGCCCAACAGAGCCTGCCAGGGCCGCGACACGTGGAGCGCGACGGTTGCGCCCGCGGCCACGATCTCCTCGGCTTCAACGGGCGTCGTGGTGGGACCCGCCACGACCAAGCGCCCGGTCAATAAAGTCTGGGCGCGCAGACTGCGCCCGTCACTTCTCCCATTACTCCGCCGCCCACTTCTTCCAAACGATTTCTTCTCCCCAGAGCGCTCCTTCTCCACGGTTGTCTTCTTCCTCTCCGGCGAGCGATGGCACCCAAGAGAGCGGGCACCGACGCGAAGGGCAAGGCCACGGTGCAGGCCGGCTCGTCGGCCGGCGCGTCGGCGGCGGCGTTGCGCGGTGCGGCCCTCACGGCGGCGATGCCGCCGACCCGCGTCTCCGCGGCGGCGATAGCCAAGGTGCGTCACCTGGTGGCGGCGGACTCCAACGAGCAAGGGGCCACCGAGATGAGGCCAAGCGGCAGCAGGCTCGCCGACGAGTTCTACCCCGTCTTCCTCCACACTCTCTATGCTGGCCTCGTACCGCCATTCTCTGATTTCCTTCTGGCGATTCTGGAGACGTACCAGATCCACTTGCTCCATCTTCACCCCAACTCCATTCTCATTCTTTCCATCTTCGCCTACCTTTGCGAGGCCTACATCGGCATTCGCCCTTCGGTGGAGCTCTTCCGCAGCTTCTACTCCCTCCGGAGCAGCGCCGCCGGCGAGCACCTCGGCTGCGTCTCCTTCCGCATCGCCGCCGCCAGGAGCGAGAACTACATCCCCATCGCTTGGCACGGTGAGAATGCCATCACCATGGTGACGAAGAAGGTGGACGGCTTCCGCGAGCGGTGGCTCTTCGTCGACGCTAAGATGAGGAACCCCCTCCTGGAGGTGCCTGAGGGGCCCCCGGCGAAGTGGGCGCGCTGGGGGAGTGCAGAGTTCACCGGCCGAAATCTTGACGCGGTGTACACATACATCCAGCATATCCGCGAGGCAGGGGTCACCGGCCAGATGGTGGCCAGAGACTTCTTGAGGCGCCGGATTGCCCCCCTCCAATGGCACTCTGAGCCGATGTGGAGCTACAAGGACAAGACGGACGCGATGAGGCTGAGCCGAGACAGCCTCCAGCCTGAGGTGCTGAGCCAAGTCCTGGGGGTGCTCTTCGTCTCCAAGACAACAATCCCGCTGCCTGCCCAAGACGACGCACGGCCGCTCATCGCCTTTGCCGAGGAGAGCATCTCGGAGCATCGCCGGGGCATGCCGGTGTTCGACGAGTGGGGAATAGTACCCGCGGGCCACCGCGGGCCCCGCCCCAACCCGTTGGCGGCGGAACCGGAGAGCATGGATGCGCCCCCGGAGCAGGAGGAGGCTGAAGAGGCTGGAGAGGACTCGGGAGCCGAGGACGCACCCACCGAGGGCGAGGCCTCGAGGGGCGCCAGCTCTGCGGGCGGGGACGAGGCGTCGACAGGCGCCAGCCCTGTTGGCGAGGACGAAGTGGCGAGGGGCGCCAACCCCTCGAGAGGCTCCGTCAGCTCCTCGAGGAGCATTCCCGCCGACGTGGACCTCCAGGTGCTCTCCTCCAGCGATGAGGAGGGTGCCTTCTACGTCGCTCGCTCCAAGCGCGTCGAGGAGGAGAAGGAGACGAGCGGCGGCGGGGGTGGGCGCAGCGAGCCCCGCTCCAAGGCTGTCCACGATAGAAGCGCCGCGACAGCGAGGAGCGCTTCTCGCGAGGAAGCAAGGGTGCCTCCAGAGGAGGCCGGAGCAAGCAACACCCAGCCACCCAGGGTGAAGAAGAGGGTGTGGGTGATGGCCGACGAGTAAGTCTCCATTCTTCTTTTTCTTTGCTGCTTCACTTCTCGGAGATCCCCTTGAAGGACCTCAGACTTGCCTTTCTTTCAGGGAACCTGCGGCGCCAAAGAGGCGGCGGCTCCGCAAGGTTGGAGAGACCACCAGCGTCTCTGTGGAGACGCCTGCGGCGGGCGAGCCGCGGCAAGCATCTGTTCCTCCCGCGAGCGAGCGCCGCGCGGAGGTGGTGATGGAGGAGGCAGCGCCGTCGGCAGGTCGGGCAACAGCTCCTCCCGTGGCGGAGCAGCGCACAGAGGAGGTGGCTGAAGAGGCGGCGCCATCGTCGTCTCGGGTGGTGACTCTTCCCGTGGTGGCGCACCGCGTGGCTGAGGAGGTTGAAGGAGCGGCGCCGCCGTCACCAACCAGGGCGGCCACTCCTCCCGTCCAGCAGGAGACAGAGGAGGAGAGGATGGACGAGGAGATCGTCCTGGAGCAGCCTCCAGGGGAGGAGGAGGAGGCTCCCTCGAGGGGGGCCGACGCGACCGAGGCCGCGGCGGACGAGGCCGCCACAGAAGGGGCAGGCGGCGCCCCTGAGGAGCAGGAGGCAGAGGGGCCTCCGGAGCCCACAAGCGCCGGAACTGGGGGCGAGAGAACGCCCAGCCCCCAGAGAGCCCTTGAAGCGGGCGACAGGGGAGGCGCCCCCGTAAGCCCCCTGGCCGCTCCAGAAGCGGCGGTGAGCCCAAGGCAGGAGGCCTCGGGCGCCTCGACAAGGATCGAGGCCTCCGCACCTGGCAGTGGTGCGGGAACCTTGGTGCGGCGGGAGCCGCGAGCGGCTCGCCGCCGGGTCGTCGTCAACCGGGCCCTGCAAGCTCTTGGCGAGGTGGAGGGCGAGCTCGCCAGGGAGGAAGCCGCCATAGCGGCGGAGCGAGCAAGGCTAGGTGAGGCCTGGTCCCTCCTCCAAGAGAGGGTGGAGTTCTGCCGCCGCCAGGGCGCAGCAGCCCAGGCAGAGCGCCAGGAGGCCCTCCGCTTCGCCAAGGAGACCCGCGACAGCGTCAAGCGGGAGGCGCAGGAGGTCATGGACCAACTGGACGCCGACCGGGCGGCGCTCGACGCGGAGACTGCCTCCAGGCACCAGGAGCTGGCGGCCGCGCGGCAGCAATTTGCTGCCGAGTCCGAGGACACACGGGCCAGCCTGAAGGAGCAGCGCGAGCTGCTGGATGCTCGTGAGGGCCATCTGGCACTGGGCGAAGCGGAGCTGAAGCAGCGCGGAGAAGAGCTGCAGCGGCGCGAGGAGCAGGTCCAAGTGCTCGAGAGGGACCAGGCCACCCGCGAGGAGCAGCTCAAAGCCCGCGAGGACAAGGTGGCCCGGGACGAGGCCACCTACTCGAAACGCATGGAGAAGGCCAACGCCGACCTTGCTAAGAGGCAGAAGAAGGCGGAGGACGATGCCGACGCCAAGGTCAAGCTCGCCCGGGAGGAACTCTCCGCAGAATACAGGGCCAACCTCGCGAAGCAAGAGGAGCGCTTCGTGACCAAGCGCCAGGAGCTCCTGGACCGCATCGACGTCCTCGAGAAGGAGGTGCAGAAGATGGCTCCTCTCCTCCAGAGCGCCCAGGAGGCCCAAGCCTGCGCCGAATCCAAGGCCACGGCCCTGGAGGAGGACCTGCTCGAGCTCCAACAGCAGGTGGGGCCGGTCGCCAACCTTGTTGAGCAGGCGCGGGACAAGGAGAGCCACGGCCGGGCCATGTCGCGTCAGCGCCGGCTCATGTTCGAAAGCCTGGTGCGGCGTGCGCGCGCCATCGCGGACAACTTTAGGTTCGAACTTCCTGCATTCGACGCAAGAGGGGGCGATGACGGAGCGGCGTACAACCTCTTCTTCGAGCAGTTCCTCGGGGAGATCGAAAAGATCGCGAAGGAGTTTGACGCGCGCGTCGTGGGGGAGAGCCGCGACCTCCTCGTCGTCGCCACCGCCCACATCTTCTGCAACCTTAAGCGGCTCGACGCCTCCATCGACCTCGCGGCCGTGACAGGGCCCGGCGACCCCAGCTTCCGCACGAAAGCGATACAGGAGGCTGCGGAGGCGTACGCCAAGAAGTTCGAGCAGGCCGTGATTTTCGAAGGCGATGGCGGCAGCGAGGAGGACGCCGAAGAGGAAGAGGGGCGCACCGCGGGCGGCGCGAGCACCTCAGGGGGCACACAGGCCTGAGCTTCTTCCTGCAGCTGGACGTGCACAGGGCGCCCAAGTGTCTTAGCCTTTTGCTTGTATAAACTTTTGTAAAGACTTATTGATGCTTTAATTAGATGTGCTTGGCGTGTGCCCCTCGAGAGGCTTTTGTCTTCCCTTTCATGTCTTTTTTGCTCTACGTTTTAGGACCCTCTCTTAGCGCTACACCACCGCCGCTTCGGTATGTGAGCGTCAGGGCTCTACAAGGCCGGGGGGTGCGTGAGGCCTCGAGAAGTAAGATCCCGCGAGGCGCGATGCCTGGGGTTCCCCTTTAACGCGCAAGCAGCCCATGAGGCATAGGAGAGAGAAAAGAGGTTCGAGGGACAAAAGCCAGCGAAGGGAAAAATTGACCAAGTGTTTGGACTTAGCTTCGCGAGGCATTGTCTGCCTTGGAGGGGGTGTTGGTTCCCTGGAGAGGCGTTTTGGCCTTGTAGGGGGTGTTTAGTTCCCTGTCGAGGCATTTTCTTCTCGAGGTTGCCTGAGGCTTGCTTGGACCTGCTTCCCTGCGTTTGGACAGATAGGTGCACCCACAAGCAGTACATAGCTAGGTAACTTATGCGCGCTCGTAGGTTCCTTCATGTGTGTCTCGCGAGGAGAACAGGCACCAAGGTTTGGTGATCTGGTGAGTTGACGTGCACGGGAGCTGACCCATGAGTTCAGAGCTCCCTGGGAGTTGACATGCATGAGAGCTGACCCGCGAGTTCAGAGCTCGGATCCCTTGGGTTTAAGGTGCTGCTGGGATGCTCCCGAGGCACAGGCACCATGCTAGCCCCCGCTCGCGAGATGCACATGAAGGATCATACGAGCAAGGACAAGATGCAAATATCATAAATGCTTACCAAAGCAGAATCAAACTGCAGGCGCGAAGCGCAAAAGGTTCAAGTTGACCTGAAACAGAGGTTCATTACACTGGCGTGGCCAGAATTACAAAAATCCGCCATGCTCTGGGCATGGGGTCCACATGCTGTGGCTGAGACTCTCGAGGGGGCGTGCCCGTGGCAGACGCATGTAGAGAGAGCTCAGGGGGCCCCTAGGCGGGGGTGGCTTGAAGAGCCTGTGTCCCGCCATGTCTGGGCATGGGGGTCCACGTCGCCAGGGCATGGTGCTTGAAGAAGTCACCTTGCCGAGGCTTGGTGGCTTGGGAGTCTTCTCGAACGGCCCGCGGCAACGTATAGTAGAGAGGGGAGCCCGAAATTTTTCCTCGTGGAGGATGTTGGTGCTGAATTCTCCCTTGGCGCAAAAAGTTGCTTGCAAAAAGTTGCTCGTCGAGGACGATCAGGGGTAGAACTTGCGCAGGTGCTGGATGTTCCAGGGGTTGGCGATGGGGACGCCGTCCTCCGTCTCGAGCCGCGCAGAGCCAGGCCTGGCGATGTGCACGACTCTGTAGGGCCCTTCCCACATTGGTGAGAGCTTGTGGAGACCTTCCCTGGAGAGGATTCTCCTCAGGACAAGGTCCCCTGCTTCGAGAGTGCGCGGGCGGATGTGACGGCTGTGGTAGCGGCGGAGATCTTGCTGGTACCTTGCCGCTCTCAGGGCCGCATTGCGGCGGAGCCCTTCAAGCAGCAGCAGGTCGTCGTTGCGGAGCTCATCCAGCTCGGCCTCCTTGAAGGCCAAGACTCGCGGAGAGCCGTGGGTGATCTCGCTGGGGAGGACGGCTTCGGCGCCGTAGACGAGGGAGAATGGCGTCTCGCCAGTTGGCTTTGTTGGCGTGGTGCGGATGGACCAGAGCACCGAGGGGAGCTCGTCGATCCAGTTCTTGCCGCTGGCCTTGAGGCGGTTAAAGCTTCTCGTCTTGAGGCCCTTGAGCACCTCAGCATTGGCTCGCTCGGCCTGTCCATTGCTGCGTGGGTGAGCCACCGAGGCGTAGCAGATTTGGGCGCCGAGGCTGCCGCAGTAGGACTTGAAGGCGCCGCTGGTGAACTGTGAGCCGTTGTCGGTGATAATGCGGTTGGGCACGCCGAAGCGGCAGACCAAGCTCCTGATGAATTTCACCGCTGATTTCGCCGGAATGGTGCGCACGGGTTCCACCTCGGGCCACTTGGTGAACTTGTCGATGGCGACGTAGAGGTAGCGGTAGCCCCCGAGCGCTCGCGGGAAAGGTCCCAGCAGGTCCAGCCCCCAGACCGCGAACGGCCAGGAGAGCGGGATCGTCTGGAGTCCTTGTGCGGGCTGGTGGATCTGCTTGGCGTGGAATTGGCAGGCGTCGCAGGACTGGACAATTTCAGCTGCATCTTGAAGGACAGAGGGCCAGTAGAAGCCGCTTCGGAAAACCTTGCCTGCCAAGGTGCGCGAGGACGAGTGATGGCCGCACTCTCCGCTGTGGATGTCGTTGATGAGCTGGCGGCCTTCCTCGGCAGGGACGCACCGCAACGCAACCCCATTGGGGCGCTTACGGTACAGGTCTCCGTCGTGGAGGCAGTAGGACTTGGCCTGGCGAGCAATTCTCTCAGCTTCTGCATCTTCTTCGGGGAGGACTCGATCTTGCAGGTAGCGCTTGATCTCGTCGATCCAACCAGTGTCTTGGCGTACCAAAGTCATCAACAAGCGATCGCCTGAGGGCAACCCACAGTTTGGTGCTCCACTTGGTGGGGCTGGTGGGAGCTCCTCTTGAACGCTTATGTTGACCACTGGTTGCTTGACGGAGGCCTTAGCGAGTCTCTCCTCAAACACTCCAGGCTGCTGGGCTTCTCTCTTTGCTGCTCGCTTGGCGAGGTCATCGGCTTCTTGGTTCTCTCCTCGCGGAATATGCTTGAGTTCCATGCCCCTGAAGTGCTTCTCGAGCTTGCGTACCTCTTCAAGATAGGCCACCATGTAGGTGTCCTTAGGCGTGTAGCTTTTGTTGGAGAAGTTGACGAGGAGCTGAGAGTCGCCCTTGATGAGGATGCGCTTGATGCCGAGGGCGATGGCGGCTCTGAGCCCAGCGAGGAGGCCCTCGTATTCAGGCAATGTTGTTGGAGACCTTGTCGTGGTCCTTGAAGCACAACTGGACGGCGTAGTATAGCTTGTCGCCTGTTGGTGAGGTGAGGACAGCCCCAGCCCCTGCACTCCGGGCCGCGAAGGCGCCGTCGAAGTGCATGGTCCAGTAGCCGGGCTCTGTCTGTCCTGAGGTTGTAGCTTGTTCTTCTTGAGGCTCTTCTTCGCGTGTGTCCGTCCATTCAGCCATGAAATCAGCTAGCGCCCTGCCCTTGATGACTCTTGTGGTGTCAAATTCCAGCTCGAAGGGTTGCAGCTCGATGCCCCAGCTCGCGACGCGATCTGTCGCGTTTGGGTTGCGCAGGACTTGCTCCAGGGGATATGAGGTGACCACCTTGATGGGGTGACCCTGGAAGTAGTGGCGCAGCTTTCTGGAGGCGCTGAGGAGCGAGAAGAGGAGCTTTTGCTGCATGGGGTAGCGCTCGCGAGCATCTCGTAGCACTGTGCTGACGAAGTACACGGGATGCTCGACGAGGGTAGCTGTGGGCGTGGCAGCAGTGGGCTCCTCTCGAGGCCCGGTGGAGTCCTTGCTGAGGGTCTCTTGAGGCCCTGCTTGTAGAGGCTGGGTGCTTGTCGAGGCTGCTTCCTTGTCGTGGAGTTCTGGGCTTGTCGAGGCGTGGCGCCAGGTAGCTGGGGTTGCCAGGTATTTCTTCAGATCCTCGAAGGCTTTTGCCGCTTCAGGGGTCCACTTGAAAGGACCAGACCGCTTCATAATCTTGAAAAATGGCAGTGCCCTTTCGCCGAACTTGGAGATGAACCGGCCGAGGCTGGCCATACATCCCGCCAAGCGTTGCATGTCCTTGAGGCGACGAGGAGGCTGCATTTCTTCTATGGCCTTGATCTTGTCGGGGTTTGCTTCGATGCCGCGATGGGACACCAGGAACCCGAGGAGCTTGCCTGAAGGGACCCCGAAGACGCACTTGGCGGGGTTCAGCTTGATGTTCACCTTGCGCAGGTTGGCAAAGGTCTCCTCGAGGTCCTTGATGAGCGTGTCCTCCTCGCGAGTCTTGACCACGATGTCGTCGACGTAGGCCTCTGCATTCCTCCCCATTTGAGCCCCCAAGGCGATCCTCATGAGACGCTGGAAAGTGGCGCCGGCATTCTTCAAGCCGAAGGGCATGCAGACGTAGCAAAACACACCACAAGGGGTGAGAAATGCTGTCTTCTCCTCGTCTTCCTTTGCCATCTTGATCTGGTGGTAACCAGAGAAGGCATCCAGAAAACAGAGGAGTGCGCAGCCGGCGGTGGAGTCCACGATCTGGTCGATCCTCGGGAGGGGATAGGGGTCCTTGGGGCAGGCCTTGTTGAGGTCGGTGAAGTCGATGCAGAGGCGGCTTCCTCCGGTGTGCTTGGGAACGACAACACCGTTGGCGAGCCAAGTGGGATGGACAACTTCCTTGATGATGCTTGCTTTCTTCAACTTTTCTACTTCCTTGACGATGAAATCTTGCTTTTCTGGCGCTTGACGTCGCGCCTTTTGCTTCACGGGGCGTGCGTTTGGACACACGGCTAAGTGGTGCTCGATCACCTCCCTCGGTACGCCGGACATATCTGACGGTGTCCATGCGAACATGTCAGAGTTTGCCCTGAGGAAGGCGACGAGCGCGCTTTCCTATTTGGGAGGCAGGTTGGCGCCGATGGTGACGCTAGCCCCCGAGCCGCTTGCCTCCAGAGACACCTGCTTTGTCGCGGCCTTCTCCTGAGAGAACAGCTGCTTCTTCTTCGCGGGGGGCCTCGGGAGGGGTTCTTCGTCCTCGTCAGCAGGGGACGCCACCGCGGCAGCCTTGTAGGCCGCTTGCGCAGCGTACAGGGCGTCAGAGACCACGCCGCGGATGACGATGGTGCCGCCCGAGCCAGGGAGCTTGACGAGGTTGTAGGCGTGGTGGGTGACTGCCATAAACTTGGCGAGGGCGGGGTAGCCGAGGATGGCGTTGTAGGGCAAGCCGATGTGCGCGACGTCGAAGTCGATCAGCTCGGTGCGGTAGTTGGCCTGTGTGCCAAAGGTGACTGCAAGCCTCACTTGCCCTAGAGGGGTCGTGAGGCCCTCTGTCACCCCTGAGAAGGGCCTGGTGGGCATGAGCCGCTCGTAAGGCACCTGAAGCTTCTCGAAGGTCTCGACAGAGATGACGTTGAGGCCTGCACCCCCATCGATGAGCGTCTTGGAGACGGCGATGTTGTTGATGGTGGGGGTGCAAACCAGCGGGATGGTGCCAACAGCTGAGGTGGACTTGGGGTGGTCGCCGGAGTCGAAAGTGATGGGGTACTGGGACCACTTGAGGGGCCTGGAGGCCTCAACCCCGGGAAGCGCTGCCGCGACCTCGCGAGCGAGTTGCTTGAAGTGACGGTTGGAACTGGGGGCCTGGGCCCCGCCGAGGATGCAAGCAGCGCCGCGAGGCACCTGGTAGCCCTCAGGAGTCTCGGCAGGGAGGTTATCGTTCGCGGGTTGAGCGGCGTTGGCCTGGGGGTTCTGCTGGTAGTTGTTGTCGTAGTTGTTGTTCCAGCGTCGCCCCCTGCGGCCGCCGCGGCCGCCGCCGCGGCCACCGCGGCCTTGCTCCCCCTCGCGTGCCTCGCGAGCCTCGCGAGCCTCGCGAAGCCTCTTGAGGTCGTAGCAGTCCTCGGTGGCGTGGGAGTGCCTGTTGTGGTAGATGCAGAAAGGGCGGTCATCCTTCTTCTCGGTGCCCGCGGCTGAAGTGGCAGCGCGAGGCTGCTTGGCGTCGGGTTCGGCCGCGAGGACCGCGGTGGTCTTGCGCTTCTCGGAGGATTTCTTCTTCTTCTTGGAGCTCTCAGTGGGGTCCTCAGGCTCGTTCTTGACGAACAGGCGGCCCTCTTCAGCCTTGGCGCACTTGTCCGCCAAGTCGAAAAGCTTGACGACGGTGGTGATGTTGTCGTGGATGCCAAGCTTCTCGAGCATCCGCACGTCCGTGACTCCAGAATGGAAAGCCGAGATGACCTGTGCGTCTGTGGCGTTGGGAATCTTGTTCCGCACCTGGCTGAAGCGCTGGATGTACTTGCGGAGGGTTTCGCCAGGCTTCTGGCGCACGCCGCGGAGATCGTTGTACGTGAGGCCGCGCTCGTACGTGCCCTTGAAGTTGGCGATGAAGCACTTGCAGAGGTCCTCCCAGGAGCCGATGGACTCGGCGGGGAGGTTGGTGAGCCATGAGGACGCAGAGTCCTTGAGAGCCATGGGGAACCAGTTCGCCATGACCTTGTCGTCGCCCCCGGCGGCCTGGATGGCCAGGGTGTAGAGCTGCAGGAACTCCAACGGGTTGTTCTTGCCGTCGTAGCGTGGAGGGAGGTCCGGCCTGAACTTGGTCGGCCAGACGACGCGGCGAAGGCTGCGGGTGAACGCAACCGTGGTGCCATAGGTGACCACGCCGTCGGCGAGAGTGGCGCGGAGGTGACGCCCGGCGGCGGCGACGTCCTGGACGGCGCGGTTGTGGCGTTGTTGGCCGCGCTCGATGTTTACGCGGGCGTCCTCGGGGGCTCGCTGCACGATTTGGCAGTCGTGCGGCGACGAGGCGTGTGAAGCAGCGCGGTTGTCGCGGGGAGGAGCCCCCGCCGGAGCAGGTTGCGGTGGAGCTGGAGCGGGCGCGGGTTGGCGAGGTGGTGCAGGAGGAGCGCCTTGCGCTACGTCTCCCGCACGACCAGAGGGGACCAGCGAGCGAGACGGCGCGGGAGCGGCGACGCGGGCGGCGCCGATGAGCTCGGAGAGGCGATGAAGCCAGGCTTCGTGAGCCTCCGGGTTGGGACGGTACCGCAGCAGCTCCTGCGCCATGAGGAGCGCAGTTGCCGGGCTGGGCGCAGGGCGGCCCAGCGAAGAGGCAGCACCGTCGCGCGACGGGTGAAGGGAGGAGGCTTCCTCTTCGCCGAGGTCGTCCTCGGTGTGGACGTCGTCGTCGTCCGCTGGGTGCTCGACGCGGGGCTCGGGGTCGACGTGGCGCTCCGGAGCAGTGTTTCCACGAGGGCGGCCGCGCTGCCTGCCGGCGGGAGGAGCAGTGGCAGCGCTGGCCGTCCGGCGAGCGAGACGCTCAGCGCGAGAGCCAGCCATGGTGGTGTCGAGGTTGAAGACGCGCCTCAGCCCCCTACCTGGCGCGCCAAATGTCGGAGAATAGGCCCAGGAACCGGGCGTATCTCACGGGGTAAGAATCGAGCAAGGGGCTGAACACGGAGTCAAACAACCTCCAACGTTCCACGGCGACGGTGCTCGTCGGGCTCGTCGGAGGGGAACACTGCAGAGAGGGGACGCACAGTATTACCCAGGTTCAGGGCCCTCTTGTGGAGGTAAAGCCCCTACGTCCTGCTTGGCTGTATTGCTTGTAGAGGTTTTTCAGTACAGGGAGAGCCTGTGGAGCTCGAGGTGGCTACAATGGCTAAAAACCCTAACTGAACCAGGGGGTGAACTTAGATCTAAAACCCAACCCTTGGCACGGGAGTGCCCTCCCTCCTTTTATAGTCGTCTTGGTCCTCTTCCGCCCAAACATTTGGGCGGGAAGGGTTGCCACATCCCGACGAAGGAGGAGGCACGGTGCACCATAAAGGTGAAGTCCACCATAAAGGTAGAGCCCATGGACGCGGTCCACGGCAGGGGAGCAGCGTCACCAAAGCTGAAAAGAGGCACCGTCCAGCCAGGACGGTGGGCTGGCGCAGCAGACGTGGAACGGGTCCCGCGGTGACGTCGCCGTTGGAGCGTAGCTGCAGGCGGTCTCCTTATCACCAAAGTGGCAAGCCTCGTTGTCCGCTTTGCTTGGTGCCGCTTTGTTGACCCCTTTATTCATCAGAACGGCAACTGGGGCGCTGGCGTCATCGCGCTTTGGCGCGCCAATGGCTCTGCGGGGAGCGCAGAGCCCATGTGCGCTCTGCCGCGGAGGCAGAGCTGGCTTCGAGAGGAAGGAAGCCTCCCGAGGCGAAAAAGCCTCGGCAAGCTTCGCGGCTTAGTCCTTAGCCGAAATCCTGGTGGCGCCTTGGGGCGCCTTCTTGTGGAGAGATCCCCTGTCGAGACTCGACAGGCTTGGAGAGCCTCTACAGGCTGAGAGCCTGGTCCTTAGCGGAAATCAGACCGAAGAGTCCCTTGGGCCTTGGCAGGCCGGCCCGTGGTACCCTGGTTTCCACTGTGCCGACATCCTCCACAATCACCTATTGATCAAGTTGAAGCTTGTTGGTCCCCAACCAAGTAGGGTCCTAAGAGGTTAGTCACAATAGGCTTGAGAACCCAAATGGTGTTTTTCTTGACACCACTTTGAGTCCCCACATATTTGGCAAACACATTGCCAATCCTATCCTTCCCAAGAGAATAAACATCATCAATTAAGATGGGGTTGGATGAGGTACCGTTAGTGCATGAAGAAGCAAAATGACCTTTGCCACGGCAAAGGTAGCAACATCGACTCTTCTCTTTCTTCTTAATAGGCTCCTCAACTTGAGGAGCATTGACTTGAGTCTTCTTAGGAGGTGGCATTTGCTCAACTCGTGGTTGAGCACGAGATTGAACAAGAGGCCGCTTTCCTAGTTGCTTCTCACTAAGAGACTTCTTCTTCATTGGGCAATCCCGAACATGGTGCCCTTCTAGCTTGCACTTGAAGCAAATGATCTTGGCCGGATTCTTGATTTGAACTTGGCCCTTCTTCTTGTTGGACTTGGACTTGTTGTTGGAGTTGAATCCAAATCCACTCTTGTCATTAGGGGATTGTTGCACACTCAACATGTTGTCAAGTGCACTCTTCCCTTCATGACGCTTTTCCAAGCCTTTCTTCATAGAAGTGGCTTGGGCCTTGAGCTCTCCTCTTTTCTCTACATGGTTAGTGACAACTGATGCATCTAAAATGCATACATGAACTTTGCACTATAATAGTTATATTCAAATCATATTTGCATCATATAAGGGGTATATTACTGTTATTTAATGATTTTTGATAATTTATAATGATTTACCCTTTTTATGGAATTAATCCTGCACAGGCAGAAAACCCCTTTTTCTTTCTTTATTTGTTTCAGGACCTTAACGATGTCCAAATGAGCTATAAATTTACGAGGATCATTATTTTGGAAGGAGAAAGACCTAGGAGCGAAAGAAGTCAACAAACGGAGGCCGGAGGACCAAAAGGGGGGTCCCACGTGGCTACAGTACCAGGCCGCGTGGGCCCATCCCATTTGGCCCTCGTGGCCCCGTTTGCATCGATCCTTCGCCCAGAAGCTTCCTCGTGACCTAAAAACGACTATATAAAGGGTCCCCCGACGTTTTCCAGAAGGAGGCGGCGGAGAAACACAAAACCAGAAACAGAGAGGCAGAGGGCTGCTGCCGAAGAAGATCGGAGGGGGGAAACGCTGCCGGAATCCACCTCCGGAGGGCTCCACCCCCCTCCGGCGTGATCATCATCAACATCTACAGCAAGATCGTCTCCACTCCGGGCTGCATCTCTTCATCAACATCTCCATCAAGCTCCTCATCTCCATGATGAAGGGGGAGTAGTCTCCCTCGGGACTGAGGGCTCATGCCGGTAGCTATGTGGTTTATCTCTCTCTCCCATGGTGTGATCTTTATGTGATCATGAGCTTTGTAATCTAGTTGAATCCATAGATGTTACTCTTCATCATCTTATGAATTATGCTATTCAAGTGGTTTTATTGATGTGATTGCCGGAGTCGCCTTTGTCCCATGGTGTGATGTTGACAGTGTGTGCACCGTGTGTGGCTTTTAGGCTAAAGATTGCATGAATAATTATCATGAGTTATTATTTGTGTTGAATGTCTCTATGATATTGTGGTGTTTGCTAGTACTATTTAGGGCGCTCATGTTGACAGTGTGGGGTTCCCTAGATGTGGAATGCGACGTTAAGGTGTGCTTTTGTAGCCCTACACAGTGGATTGGTGTTCTTTATCCAACCAGAAATTAATTCAGAGTAGCATAATGAGGAGGAATTATCTATGTATTCAATTATATTATTATTGTTGAGAGTGTCCACTAGTGAAAGTATGATCCCTAGGCCTTATTTCCAAAGCACCGTTTACACCTTTGTCTTGTCCTCTTGCATTAAAGAGGATTGGGACACTTTCACACTCTTGTTTTGTTACATTAAACTTCCATCCATTAAATCAACCATCTTGTTCTTTAAACTTGTTTAGTGCATAATCAACTAAAACTTGTGACACTTTAGTTGTAGGGAATAGATAACTTTTCCTTCTTGCTCCTGCAGATCGATACCTTACTTCCACATTGAGAGGTGCTACAGTGATCCCCTGCTCTTGGGGGTTATCAAGCACTTTTCTGGCGCCGTTGCCGGGGAGCATAGCGCTTAAGTTTCTATTCTTGTTTGCACTAGATTTTTATTTTCAGTTTTGCATATACTCTAGTTTACTTTCAGTTTTGCATTTAGTTTAGTTTTACTTTCAGTTATGCATTTATCAAAAACCCAAAAAAATTAAAAAAATGGAAAACTATTATAAAAATGCCATGATAGCTGCTGAATTTAGAGAATCTTTTGAAGGGAAAAGATTAAAAACCATTATGAGGTATCTAAATGAAATTGCTAGTAAACTGCTTAATTGTCATAAGGAAGAAACTTGTTGCTCTGAATACTGTAGACACTTTGAATTCCAATGCCCTTCCAATAAAGTTGAACCTGTTATTGCAACTTATCATTCAGGGATTTATGCTCACTTAGGGATGGCAGAAGTAGAGCAATTTGTTATTTTTATGGCAGCCTATGAATTAAACACCTTCATTGATGAACATGAAACCTGCCCTATAGCTTCTCAATCTAAAAATATGATTGCCTATATCCTTAATATCTGCATAGATGAATTTGATGAAAATATCTATGTTGTTGACACAAGGAAGAGATTTGCCCAAAGAAGATCTAATGGTTTGCAGGAAGAAGATGATGAAAACATAAGCTTGGAAGAGGAAGTATGTGAAGAAGAGGATAAAAGCCCAAGCTTGGGGATGTCCATGCAGCCCCAAGAAGAAGACAATGAAGAGCAAAAGGATGAAGAAATTGATGAACAACTAGAGAATGAAGAGAAGGAACTTCCACCTTCACCACATATGGATGAGGGTAACACTCAAGATTTTGCTAATGATAAACTTTGCTTTTATGATCCTGATGATGAGGAAGAATATGAACCTATGCCTAATGAGAACATTATTGATAATGATTTTAAAAATGATGAAGAATATGATTTAGACATACTATATGATAATGCTTTAGATGATGGTCCTATGCTTATTAATCCTCCATGTTTAGTTGTTACTACTTTATCTGAGGATAAAAATTATATACTTGCTGCTTGTGATGATACTCTCACTCATGAGAGTCCAACTTTATTTCTGAACTCCCCTATTCACACCATGGAGGAAAAATTTGCTTATGTTGAGAAATACTTATGTGGTTTGTAATTATCTTTAGTTCCAAATATTTGTTGCAACCATGATATTAAACCTTATATTGATCTTAATAATTATTTTGAAAGAGGGAAACATATCTCTAAATATCTCAATAATACTATGTTTTCTCTCTTTATATTGAAGGTTTTAATGTCGCACTTGCTTTACCTTCCTATGCTAATTACTTTATGCTTCATTGATTTATTTTCTTACAAGATCCCAATGCATAGGAAGTGGGTTAGACTTAAATGTGTTTCATATTTTTCTCTTGATGCTCTCTTTTGCATTTCAATTCTTATTCCTATGTGAGCATCATTAAATAACCTCTTTTGAGAGGTAGAATCAAACAATAGTGATTTGCTGTCCAGAAAACAGATTCCTGAGCTTCACTGCGAAAAATGTTAAAAATCACAGAAAAGGAATTTTGACTTTATCTTTTACGACAGCAATCTTCAGTTATTATTACACATTCCATTAGTTCAAAGTTTTCTTATTTGAGAAACATAAGTGCCTCTAAAAATTCACTCTTTATGGGCTGTCCAGTTTTTTGACAGATTCTGTCTTTATTTCGCATTGCTCTCATTACTTGTGTTTTGTGCGGTTCTTTTTGATCAAGTAGCATTACACAACCGTAGTAACAGTAGCTAATGTTTAGAATCAATTCATGATATGTCTTTGCTGTACCTATATGGATTTTATTTATGGAGACACTAACCCCTCTAATCAAGTTTTATGTCGAGTTTTGTGTAAAGAGAATTTTCAAGTGGAAGAGTTGAGGGTGATGAACAAAGATCAAGAGGGACAACCACTCAAGCTTGGGGATGTTACCCCTAGGCTCTCCCTACCTATATCAAATAAGTACAAAAATTTAAGCTTGGGGATGCCAAGCCACCTCACTCCAACCATCTTGACACCGAGTAAGTAAGCCTAGCTATATGGCTATAAAGAAAGCGCTTTACGGGAGGCAACCCGGTTGTTTTTATTTTTGATTTTCTTTGTGTCCACTTTTTGTAACAAGAGACTTAGTTTTTAGTTTATTTTATGGAATTTTTAATAAAGTGCCAAGTTTTACCCATTTTGGTTTGAAAAAGTTGTTATTTTGCATGCGGAGATTTCATTCCAGCAAAAGTCTGTGCACGGTTTGATTTTTAGTTCTTATTCTGTAACTCCGAATGAGCTGAGATTTTAATTGTAACTGCAACTTTTCATCTTCGGTATGACTGAAGTTTTTCAGAATTTTTCGACGGGTTTAAGTAGGACAGAAAATTATGTTTTGCTGCAGTTATTTTTCTGGACAGATTCTGTCCCATATTGTTTGATGCATGTTTTGAACTTTTAACTTGAATCTTGTTGATCCAATTGAGTTTATGAATAGGCATACAACATTATACACTATTTGGACATTCATATGAATTTTTGTCTAAGGATTATAAGCAGCAAGTAATGCCTTTGTCTATCACTACTAATGTCACCCCACAGAAAAGAAATGGGAGAAACCGTGTTTTGAAGTTTTTCACAGGGATTAGAGGAGATGCACCAAGAGCTATCCAAGTATGGTGAAAACCATAAGCTTGGGGATGTGAATACAATCCCACTGGACCTACACACTCTCGGTTTGCACACGTCTAACTTCAATTTTTCTGTCAATACAATTTATCGCATAAACTTGGAGCGTCTTTTATTTGTTTTTTTTTGTTTGATTTTTGTGAGATAACCACACTATCATTTATATATGAGTAAGCTACTGGAAATATGGGTTGAAATATCTATCATGCTTTTATTGTATTGGGAAAAGGGATGTCTAAGTTGATTTTTAATGACACATATAGTTGCATGATTCATGAGCTTCTTTATGAGTAATAATTTGCAAATGCTTTGTCATGAGCTATCTTTTATTCATGTTTTGATGCTGTATGTTATTTTACCTTGTTTAATATGAATTAGTTAGTTCTATGGACACTCATGCATGCATCTAGATGGTCATCTTTCTCCCTTTTGCTAGCCCAAAAATTCCAACAAGTAAAAACTTGTTTCCAATACCTTCAACCCATGTTTTTCCAGTGAGTCCACCATATCTACCTATTAGCTTTATGCTATTCCAAGTATGTTTATCATGTTATTTGTGTTATCTATACCTCTAAATGAAAATGATGATGTTATTTATTGTAATGGGAAAAGTTGGTTAAAAAGCTCTCACGAACTTGATGCACATTTTACTTTTATTGCATTCAATAAAGATGAACCATTGTGATTAATATTATGATGATAGTGGCTTGATAAATGTTTAAGGTTGGGAGTTAGCTGATATGTGCTGTCACATGCAAAGCTTTCAACATGTTCCATTATTTATTTAGTTGATATCATGTACTTTTGTCTATGGATGCCTATCATGACGAAATAAATGTGGAAATAGAGTTAAGTTTAAATGAGTTTGTATAAATGGTTAGAGAGGAACCTGGGCCGCTAATCTAAGCCATACATCATTCATGGTGGAAATTTACTTACATGCTATTTTGAACTCTCTATGATACACCTTACAATAAAAAGCTATATCAAGTGGTAAATAAAGAGGGTGTTGAGATTGTTCAATATGTTTGTTTGTCTTGTTGTTTTGATAGGGGCTTGATCCATATCATGGGACAAGAGGTACCCCAGTTGAAACTCTTTGTGATACCGTTTTTACTTACAATGATAGATAATTTAAACTTGCTTTGTTTCCCAAGTTGAGTAATCATGGTGTAGGTACTTGTATTCAAGGGGCATGAGACATCTAACCTTTACTTTATCAAGGCCACTACTCATATTTGCTTTCACATTTAACTTTAATCATTCAGGATGCTATGATAGGGGAATGAGAGCTTGACACCAAGTATTACCATTGCATTCAATAACTTAAGTAGAATAGTTTGGAGGATAGATGAAACTCATGCATGTTTGACCTCTACTTATTTATATATCTTTTCCAAAGTGTCCACCTTTTATATTCAGATTTTCTACACTCTATGGACCACAAGTATGCAAAAGTAAGAATGTCCATAGTACTATCTTTTATGTTGCACTTTGTGAAATATCATTGATCATCTTTTCATTGAATACTTGATATCACTTTATAAACTGTTTGCATATTGCTACTACTTTGAAATAATGAATCATTTGACTTTATGTAGCAGTAGCAATCATCTTTTATATCCATGTTTTTATTATATTGCAAAGTTCATGTTAGTTTTATCACTTTCATACTCGAGGACGAGCATGAGTTAAGCTTGGGGATGTTGATGCATCTAAAATGCATACATGAACTTTGCACTATAATAGTTATATTCAAATCATATTTGCATCATATAAGGGGTATATTACTGTTATTTAATGATTTTTGATAATTTATAATGATTTACCCTTTTTATGGAATTAATCCTGCGCAGGCAGAAAACCCCCTTTTCTTTCTTTATTTGTTTCATGACCTTAACGATGTCCAAATGAGCTATAAATTTACGGGGATCATTATTTTGGAAGGAGGAAGACCTAGGAGCGAAAGAAGTCAACAAACGGAGGCCGGAGGACCAAAAGGGGGGTCCCATGCGGCTACAGTACCAGGCCACGTGGGCCCATCCCATTTAGCCCTCGTGGCCCCGTTTGCATCGATCCTTCGCCCAGAAGCTTCCTCGTGACCTAAAAACGACTATATAAAGGGTCCCCCGACATTTTCCAGAAGGAGGCGGCGGAGAAACACAAAACCAGAAATAGAGAGGCAGAGGGCTGCCACCGGAGAAGATCGGAGGGGGGAAACGCTGCCGGAATCCACCTCCGGAGGGCTCCACCCCCCTCCGGCGTGATCATCATCAACATCTACAGCAAGATCGTCTCCACTCCGGGCTGCACCTCTTCATCAACCTCTCCATCAAGCTCCTCATCTCCATGATGAAGGGGGAGTAGTCTCCCTCGGGGCTGAGGGCTCATGCCGGTAGCTATGTGGTTTATCTCTCTCTCCCATGGTGTGATCTTTATGTGATCATGAGCTTTGTAATCTAGTTGAATCCATAGATGTTACTCTTCATCATCTTATGAATTATGCTATTCAAGTGGTTTTATTGATGTGATTGCCGGAGTCGCCTATGTCCCATGGTGTGATGTTGACAGTGTGTGCACCGTGTGTGGCTTTTAGGCTAAAGATTGCATGAATACTTATCATGAGTTATTATTTGTGATGAATGTCTATGATATTGTGGTGTTTTCTGGTACTATTTAGGGCGCTCATGTTGACAGTGTGGGGTTCCCTAGATGTGGAATGCGACTTTATGGTGTGCTTTTGTAGCCCTACACAGTGGATTGGTGTTCTTTATCCAACCAGAAATTAATTCAGAGTAGCATAATGAGGAGGAATTATCTATGTATTCAATTATATTATTATTGTTGAGAGTGTCCACTAGTGAAAGTATGATCCCTAGTCCTTATTTTCAAAGCACCGTTTACACCTTTGTCTTGTCCTCTTGCATTAAAGAGGATTGGGACACTTTCACACTCTTGTTTTGTTACATTAAACTTCCATCTATTAAATCAACCATCTTGTTCTTTAAACTTGTTTAGTGCATAATCAACTAAAACTTGTGACACTTTAGTTGTAGGGAATAGATAACTTTTCCTTCTTGCTCCTGTGGATCGATACCTTACTTCCACATTGAGAGGTGCTACAGTGATCCCCTGCTCTTGGGGGTTATCAACAACACAAGTACTAGAGGAGGTAGATGCATCATTGTTAGAGCAACAAGGAAAAGCAAGTAATTCATTACAAGAGGTACCAACATTTTTAGTGGATGAACTACTAGGACTAGCACATGGCAATATAGCATTTTTAGTTGCGGTTGTGCTATTATCCACATGAGGCTCACTAGATGTTACCTTTGTAGTGATGGCCTCATGAGCTAACTTTAGACTAGCATAGGATGCTAGAAGATCATCATTAGAGCTAGATAGCTTTTTATGACTTTCTTCCAACTCCCTATACTTGCTAGTTAGCAACTCAAGTTGAGCCCTTAGCTCAACATTCTCCTTCAAAGTAGATGCTTCACAAGAAATGGAGTTAGTAGCACAAGCATCATTAGCGTTAGGAATAGACGAAGGCATAACAAGCTCATCATTTTTAGATAGTTGAGTTTGAAGTTGATCATGAGACAAGATGAGGAGAGAGTGTTCACGTTCCAAAGCCTTTTGAGCTTTGTCACGTCTCTCTATATCCTCAATTAGTCTAGCATTGCCAACCCCAAATTCAACCTTCTCCTTTTTAAGCATTTTATATTTGGAAATGGCATGGTCACGTTCTTCAATAAGTTTAGCAATAATAGCATCGTGAGATTCCTCAATATTCTCAAGTTTCTCCTCAAGAGAAGCCCGAGTCTCTTGCTCTTCCTCAAGAGCATCTTCTAAAGTAGCCTTTTCCATAGAATCATCTCTTTCTATCTTACCCTTTTCTTCAAGGCTTGCTTCCAAAGCCTCAATAGTTTCACGGTGCTCAACAAGGGCACCCATGATTACATAGAGGTTATCACAAGCATTTTTATTTTTAGAAAGAGCCTTAAGAATCATTATGTCTTTCTCATGAAGGAGAGCATCATTATTTTCCTCATCATCTTCTTCATCATTATTATCATTATTATTATCATTGCTAGAAGAAGATTTAGCCATAAGGCAATGATGGGTAGATGAAGAGGAATAATTGATTTTTGAACTACTCAAGTTCACATATTGTTCCATAGCAAATTGGGTTTCCTCTACATTATTATTAATGCAAGAGTTAGAGGGAACACAAGCATTTTCATCATGGCAACAAGATAAAGCAAGCATATCATAAAGAGATTTATCCAAGCAATTTTTAGATGATATGCAAGGACTATCAACACTAGCATGCAAATCATTTATAGTGCTATGTGTGTTTAGGTCCAAAGATGAAGCATTGCAGCAAGATAGAGATAAATAATCATCAACAATGAGCTCACTATCCAAATTGCAAAACCCATCACTACTCACCATCACATTAGTTTGTGGCTTACCACATTTTGGTGAAGTATACGAAGACGAGAACTCGTCACGGCCGGAGGTGGAGGGAGAGAAATCATCCTCAATAAAGTTGGACACTCCATATTTATCCTGAAGCTTGGTCCAAAGATCATGAGCATCTCGGAGAGGCATGATTGACTCGAACACTACAACACTCACAAATTTGCAAAACTCATTAGAAGCTAGAGCATCAAGATATAAGTTTTTCTCATCCTCTAAAGTCGTACTTTCGTAGTCCTTTGGAGGAGAAAAACCTATATCTAAGATACGCTCAATATTGGGGTCCAAGACGCGTAAGTGACTAAGCATATGAGTTTTCCAAACATTAAAGTTAGTGCCATTGAATCTAAACAAGAAATTGTGCACTAAATGCCTAGACGACATCTTTACTCTCTAGGCGGTAAAGCCAAACAAGAGAGACGAGGCTCTGATACCAATTGAAAGAACAAACGATGTTCCGGATGTCGCCTAGAGGGGGGGGGGGTGAATAGGCGAATTAAACTTTTTCTATTTAGGGGCTTGATAATTGCGGAATAAAACTAGGTGTTTAAATTAACAAAGCCAACAACCTAAAAATCTAGGTTTATCTAAATTGCACCAACAACTTATGCTAAACAAGGTGAGCAACAAGGTGATAGCTAGATATAAACTTTAAGCACGAAGGCTATCACAATGTAAAATGCATAAGTAAAAGCTCGGGTATAGAAATAACCGAGGCACGCGGAGACGAGGAATTATTCCCGAGTTCCTCCTTGTTAAGGGAGTACGTCTCGTTGGAGGGGTGTGAGCTCGCCACAAAAGGCCTACTCAAGATGCCACAAAGGCCTCACCCTATTCTCCGATGAACCGCACCCAAAGGTTTGGTTCACCTTCCACTATCGGAATCCTTCGGGGCGGATTCCGGAGCCCTTACAACTTTTGGGGCACACACCCACAACTCAATTGGGGGCTCCCAAACCGTCTAGGGTACACAATGCACCCAAAGAGGCAACAAGCTCTTGGGAACACAATGCACCCAAGAGTAACAAGCTTCCAACCTTCAATCCCACGAATCACCGTGGGGAGCACAACCCGATGCAACAAATGCAAAAGGGCAAGAACACACCAAGTGGTCAAATCCTTCTCCCCAAAATCCAACCAAAGCAACTAATGCTATGGAGGGATTTAGGAGGAAGAACGGAGGAGAAACACCAAGAACTCCAAAATCTAGATCCCATGAGTTCCCCTCACTTAGAAGAGATTTTGTTTGGTGGAAAGATGGATCTAGATCTCCTCTCTTGTTTCCCTGAATTTGGGCAAGAATCATCGGAGGGATTAGAGGGAATCGAGCTCTCAAAATGTTGGCAATGGAGGAGAGAGAGTAAGGGATGAGATCTGCAAGAAAAATGGGGAAGAAGCCCCTTTTATAGTGGGCTTCAAAAAGGAGCCGTTGCGGAAGAAAAAGTGGGACAAAAGAGGCAGCAGGCAGGCCAGCCTGGGGCCGGACGGCAGCCGGCCAGGCCGGCTAGGAAACGATCCAATGATCGAACAGAGAAAAAAAAGGGCAGAGAGCAGCAGCGCAGGAAAAAAAAAGGCAACCCGGCCTGGCACCTAGCTGGGCTGGGAGGGCAACCGAGGGCGCCGGCCTCATCCCGGCCTGGGGCCGGTCAGCCGATGCGGGTGGGCCGGGACGGTTCCCGAACGGGCCGGCCTGGGGCCGGCCTCGGTCCCGGCCAGGCCGGACTGCGCCATTTTTTTCTTTTCTTTCTTATTTCCATATTCTGTCAAATAAAAGTTCCAAAATAGAAATGCAATAACTTTCGCCCAGGAACTCCGTTTTCGATAATCTTGGACTCGTTGGAATCATCATAACGATCACAACAATAATATGTAGAGAAACATCATAGTCCAAGAATATAATATAAAATTAAATGGGGAAAGGTAAAAGCTCCCATTTGCAAATCGGAAATGCAATAACTTTCACCCACGAACTCCGTTTCCGATAATCTTGGACTCGTTGGAATCGTCACAACAGGCACAACAAGATTATGCAAATAAACATCATAGTCCAAGAATATAATATAAAACCAAATGGGGAAAGTTAAAAACTCCTTTTTGAAAACCAGAAATGCCGAAACTTTTGCAATTGAAGTCCGAATAAAGTAAAACCAATTTTGTTGAAAAGAGGACAACAAAAGCAACCTTTGAAAATGGCAAACAAGCAACAGAGATTTTGCAAAGAAATGGAAGAGGTAAATCTTCCGCACGGATGAACTGGCAAAATCTCCAATACCGAAACCGCAATAGAAGACCATTTTCGGTGAACTTGGCTTTGTCATGACAGGCACGACAAGCACCAAGACCACACCACGATAAGAGACAAATAAGAACCAATAAAGATGATAGCATGGATGCAAAGGTTTGTGCTCTCTACGACAAAACGATCCGGATATTCGATCGAGAGCCCCTCTTGATAGTACGGTTATCTATCCTATAATCCGGTCTCTCACTAAACAACATGAGACCGGTAAAATAGAAAACCTATCAAGATCATACCCTTTGCCTTGTGCTTAAACCACTTGAGGTCGATGAAGATGATCTTCATCTCCTCAAGATGCACCATCTTTCTTCGATTGCGCTTCGGTGAAGATTCACATGTAGCTCCCCCATACACCAAGATGGGAGAGGCACATCTTCGGCATATCTTCACTTGGCCTTGAGTGACGATCAACCTGCACAAAGCCTTGATCAACACAAACTTTTCTCCTTCCCTTAACCTTGACTCCAACAAATGGAGAACAAGCAAGCTAATGGACACACCTATAAATATAGCTCAATACAAATATTAGTCCATAGAGATTGTCATTAATTACCAAAACCATGCATGGAGCAACCATGCACTTTCAAAGACTAATGAGGGACTTTTAGGCTATGTGGATTCAGATTATGCTGCCGACTTGGATAAAAGGAGGTCCCTCACAGGTTATGTATTTACTATTAGTGGATGTGTTGTTAGCTGGAAGGCTACATTGCAGGGTGTTGTTGCACAATCTATTACTGAGGCTAAGTACATGGCTATTGTTGAAGAATGTAGAGAATCAGTTTGGTTGAAAGGTCTGTTTCCTGAGATTTGTGGAGATGATACTTGCATTAACCTGTTTTGTGACAGTCAAAGTGACATTTACCTTACTAAGGATCAGATGTTCCATGAGAGAACAAAGCACATTGATGTCAAATACCATTATGTGGATGATGTTGTTGCACAAGGTAAGTTGAAGGTATGCAAGATTAGTACTCATGATAATCCTGCTGATATGATGACAAAGCCAGTTCCTGTTGCTAAGTTTGAGCTTTGCTCGAGCTTAGTTGGTATAACTATTTAGCCCAAGAGGCTAGTTGGCGCCGAAAGTGTTTTTTCTTTGATGTTTCAGGGGGAAGGATTATTTTATGCTACAAGATGGAATTTGTCTCAAGGTGGAGTGTTATTTTATAGTGATCCAAATCTGGTTCTGTAAGTGAGAAGGCTAACGACGGAGCGAAGCAAGGCCCGTCGCCGGTAGGCTTGGGGCGATGCGAAGCGGAGGCGTTAGCCCACCGGGGTGCACCGAGACAGGGACACCTGCGGGGTGCGGGGGCGGCAGCCCCTGCGGAACGGTACGAGTTGTTACCGAGTTGGAGTTGGATTCAGCCTTGCCGACCAAGTTAGGTCAGGTCCGCCTATAAGTACCTCTTGTAAGCCGCCACACGGGATAGGACACACATATTGTAAATCCCGGCACGTTTGTAACCTCACCCCAAAATAGTGAAATATTGCTGGCTGGCATCCGTGATTTTTTATCTTCCATTGTTGGAAGGGTTTTCCATGTTAAAATCTCGTGTCCCCGTTGGTTTGATCTTGCTTAACTTTGTCGTTTATTTTCTATTGCTTGTAACATAGATTGCAGCAGCTCCAATAGGTGGAGCTGCTTATTTCCGCGCCTCTACTCAAACACGGCTCGATCTCATAGAAGGACTGGCACGCAGTGTGGTGGCTACGCGGTGACGGTGGAGGGCTGGCGGCGGCGCATCTCCGATCTGCAATCTCTCCCATCCCTAACCCTACCTAGGTGGCTGAGATGACAATTATACATGTGCGGCCTGTGATGGACGAATGCTGGCACGGAATGATGGGCCAAGGCCCAACGCGTGTATATGCAGCACAGCTTTCCACTGAAAAAAAATGGTGCAGAGATGCAGCAAGCCCCGACACAACTGGGCGGTCCACCAAGGTTTGGTTGAGCGGATATGATTCAGGGGATGTGGATATCCTCAATCACTTGGTTAGGGATAGATATTTTTCTGTTTGGTATGAAGGATGAGAAGAGGTCAGGGATAATAAGTTTTTTCGTTTGGTTGGAGGGATGAGAGTGGCTAGATAGTTGTGATGACCCTCTTTGATTGAGGTGGTGAGATTATCCTCTATACATTACATTTGAGCAACAAAACAAGGATACATATGAAATCAACCTACACATACCTCTAAGCTTGAAGCCTGGCTAATGACCCGCCCATCCAGAGCACTCCCTCTAGAGGAAAGACCTGCCGTCCGATTTCTGCTGGGAGCAATCCGGGACGTCCGATTGGTTTAGTTTGGTCCAACTTTAGTTACGGTGGTATGCTTCTTTAGGTCGCTGACTGCGGGTCTAGCAAGGTGATGTACCCTTTGTTCATTGACTCCTGCCAGAGTACACTTCGCACCCAGAGGCCTAGCCCCGGAATCGTCCGCCTCGATCTCTCTCGGTCCCCTCTGCTAGGTTTTTGTAGATCTTGGGCGACCTGAGGCGAGGAAGTGCGGTGACAATCTGGAGCACTAGCGATGACCTACGCTTCGTAGATCTTGGGCGCAAAGGCGAGAATCCCGATTGGGGGGTGTCGGGATTGGGGGGGTGCCGGAGGTGCTCTAATCTCCCATCTCCCCGAGTTTAAGATCCAGCTGTGATTCATCAGGCTCTATCTGATTACGAATCTACTAGTTTAATAATGTAATCAGTTGCCTTCCGTTGCTATGTAATTGTGAATAAAGAGGAAGAGACTTGCTTCCTTTGCCTTCTGAATCATACAAATCATGTTTTCAACTGCAGTGTTGCTATGTAATCCAAGTAATAAACTAGGAGTAAAATTGTTTGAATTCTAGATTCCAGTTGTATGCTAGCTAGTTGAGAGTAGAAAACATGTTTCAAACAGATGACAGGAGATGTTATGAAGATATTGTAGTTTTTTCATCTAGCTCGAAAGTGAGTAATTATGGAAATAAATCACATGTCATATATAGAATATTTTGAAAGATGTATGAATCGTAAGTCATCAGATGAAGCATGGAAGTTAAAGTCTCATACAAGTCAATTCCTCATTTTGACCATCCAAACAACATTTGATACTTAATCTCAATATCAACTTTGTGTTCCGAATAACGGAAATATTGGCTCCATTCAGTCTCAATACCAATATTACATATGCAATGCCAAGACTCCCAATGCAAACATCCAAACAGAGCACCAAGGCGTGCAGTAAAAGTTTGTACAGTGCTTGTATAAACGTGCACGGGTTATAAGCAGGGGGGATAAGTAACTGACAAACAGTGAAACTATATTACCAACAGATAAAATGAAGGATGCTAAGTATATGCATTAGGCAGATATCAACAAAGCAGCAAAAAAGATATCAACTAGTAAGCGCAGCACGGTATCATTTGTTCAACTCTTGCAGTCCAGAGCATAAAATTCAACAATACATCGAACCAAAGCATGTCGTGGCAGGTTTTTCAAGCGACGACCAAAGTGTTTTTCAAGCGACGACCAAAGTGTTCTCAAAGTACACATCAACAAAAGAGACCTTCGGTAACAGCTCCTTAATACTCTGCGCCACCAAGTGCGTCCACAGCAACAAAAGAGACCTTCGGTAACTGCTCCTTAGTACTCTGCACCAGCAACTGCAAAGCAATAGGTTACTCTCAGTCTCAGATCATTGGAGCGAAGGAAACAACAAGTGTTCCCAGGTTACAAAAACATATGGCTAAGATATAAATGTATTCCGATCGCTGTAGGAATAATATGCCAAAGCTAACTTTTGATTTTACTCCAACTAAATATCCCATTATGTTATTCTACACATGTAAGAAAACAATAGCATAATTGCACAAAAGAGAAACGCTTACCAAAACGACAAACAATCTGAAGCATGCTGTCCGATGACGAACACTCCTTGTAGACTTTCCAAAGCTGTGTATCTACACAAGAAACATAGCATATTATTAATTTGGATGCAAATGCATTTTGAAAGTGAATCAGCATGGTTAGAACCTGTACTATCACAATAAGACTTACCATAGGGGAGCACTTTTCCATCAATAAAGAAGTCAAGCTCATCATGAGCATTCAGCATAAACTTTGTGTGCACAATAGCAGCCAGGTCCTCAACTATAGTACGGCCATTCACCACAGAACTGAGCAAATGAACAACACATTATGATAATCAAAGAGAGTGAAAATTTGGAAATTTAACACGCGTACAACAAAGAAAATAAAGATCAAGCACCATGTCTCACGGAAACCCACATCATCCTGGAGCAAAACCTTTCACCTGTAGAAGTAGGTAGTTGCACGTAAAGGCCAGCACATAGTACAGAGGCAGCACAAAGGCTGGAGAAAAGAAAACTGTTAAAACTAACTTACACAAAACACATTTTTCTGGGCAAGGAACTTTTCCTTCACAGCCACCTGAGGCGTCCAGAGCCCTGGAAAGGAAAGACTTAGTACAAAGATGCATAGTAGTGCCCAAACTAATATCCTATCAAAACTACCTGGGATAGACAGCTCCTTGTTCTCTTTGATCTGAATGGTCTCAAAAGGTACTGCAACCATGACAAGACACAACTCAATAAACAAGAACGTGTATATTCCAGTGCATCATCCACAAGGAAAGAAAAGAAAAGAAAAGAAGAGCATTAAACCTGCGAAATTCGGCTCATCAATCAACACGAACTCCAAATCAGGTAGCAGTCCGCCCTCTAGATCAGATAGGCTCAGCATGTAGGTATCCTTAGGGCGCCCCATCTAGAAATGAAGTATCAGCACATGAACAGAACAGAGATGAAATAGTAGCCATCATCAACAAGAAAACGTTTAGCGCTAGTAGCAAGTATTTTGGGTGCGATTTCTAAGCGCCCGACTCTCTTCTCAATGCATCCGTGTTTAAAAAAGAGCCAAGGGAACCGCCAAACCGGACTGGAAAGATATCCTAGCGCCTCTAGTATAAATATAAACGAAGTCAAAACCGCTCGCCCAGGCGACCACAGTCCTATCTGGTTCAAAGCCTACACCATGTCAAAATCAATGGGAAATATCAGGTCAAAACGCCACCTCAACTGGGATCTGAATATTTATGCATAAAACGTGTTTAAATCGAACCCCCGGAACGGTTAAAATTCACAAAATTCCTACGCAAGTCCTGTGAACCGCACGGGGTGTTAAAGAAATTTGAAAGGTGTTGTTCACAATGGAAACAACAACACAATATAAGCTATGCAAGAGGTCGATCTAGACAGCGGTCAGACCTAACAATCTCATCGAGTCAAACCAGTCAAGATCGCTAGCAGAAAACAACTAAAATCCCAACGCAATCCGATCATATTCGAAACCTGAACAACTAAAAAATCGATCTGGTTTCGAAGCCTTGCAGACACAGGACTGAACCCTACCAGAAACGAATAAACCAGCCTGGTATCCCCACGTCAACCACTAAAGGTGCATCGTAATGTGCTCAGTAACCTCAACCAGCAACAATAGACAAATAGACTCTCTCCCTTCCCATGGATAGGGGAGAAGGAACCTACACGATCCCGATCTAGAAATCTCCTCCCAGACTGGAAATCACGGCGACCCACTAGTACACGATCTCGATCTAGAAATCTCCTCCCAGACTGGAAATTATGGCGACCCACTAGTACACGATCCCGATCTAGAAATCTCGTCCCAGACTCGAAATCATGGCGACACAGTTGAAAGTGCATGGTTGCCCCATGTGTGGTTTTGGTAATTAATGACAATCTCTATGGATTAATGTTTGCATTGAGCTACTTTTACAGGTTTGGGCCATATGTATTTCTTGATCTTCATATGTTGGAGTAAAGGCTAGGGGAAGAAGATCATGTGTTTGATAAAGGTGAAGATATGCCGAAGAGGTGCTTCTCCCATATTGGTGTATGGGGGAGCAACATGTGAGGCTTCACCAAGCGAAGCGCAATCAAAATGGTGGTTCGTCTTGAGGACATGAAGATCGTCTTCATCGACCACAAGTGGATTATACGCAAGGCAAAGGTATGATCTTGATAGGTTTTCTATTTTACCGGTCTCATGATGTTAGTTGAGAGACCGGATTATATGATAGATAACTGTACTATCAAGAGGGGCTCTCGACCGGGCATCTTAATCATATCGTCATAGAGAGCACAAACCTTTGCATCTTTGCCATCATCTTTCTTGGTTGTTATTTGGATTTTATCCATGTGAGAATTTAGAGCTTGTGTTCATCTACATACCAAGCTCTAGTTCATCAAAAACAGATTTCATGAATATCTTCTTGTGTTTTTGATATTGGAGGTTTTATTGGTTTGTCTTTTCTAAAAGAGGTTAGACTCTCAGCTTACGGTTTCATCCTCACATGATGGACTATAATGTTTATATGCATGATCTTGTAGGGCTTGTGATTATCTTCGAAACAAGCC
Source organism: Puccinellia tenuiflora (assembly GCA_012064385.1). Lineage (NCBI taxonomy): Eukaryota > Viridiplantae > Streptophyta > Magnoliopsida > Poales > Poaceae > Puccinellia > Puccinellia tenuiflora. The sequence goes on along the minus strand of QRDG01000279.1, from coordinate 148,631 downwards.
TAAAATCATACAAAACGGAGTCCAGATGATAAACTTGTTGGTTTCTCCATGTTGGAGGATTTACCCGTTGTTCTTTATACAAATGTTTTGCCTTTCTACATTTGGTTTTATTCTCCCTTCTTGTACTATTATTTTTATCTGTATATTATTGTAGAGATTTTCGTTGCGATTCCAACGAGCCCAAGAACATCGAAAACGGAGTTCGGATGAGAAAGATATCTTCATTTTCGTGTTGCTGTTTCTGCAGTTTTTCTGTAGGTCAGAAACTTTGTTTTTTCATCGAACGGGTAGCGCGGCTCTGTTGCCTATCCAGAGATACACCGGAATGACCCCGGAGTCTCCGGTCTGGGCAGACCGGAGTCTCCGGTGTAAGTTTCCTGCAACGGCTCTTTTTCGTGGAGACCTATAAAAGGCCCCCTTCTTCCCCAAAGTGACCAAGGGTTCTTCCAGCATGTTTTCCCCTCTATCTCACATCATTGTTGACCTTGGAAAATCTTACCCCCTCTCAATCCCTCCCATGATTCTTGCATATCTTTGAGGGGAAAGTGAGAGGAGATCTAGATCCACATTTCCACCAATCAATCTCTCCTCTAAGTGAGGGGAACCTAGTGGATCTAGATCTTGGACTTCATTTGTTGATTTCCTCTTTGTTCTTCCTCTTAAATCCCTCCATAGAATTAGTTGGTTTGGTTGGATTTTGGAGAGAAGGATGTGACCACTTGGTGTGTTCTTGCCTTTTGCATTAATTGCATAGGGTTGTGCTCTCCACGGTGATTCGTGGGATTGAAGTTCGAAAAGCTTGTTACTCTTGGGTGCATTGTGTTCCCAAGAGCTTGTGCCTCTTGGGTGCATTGTGTACCCTAGACGGTTGGAGGTGCCCGCGAAGACTTCGAGTTGTGAAGATTCAGGCAAGTTTTGGGAGTCCCCGATTAAGTTGTGGGTGTGTTCCCCAAACGTTGTAAAGGCTTCAGATTCCGCCTTGAAGGATTCCGATAGTGGAAGGTGAACCGAACCCTTGGGTGAGATTCATCGGAGAATAGGGTGAGGTCTTTGTGGCGTCTTGAGTAGGCCTCTTGTGGCGAGCTCACACCCCTCCAACGAGACGTACTCCCTTAACAAGGAGGAACTCGGGAATACATCCTCGTCTCCGCGTGCCTCGGTTATTCCTATACCCGAGCTCTTTACTTATGCAATTTACATTGTGATAGCCATCGTGCTTGAAGTCATATCTATTGCTATCATCTTGTTGTTTTATTGCTTAACATAAGTTTTTGGTGCACTTAGGCAAAATTAGTATATTAGGTTGTTGGCTTGTTATTTAAACACATAGTTTTATTCGGCAATTATCAAGCAATAAATCGAAAAAGTTTAATCGCCTAGTCAACCCCCTCTAGGCGACATCGTTTGTCCTTTCAACAGTACTACACGATCCCGATCTAGAAATCTCGTCCCCGACTCGAAATCATGGCGACACAATACTACACGATCCCGATCAAGAAATCTCCTCCTAGACTCGAAATCATGGCGACCATGGAAACACAGGTTCGAAACCTACAAACCTAAAACGAACAGACCTCGAGATCTCGTCGGATCGGGGTGGGGAACGGGCGGAAACGACTCGCTGGATCTATGCACGGAGTGGGGAATAGGGGAGGTATATTCCGGCGACGTTACCTCGCAGGAGAGGCGTCATTCGCCGTGGCGCTCGGCGTCCGTCGGGTGAGGAGGAGGAAGCGGGACCTGGCGGCGGCACGGGCTAGGGTTTTGGGGAGCGCAAGCGAGAGAGGGAGTGAGAGAGGTACGATATATAGTGTCGGCGCAGGCATGATCTATCGGGCTAAGTGGCCGGGCCGGGCCTGTTTCTGATTTGCACTCCAACTTTAACGCCCATTCGGCGTAGGCTCAAACTTTCATCAATTTTAACCTCCGAGTTGCCACGAGACCCAAGCCGTTTATTCATATTTTTATACATTTATTCTAAAAATTGGGCCCAAGGCGAATCAAAAGAAATACAATTTATACTGGACTTGTATACTTCTCTAAGAGCATAATAGAATATTACAAGTTTAATTTATGTTTTGTTTTCATAATTTAACCAAATTGCTCGCTACATAACTAAATATTGTTGTGTTTTTTGTACTAAATATCACTGAAAGATATTGAAATGGATTTTGTGAAAAAATTCATTCTTTTTCTACGACACATAATCTACATAATTTATATGTATTTATGGTGAATATTTATAAAGAATACAATGTAACAAATATCTTAATAGCGGTTTCTACAGTATTAGTACGTAAGCAAATTTTTCTTTAAAATGGTAGAGTGTAAATTGAACCAATGACATTACTTTTTCATGGTAAAAATTATCTACCATGTAAAATTTTACAAAGTGTAAATGGTTTGTACTTAATATTGAAGGAATATTGTTTAGAGCAACCACCAATGAATATAAAATAGAGTGAATTGTAGTATGCTCACATATGTAATTTTTACTACTTTATATGCAACATTGCATGTTATCATCAGGTGTACATAAGACCTTTATGTAATTTTCCGTAAAATATGCAATCCTTCTACCCTATTGAGAACTAGAAGTATACCCCGCGCGTTGCGGCAGGAATTCCTTTAGAACTATTTTTCGTAAATAAAAGGCTATGAAAAGTATGATACAATAATTTGTCTAAAAGAACATACAAAAAATAATTTGTCATAGTTGAGATACTCAATTTATTTGACACAAAATATGTGTATTAAAAATTATTAGCGTGGACAACTAAATGATTAAAAAGATAAATTATGTGGAGTTTGCTTGTATTTATTAATAAATATGACTAAAGATGACATGGATAATTGATTGGCTAAGAGGATAGATGAGGTGGATAGCTTGCATGTTGGGATAGAAAATAATAAATGCATGTTAGTGGGGTTTTGCTTTATAAGAGGTATAGATATCATGTTAATTCAACTTTCATACATGGCCATTTGAGCAAGTTTTTTTTTTGTAAACTTTTTATATCAGATCTAGTTTTATCGTTTGTGTCTCGCAGTTGGGTCGCTTGAGTCCCGACCCCATTCGAGGCGGCAAGAAGGAGAGGTGGGAGTCAGCGGCGACGGCGAGGAAGGAGAGGTTTCAGGCGGCGATGACAAGTAAGACGAACTTGAGGAGTTTGTGAAAATTGAGTGAACAAATTTGAAAAGTTTTTGCAGCTGAGGTGGCAATATAGGGGAGCGGAAGAATTTGGTGCCCGACGTATATGTGTAGAATAGAGAAGATCGCATCTCGCCCCTCGCGTCGTCTCCTCTAGGCAACCGAGGGGGCGAACCCTAGCAACCTGCGCCGCCACCCCCTCCTCTCTCCCTTCTCTTCCTCGTCGCTCCCGGAGGCCGCTACCGGACAAGGCTGTGCGGCGCCTATGATGGGGGGCAGCGGGGATTTGGCCTCAAGGCCCTCGCGCGGTGGCATGGGGGTCACTGCAGCGCTGGGTCCTTCTGCCGTCTTCAAGGTCGCCGGCCGGTGTGCCTCCCTGCGCCCCTCCTCCCCGGCTCCGAGCTCGTGCTCCCCGTCATGGTGGCGAGCGCTCTGTTCTGGCGGTGGTTTGGAGTGGATTTGGGTTGGCCGGCGGCGGTGTGACCTCTGCGACGGCGGTTTCTTCGGTCAGTGTTGGACCTTGGGCAGCGACCCTGGTGGTTTTTGGTAGTGGCGGTTGTTGTGGCTGTGGCGGATGGCGCGGCGGTCGGAGTTGGTGGTATTGTGCCCTTCGTGGCGCCTTGCCTCCAATCTGGAAAGAGTGTAACACAGGGCTTGCGCACGGAATAATGGCGGTTGGCCCTGCTATCCTTCGAGCGTCAACATCCTATCCGATTGATGAAGGCTCACTGATTTGGCCGCCGACGAGTTCCGGTCTTCCTCTCTGAGATTTCCGTAGTTTGGCAAAGTGCTACTTGGATATCTAAAAGGAATTTGATGCGGTCGTGCTCGCCCTCCTCTTCAGCCAAAGTGGCTTCGATTGGGCGAGGTACGAAGCTTCGCCTTATGTCAGTGCCATGTGACATGTCTTATAGATTTCCATGCATCTGATGGAGGTGGAGGAAGTTATGGTGGCTGCAATCAGAGGTTGGTAATGACGGAGCAGGTATTGGCTGCAATGAGGACTATGCGACACATGTTTTTCCTGTGTGTCTGGAGTTTGGAGACTTGCAGCGCCTTGGCAAGCGGGGGTGACAACACAGGTGGATTGCAATTTTGGTGGTGCTCTTCGAGCATGGAGACATGTGTTATTTTAGGGTGAAAGCTCAAGGTCTGACCTTCATTGGTTGTATCTGACAATGGTCTTGCTGAAGGCATTGTTTGAAATCCCGGTCTTTCTTCAGAGTGAAAGCCCAAGGTCTGGCCTTCATTGGTTGTACCTGGCAATGACCTTGCTGAAGGCATTGTTTTGGGAGAACCTCTTTTTTGATCCGGACGTTGTATTTTGGTGGTGGTTAGAGTAGTGCTGTTGTGAGTGTTTAATCACTCCGACATCCGACAAGGTCTTTGTTTTAGTTTTCTCTTTTTTATTTTTTTTTGACTGTGTGTATCCTTGATGTGTTTCGATATCTTGTTGGTGCAGAGGCTGGGTGTAATTGCTTTCTTTGTGATATTAATATACTCTCTTTATAAAAAAAGGTGTATGAATAGAGGCAACTTGAGCGTTGCGGGCTTTAGAGAAGCTATGCCACTGACTAGAGATTGTTTAGGGGGCAGGGCAAGCAACTGCCTTGTACTAGTGATCAATAATCTGCATGACAATATTTATGGTAGCCAAATTATACAAGAGATCAATGTCGAAACGTTGGAATTTGAAGCTATACACTTGTGCCATGAGAAGACAGAAAACAACTATTATGTACTCGCAAGTAAAGGAGAGTACGGGCTATATATCCTCGCGGAACTCTGGTCATTGAATCAAATTAATCTTAATGAATAACTAATTATTTCTCTTCTTTTAGCCATCTTTTGTTCCATTAATAACAAAACTAATTATTCCAATATATAAAATATGAATTCCAATGGCTTTTACTATAGTAACCTTCCCCCTCGAAGTCCACACCATAGCTCGTTCATCGGTTTATGAAGCTTCAGGTCGCAATGAGAAGCGATATCATCATGTTAATTAAATTCCTATACACCTGTTCAATTTTTTTCTATACACGACCGTTCGAGCAAGTTTTATCGATTCCCCTCCCCGCGGGTCAGCCTGGCCAGCAGTACGAACAAGTTGGAGACTTTTTAGCCGTCGCTGTCTTCTCGTGTTCTACTTCTGCTGCTGCTTAGGTTCAGTCAGTGTCGTCATCGTCGTCTTTGGTACTCCCTCCGTTCTAAAATAAGTGTCTTAGGTTTGTCAAAATATGAATATATCTAGACTTTTTTTTATGTCTAGATACATCCATATTTTAACAAACTTAAGACACTTATTTTAGGACAGAGGGAGTACTAGATTAGATTCTAGTGTCAGCAGCAGCAGCAGCAGCAACAACAGACGCTTCTCTTCTCGGCAGTCTTCTTTCCCCACAAACGCGAAGCAAAATGGGAAAGATCCGCTGCTGCGCTGACCCGCAGGTGGCACCAAATCTAAGTATTTATAGGATTTTTTTTTATTTTTTTTGCATGATTTCTGCTTGTGTACGCAAAAATCCCGCGTAGTCAAGTGACTACATCGCTTGTGTGTGGCTTCGCCACTGCTGCAAGGGCCCACATACCATGCAGTCTGTTAATGTGCTGGATGGATGCCTCTCGAAAAAAGACAATCCAATGCTAAGTATAGGCATTAGGCAGATATAAACAAAGCAGCAAAAAAGATATCAACTAGTAAGCAGCACGGTATCATTGGTTCAACACTTGCAGACCAGAGCATAAAATTCAGCAATACATCGAGCCCATAACATCAGCCATAGATCAAAACAAAGCATGTCGTGACAGGTTTTTTAAGCGACGACCAAAGTGTTCTCAAAGTACACATCAACAAAAGAGACCTTCTGTAATAGCTCCTTAATACTCCACGCCCCAAGTTCGTCCACAACAACAAAAAAAAAACCTTCGGTAACTGCTCCTTAGTACTCTGCGCCAGCAACTGCAAAGCAATAGGTTATTCTCAGTCTCAGATCACTGGAGCGAAGGAAACAACAAGTGTTCCCGGGTTACAAAAACATATGGCTAAGATATAAATGTATTCCGATTGCTGTAGGAATAATATGCAAAGCTAACTTTTGATTTTACTCCAACTAAATATCTCATTCTGTTATTCTACACATGCAAGAAAACAATAGCATAATTGCACAAAGAGAAACGCTTACCAAAACGACAAACAATCTGAAGCATGCTGTCGGATGACGAACACTCCTTGTAGACTTTCCAGAGCTGTGTACCTACACAAAAAACATAGCATATTATTAAATCATCATAAGTCAGTTTGGATGACAGACAAATGAAATTTATACATGGTCATAAACAAAATATCACAATTAAGATTTTTACCATAAGCAAGCGGTTTTTTATCAACAAAGAACTGAAGCTCAGCTTGGGCATTCAGCACAAACTTTGTATGAACAAGTGCTGCTAGTTCCTCAACTGTGGTACGGCCAGTCAGAACAAAACTGTCATAAGGCAAATTAACAGCACATCATCAATACTGCCATCATATCAAACAAAGCGGAAACTGAAATATGTAGGAAATAAAATTCAGGCACCATGTGTCGTTGAAGTTTACACCCTCCTTGAGCAACACCTTCACCTATAGAAGTACAGGTTTGGAAATTAAGACCAGCACATACAGCTAGACTAAAGTCTGGAGAAGAGATAATAAAGAGACTTACACAGAAGACATTTTCTGCGCGAGGAACTTCTCCTTCACGGCCACTTCCGGAGTCCAAAGCCCTGGAAAGGAAAGAGGAAAGAGTTAGTACCCAAGAAAAAAGATTAGTAGTGGCCAAAATAAATGACATCCCATCAGATGTACCTGGGATCGAAAGCTCTTTGCTATCAGTGATCTTAATGTAATCAAACGACACTGCAGCAATGAAAAGACAAGACACAATTTAATATACAGCAACAAGTACAGTACAATGCAACATCTACCCACTACCAGGAAAAGGCTTATAGGTAAGCCACGTATCCGTGGCGCACTGTAAGCATTGTGCGCCATGGCTAATTATGCATGGCTAATTAAGCATTGTAGGAAAGAAAAGAATATATTTAAATCTGAGAAAAAGGGCTCCTGTATCAGCACAAACTCCATGTCAGGTAATGGCCCTCCCTCGATGTAAGTGAGGATCAGCTTGTCCGAGTCTTTCGCACGCCCCATCTATCAAAAGAAATAGGATCTGTTTATGTCTCAGGTGACCGAGATGTCTATGTCGCGTAGGAAAAGCATGCATTAGTGTTAATATCATTGCTCCGTCGCTCGGCCGGAGGAGGCCCAAGAACAGCCCACGTTGAAGGATCGATCAAATACACAATCGACCAAATACACATGACCAGGTTCCTATTAGCTTTTTTCTTTAAAATAAGGTCGTCCGTGTGTCCTCTCTGAAAAAAGTTGTAATTTCTAAACCAATAAAAATATAGTTTTATTTAAAATGCTATATTACATTTTTATATATTAATTTTTAAAAACTATATTGCACACGCTAAAATCTTTAAAACAAGATCACACTTGTATAGAGAAAATCGACAATAATATAGTGAAAATTGTAGCCTCCAAATAAACAAACCAAAAAAATAAAAAAGGTTTGTCCAATGATCAATCCACTAAGCTAATCAGTTGCACACATTTAATAGAAATATGCAACTGGTTGGTTAGTTGCTCCAGAAATAGCCCGCTAAGCTAACCATTGCACGAATCTGATATAAATATGTAACTAGTTGGTTAGTTACTTAAAATTGTCAGAAATTTGCAACTAAGCTAATCAGTTGCACAATTCTGATAAAAAGGTGCAACTGATTGGTTAGTTGCTCAATACTATCATAAATAGGCGACTAAGTTAACCCGTTGTACAAATCTCATACAAATGTGCAACTGGTAGCTTAGTTACCCCACTTGATCTAAATGTGTGACTAAGATAATAAGTTGCACATATCTGATAGAAATATGCAACTGATTTGTTAGTTGGTTAAATATGACAGAAATGTGCGACTAAGCTAACCAGTTGCATAAATCTGATAGAAATGTGTAACTGGTTGGTTATTAGTTGCTCAAATCACAAGCTAACCAGTTGCATAAATCTGATAAAAATGTGCAACTGGTTGGTTAGTTGCTCAAATCTGACAGAAATGGGCAATTAAGCTAATCAGTTGCATAAACCTGATAGAAATACGCAACTGATTGGTTTAGATGCACAAATTGGCAACTAAACTAGCCAGTTGCACAAATCTGATAAAAATGTGTAACTGGTTGGTTAGTTGATCGACTAAGCTAACCCGTTGTACAAATCTGATACAAATGTGCAACTAATTGCTTAGTTATCCAATCTGACCGTAATTGCGACTGAATAACCAGTTACACATATATAATAAAAATATACAACCGGTTTGTTAATTACTTAAATATGATAGAAATGTGCGACTAAGCTAACTAGTTGTACAAATCTGATAGAAGTGTGCAACTGGTTGGTTAGTTGCTCAAATCATAAGTTAACTAGTTGCACAAATCTGATAGAAATATTTAATTGGTTGGTTAGTTGCTCAAATTTGACAAAAATTGGCGACTAAGGTAATCAGTTGTACAAACCTGATAAAAATGTACAACTGATTGGTTTAGATGCACAAATCTAAAATCTAACATAAATGAGCAAAAACTTACTAGTTGCACAAAACTAAGAGAAATATGCAACAATGCAAATAGTTTGTTAGTTGCATAAGTCTGATAGAAAATATGCAACTGGTTAGTTAGTTTCTCAAAACTGATAGAAATGTGCAACTAAGTAAACCAGTTACACAAATCTGATAGAAAAGTGCAACTAGTTCTTTAGTTGCTCAAAACTGACAGAGATTGGTAACTAAGCTAAATAGTGGCACAAATTTGATAAAAAGGTACAATTGGTGATTAGTTGCTCAAAACTGGTCGAAGATGCACATTCTAGGAACAAAGGATACGTCCATAAACCGATAAACAGTCTCGCGTAAACACACATTTTTGTCTCTCAAAACACAACCCACCCTCCAAAAAATATATAAATAAAAGAGATAAAGAAAATTAAAGCTCAGCGACACACAAAATATATATAAAAATCACTCCAAAAAGCTCACAATCTTTTTGATGGTCTACAAGGTTCGTTCGTTGTGACTCGAAAAGCCAAACTACGGCTATCAATTACAATAACTGAGTTTTGGGAATCGCAAATTGCATCGGTCGTCACTTCGTAAATCAATACCTAAAAGATAATTATGGCAAATAATATGTAGCAACTAAAAAACGGCACAAATAACATGTAAATTCCACTATTGCAACTATATGAAGTGGGTAGTTACACTTCTTTAAATAAATATCCAAGAACACAATAAAATATAGTTGTGTTTTTAGAAAACATTTTGTTCACATGTGTTTTAAACATTAAAGAAAAATAATTAGTCATATAGATAGGGCTGATAGCACAAAAAGTTGCCGTGTATTTTTTTAAGACAATTTGTGTGCAATTTTAGAGTCTCAGCCAAATACACAAAGACAGAAAAAATGCAACTAACATAAAAAAAAGACACAACCCAAATACATAACACACCGTCTCAGCCAAATACACAAGACATAAAAGAAAAGAAAAGAAAAAAGTGAAACTATAGAAAAAATAAAAATAGACAGAACCTGACAACAATAAAAATAGGGTGCAAAAGCCCAGAAAGCATGTGTAAACAGAAAACAAAAATAAAAAAAAGGAAATCGGCCCGGCACAAAAAATCAAGTTTGTCCAAGAGAGCCTCGTCGGGTGCAAAAAGCCCATCACATCCATGCTTCCGGCCGGAAGACCTTCAGCGAGCGAATCAAAAAATCAAACCAAAATGGTGGATATCATCGACTGAGACTTAAGCCAAAATCAGGCACCTGACGTTTAGCAAAACCAAAAGAAATAAGCAGGGGAACTAGTTGTTAGTCGCTTGCACAGAACCAAGTCAGACGGCTAGCTACTCTATCCGGATCGAGGCGACACTAGTTGTTAGGCAATCGCTTGCACAGAACCAAGTCGACGGCTAGCTGCTCTATCCGGATCGAGGCGACACTAGTTGTTAGGCTAAAAATCGCTTGCACAGAACCAATTCGACGGCAAGGCTACACGAACCAGATCGAAAGCTTGCACATAACCAATTCGACGGCAAGGCTTCACGAACCAGATCAAAAGCAACCTCTACGGCACAGATCGACGGCAAGGCTACATGAACCGGATCAAAAGCAACCTCAGAAATCAGTAGAATGAGTCGCCCAGAAATCCTAGGCTATGGTTATCCTTCGGCTCTAGTTTCGAAGCCTAAACACGTAAAATCGCCAATGAACCGGATCTGATTCTAATACTCCTAAATAAACTACTGTAGTAGAACACAACCATAGCCACAAAGTAAGGCCTCACTAGGATCGGTCGCCCAGAACTAGTCGACTCCCTACTCAATCTGGACGCGAGACTTGCGATTCAGATCTCAAAGATGGATGGGGAAGGAACGGGGTGGGGAATCGGGGGCTTACCTAACCTGGCAGTGAACGGGAGAGGGGAGAGGGCCAGGGCCGTTCTGAATATTTTTGGGGCCCAGGGCATATAAAAATACAATTTGTAATAAACTATTATACTTTTCTATATCTTAGTTTTAGCATGTTACAGTATTACAAGTATAGTTTTCTATTTGTCATCATTGTTTAACTACATAATTTGTAATACTATTATATATTTATTGGTGTGTTTTAGTTGTACTAAATAAAATTAAAATGTATTAAATCATATTTTGTAAAAAATGTTTGTTCTAATACTATTTTTTACAATGTATAATCCATATAATGTATCATATTTATTGTAAAGATCTGTATAGAGTGCAATCTAATAGATATTTCAACAGTAGTTCTAGAGTATGACTAAGTAAGCATATTTATATAAATGTTTAGAGTATAAGCTAACATGGAAATACGGTAACATAGATTTTCATGAAACCCGCATGAGACTTTCCACCAGAAAGAGAATAGCATGCTAAATAAAAAATTCTCACCGGTATCACTGGATTTGTTCTTACGTGTCTAGCGGCCCGTAGTATGTTTTTTATTTCAAAAATTACCTAAGGCCCGTATGATTTGTAATCATGTTTTGTTCATGTCATTGATCGCTAGTATATACTGAAGTGTATGTATTGACATTGTATAGATGAAATCGTTACATTTTGCCTTGTGGGTTACTTTTTTTACATACATTTATACTATTTTCTATACATAATATAAGTGCAAATTATAATTAAAATTAACAATAAAAGGTTATTCACATTTTATATTTTTCGTAGAGGGAGTATTAAAATAGATTCTTGAGTGTGGTGGAAAATATCATAGAGATCACTATCATTTTGGGCCCTTCTCTTCCCCGGGCCTGGACGGTCGTAATTTTTGCCCGACCTATGGGACGGCACTGGAGAGGGCGATCGTCGGAGGGCGAGAACGCGACGGCGGTTGGGCTGCCGGAGTTGCTGTGGGCGAGGTGGTGGCGCGTGAGGAGGAAGAGGCAGAGGAGGAGTGCGGCGAGGCTATATAAAGGGGGCGGGGTGGGCAAACCCTAGTGACCCAACCTTCTGGATCTAGGCCGGGCCTGGGGCGTTGCCTTACCGGAGTACTTGGGCCGGCAGCTAGAGGATGCCTCGCCGGAATACATGGGCCGGCTGGCAGAGGAGGTTCGCTCGCCGGATTACGTTGGGTCGACTGCCGGTGTAGAGACGAATAAACACAGGGGCGGGGCGGGGGGGGGGGGGAGGGATCGGGATGTGAAAAGCTGAGACAACAAGGGGTGCGGATTGAATGAATTCCAAGGTGCATTTCGCTAAAGTGCTGCGCTCCGCAAAAAAAAAAATCGAGCCTCTTCGATGAACTAGGATATGCGGATCTGGAAGGGGAAGAGACCGGAACCAACAGATCAGCTCGAGGAAAATTCTGATCTTTCGTCAAAGAAGCTCTGCTATGAACTTGGAAGCCAAACGAAAAAGACGGATCTGCCACGAACACGAGCATACAAGGGCAAACTCTTTCTTCTCCACCCACGGTGTGCGTGTAAAGCTCGCTGCGTCCTCTCTTCGAACAACACATGAACCAGCACGGTTGTGCTGGTTCCTGCGCTGTGCGCTGAGAAGGAGCAGCGTCGCCGTCGTCTTCTTGCTCTCCGGCCACCGGTCGATGTACTTTCCGTCCGTCCATGGACGAACTCAAGGGAGGGAGAGATATTATGTTGAACAAGGACAAGGGGAGAGAGAGACTAGAGAGGGCATCGGGGAGGGGTATATATATAGCCATAGGTGCGGTGCGGCACAAGTTTTCTTGAGAGAATTACTTATTTGACACTACCTGAAATTTTGATTCCCTATTTGACACTAGAAAAAAAATTCTTCCTTATATGTCACCGGATGAAAGTTTTATTCCCTATATGACACTTCCGTCCATTTTAACATCAAATGTGGCGTACAAAGACCATTTAACCCCTGAGGCATTTCCATGAGCTAGCATGTTGTGCCCTGGGCATTTTCAACGTCAATGAATCGATCCATCAATTGTTCGTGCTGGGGGATTTCCATCAGCTACCATGTTGTGCCTCGTCCGTGTACTTAGCACGTCTCGCCAAATTCAATCAGACAGCAAACAACGTACTTCCTCCGTCCACGAATAAGTGTACGTTTAGCTTTTGGATAAGGTCAAATTTGTATGGTATTGACCAACTATATAGGGAAAAGTGTCATCTTTTATGACACAAAATTAGTATCACTAGATCCGTGTCAAAATGTAGTTTTATAATATATCAATTTGAAGATATATATGTTATTAGTCTTTTCTAAAAAGTTGGTCAAAAATTTAAAAGTTTGACTTAGATAAAAAGTTAGAAGTACACTTATTTACGGACGGAGGTGTCATATAGGGAATAAAACTTTCATCCGGTGACATATAGGGAAGAATTTTCCTTCCAGGTTATTCCGTCAGTCTCTAGGTCTTTCATCCGGTACACATCGTTTCTGTTTAGCATGCCATATCCTTTCCTTCCAGGTTTTTCCGTCTGTCTCTAGGTCTTCAGTGCAAAATTTATGTCTCCGGTTCTCCTCTTTACTCTTTATGGGCGCTGCCACGCTGGTATGTGTGTTATATATAGGCAACGATGCCGAATTCAACTGAATTTGCATCTCACGTACATATTCAAGTCGAACATGCGGTAAAAATCATATAGTGTTAGCTAATATGTACTCCCATGTGAAACAAAGGACCAAACATTCCACTAGCACAAATATTCTGTCTTATATGCAAATTTTTTGTCACATAATGCAGTAGGGACAAAAACGTCTTTTCGTGTCCCTATTAATACAGTTAGCTCTCGAAATGAACTAGAGTGTCATACAGGGAACAAAAATTTCATCCGGTGACATATAGGGAAGAAAAAGTTTTCTAGTGTCAAATAGGGAATCAAAATTTTAGGTAGTGTCAAATAAGAAATTCTCTCAGTTTTCTTTCATGTGGCCATCGGTTTCCTGAATAACCGGGCTTTAGTTTATATAGGAACAAATAAAATTAGTTTCCATCCAGCTCGCCCACCTCAGCTCAGCTCAGCTCAATATAAAATTGAGTAGAACCCCTCACTCCTCCCTGGCCCACTGCCCGTCTCCACAGCTAGTACACCATGACGATGCTCTCCCACCGTGACTGACGCGTGCGGATCTGAGCCAAGTCAACCGGGAAATCTGCAGCTTTACATACTAGCAAACGTGCCCGTGCGTTGCGACGGGAGAGGAAAACTAAAAAAACGCATATGTTTTGACAATCATAGATTTTTATTTTATTTTGTGTTTTATATGATATATAACATATGATAGATTTTTATATGCGTCTCCAGCCAAGATAAAAGGTATATTTCATAAGCCACCAAAAGTTGTCGGACAAACCCAAACATAAGTCTACAACCATGCATATATTGCTGAATCGTATACATGAAGGTCTAGTGACACCTTACCTAGACTCTCACTCATATTTTTCAGGGGATATGCTCGCCGTGAGATGTTTGAACCCTTATGTCGTCTAGACATTGGCCAAACACTTACGCTGATAACGTCTAGAGATATTGTTGATAGATCCACTGACAACAGCCAATTTTCTTACATACTAAGCTTTGGGAGCACGGACTACAGCCTGTTTGTTCCGTACGAAGCACTGCCCCGGTTTTTTCATACGAAACAATCAAAGCGACACGGAGAGAGGACGGACAAAAAACGTATCAAAATTTGGGAGGAAAAAGCCTATCTTACTTTATTATTGTATATATTTATATACAGAAAATATGTGTGTGTTACCACATGTTGATTTTCTTCTCTAAAATCTTAAACTAACCATTGCTCTCGGCTCTTCCAATTCATGCAAATTTGTGTGTATCCAATACTGAGAATGGAACACCCAATAGAAATCATAAATCAATATACCGGAGAACCATACACTAATAGCCCATCCCTTCAGCGTAGGATAACTTAAAATGAGCCATTTCATTGACATTTACACCTTTTAGTCATTTACCAATTTCCATGTTCGATCAAGCGTGCAGCGAAGACACCAGCAGCCTACGGTCAGGTAGCTACAAACAAAAATCTTCCTTGAGACTATTAGCACGGATAATTTCTTAGTTGCATAAAATAATTGTTCTCCTAAATTAGTAAGATCAGTCATTACGTCTATTTGTGACCATTTTAAGAGGAAACACAGATTTCCGGCTAGTACCTTGCAAAAGTTATGTTGGCATGTTTTATGTGTATACTCGAACCACATACTGCATTCTTGATGAATCCTGTCGATAGGATCCTGCAATAGTCTCAGTAGATAATCTATAAGCGCTAGTGCTTGATTGGATCCATCCATCCAGTTTGGCAGCTCAACCTATAGTGGCTTCTTCATCCAAAATCAGTTTATCCTTAATTATCAAGCTCATCTCTTGCCCTGTCAGTCTCGCTGTCAGATTGGAGCATTGCACGCAGGAGTATTCATTCACTTCATACTGAGATAATTATCCACAGTCAAAAAATCTTTGTTTACTTCATGTACTGCTGCTAATTGCACGATCAAAAAATCCAACCAGGAACGGATGCAGTAGCAGCGTCACCTTGAGGATTAAGAGGGATAAAGAAAGTTTGAATCGTTTTAAGTCTTGAACACCTCGAACATTTGCATACCTAGCTGTCGGCGTGAAGGCCAGGCCACCATCAGAGCCGTGGAGCTCGCAGTTATCCTCTACGACCGTGAGTCTGGATCTCACGGTCGGCATCCACGCCGTGACGGCGCTGAAGAGGAAAAGGATACAGCAGGTCGCCACCTGGTTCGCAGTGGCCTTCGCCGCGTTCCTCTTCTGGCAGTCCAAGCACAACTCCACCCCGCCGCCGCAGCCCGACATGTCTCCCCTGCCGCTGCAGCCGTACGTCCCGGGGGGCCCTGTGTTCCCGCAGGCGGCGTCGACGGTTCTCCCAGACCTTCTTCGCGCCCGAGCTCCTCTCCCCGCCGCTCCCCACCAACTCCTTCCAGAACTTCGCGCTCAACAACGGGGACCAGCCGGAGTACATCCACCCGTACTCGGTCAAATCCGCCGGCGCGGGGCTCACGATCTGCTACCCGAAGCGCCTCCACTCGCCGTCCTTCCACGCCCAGACCTTCGTCACCGACCTCACCATCTCGTCCCCATCCACCCTCGACTTCTCCCCATCGCTGCGTGCGTTCCTCGTTCGCGGAAGTCCCTTCATCACCGCCACCACGCCACCGCCTTCCTCGAGGCCGTCCCGCGACGACACGCTCGCCAGGTCGCGCCCGCGAGGAAGGGGATCGATTGCGTCCTCGGGAGGGCACGGAACCGCAAACCGTTATTTCCACTCACCGGTGGCATTGGTCGGTAATATGCGATATTATGATAGGGCAAATCGGTAAATTATAGACGGACGAAATGAAAAATCTTAGTGCTTTTATTATTAGATAGGTATATATATACTAGCACAATGCCCGTGCGTTGCAACGGTTTCAAAATAAATTATCATGTGCACACAAACTTGAAAAAAATTAAATATAGTTATACAACTTAATTATCTTATTAGCTGAATGATTTTGATTTTATACAATGAAATTATGTTGAGTTAACCCCCAAATTTAGTATTCCAGTTGTAAATGAACATAGTTCACACTGTTTTTTTTATTGTGGTGATTGATGATAGTGGCCAAAACACAAATGATCGATGCATTGCTTTCTTGGGCACAAGTGCAAGTGTGGGTACCGAGAGTGGAGCTAATGTATACATAAATTCAATAAACGACAACTATAGAGTTAATTATTTGCTATATACAAAAAAGAAGTTACGTACAAATGCATTGAGAGGAATAACATCAAGTATGCGCTAGAAAAAATAATAGATCCTCCAGGTTTGTCCTCAGCAAATCTATAACCAAAACGTTCCATCTGACATTTGGTATTCCAGCTACCACAACAAAGATAGTCAAACCACACTTGTTCCATTACAGTTCCTAAAATAATATTAACCATTTATACATTCCATATTTTCTCCATGCAAAATAATGTAAATCTGTGATTAAAAGAGAAACTTGGGATGTTTTGTCTTCCTGTATGAGAAACACTAATAAAATATCAACTTCACAAATCTGATACTTGCAATCAAGATGAATAACCTGCATTTTGAATCAATGATACTTTATGAATGAGAGAAGCTACTATTATAGTACTCCCTCCATTCCTTAATATAAGGTGTCTAAGGTTTTGGCACGGATATTAAGACATCAGTATTTTACACGTGGTGGCCTTATTTTCTTATAAAAAAAATCGAGAAATAGGAATCCCTAATAGCCACAAATAGAAAACAATCCTTCAAATCCCTCATTTCCATATTGTAACTCATTTTTGAATGGGTACAATTATCCATAAATTGCAATACACCTTATATTTTGAAATTTTTCTCAAAACCTTAGGCACCTTATATTAAGGAACGGAGGGAGTATTATGCAGATTTATGTTGTGCCTATGGGCAATGCCCTCTATTTCAAGACCATCACTCGAGTCTACATATTTTAGGGAAATATTGAATTCTTGATCCTCATTCTCCCCTCGTACAGTGCATCTCCAAATTCATTCCATTTCCATTTATTATCCAATCATCCAATACTCAGAGCTCTAGCTTAGTTATCAATCAACGATGATTAACTGAAACACATATCAAGTCCAACAAAATCGACCAGGTAGTATAGTAGTTTTTCAAAACTGTGATAGTATAGTTACATGCATTGTATGCCATAAAAATAGAATACCCAACAATATATGTTCATCTAAAGTCTAAAGATGGTCTACAAATAGAGCTGGGTCAGACTGACCTGAAACAAAACAATCAGCCTTAGTAGGCCTACATGTACAACAGCAAGAAGATTGTTTGCTTATGCAAATGCACCAGCTATCCCTGCATTTTGACAATCAATCCTTGCTACATATTTTCAGTATACTACTGTAGTACTAAAATATTATAATATGTCTTGTACTGTAAATGGATTTAGACATCCAGTGTAATTTTGGGTGAGCACTACCATGCGCCTAAACTAACAGGACCAAAAATACCCAATCCACCCTAACGAGCGAGGTAGGTGGTGGTAATGGATTTAGACATCCAGTGTGAGGAAACGACCTTCATGTCGTGCTTGCCGGATAAGGAGTAGACGCGAGCGGCTTGCTCGCATGGGGGATGGACGAAGGCACCGTGTGACATATCCATTGCGTGTCTTCCGCCTCCAGCCGGTCGAAGCAGCTGCACCATGCGGATGCGGGATCTACAACCTCAGGCTCCAGGTACAGAAGTTGCGGGCTGAGCTCGAGCAGGTCAAAGCAGAGGCGCCAGCCGGATCTACGACCTCCAGGTACAGGCCGTGGTCGAGCCAGTCGCGATAGCTGCATCGACTTGGGGACCGCCTTCTCCAGGTCTGACCTGCCTCGCAAATGCTGCACCTACACGGGAACCGGCTCCTCCAAGTCCGGCCTGCATCGCTCGAGCCGGTGACCAGCTTAGCGTCCGTCGAGAGAAGGACGACCGGAGGAGTTGCGTGCAGAGCGCGGCCGGCCGTAGCGACTCCCCTGGCGGCGGGGTAGGGGATAGGCAGCGCCGCCAGCAACGTAGGGTAAAATGCACACAACCAGATCGAATGAGGCGTGGGACCGAGCTTTGCCTTCTCCCGAAGCCTCCAGCCTGCCATGGCTAGCACAAAAGGGGTTTGAATCAGGAGGGCGCAAGTAGGCAGAGGAGATGCCACGGTGACCGGCTGTAGTGTGGAAACAGACGGCAGCGGTAGAGATGTGCACGGAGGTGGGCGGGGCGGATTCCGGCGCCGGCAAGCAGGAACGGGCCAAGCCGGGCATAGGGGGAGGTAGACGGTAGTGGGTCTGCGGGGAATCGCGGGAGGTGAACGGAGAGGAAGCAGGGGATTTGGAAAGAGACGGAAACGAACCGTTTTTTCCACTTACCGGTGGCAGTGATGGGTAATATGCAATTTTGTGGGAGGGTAAAACGGTAAGATTTGTGACGGACGAACCAAAGAAACCTTAATGCCTTTATTATTAGGTATAGATAGACTAGTAATAATCTCCGAAAACAAATCGACAGCCAATCCTTTCTTTTTAATACAGTATCTTTTCTTAATTGACAGAATATCCTTTCTTTTAGGCAAGTAGTAATTTCCGTGAAACGCAAGACTCACATCTCGCATGCGACTCGTCATGTCCAGCGCACCGCACGTTTTTTTTTTTTTGAAAGGATACGTACATATTATATCAGAAGATAATACAGAGTATAATACACGTACACACCGACAGAGAGGTCCAGAAGGACACCTAGGCCCGTACAACTTGCAGAAAAGCCCCCAAAGAAAGACAAAATTACAGCCAAGTCCTTGGAGAACTCTGCAGCACCAGCCCGAACTCGCCGCTCGTCTCCGGCGACGACGCACCGCGAGAAGAAACAGCAGAACCAGCACACCCGAGGAAGGAGAAGCCCCATCGCCTGAATCGGCTTTGTGAACCACCAACTGGAGCACCGAAGTGCCCACCTATCGCTGTGGCTTTGTGTCTCCACCCAAGCCGTGACAGCCGGCCAAAAACTGGCTTCACACGCAACAGGATTTTTCACACATAAATAAAGATGTCATAAATTCGGGGACGCACGATTTAGCACGGGAAGCTCCCGGTTTATAATATGTCTTTGATCTGAAATCTAATCACAGAATAGCAAAAAAAAAAAAAAATCAACAACAAGTTCTACGCTTTCATCTCCACATTCTATATGGTTATTATAAAGTTGTTTCATATGATGAAAACTAGGTTTTCGCGCTCGAGTGATCCCACCTTAGGAGATGAGCTCGCTTTGATGACGGAAGGGCATCGCGGCCGTGACATAGCTGGGCGGTGACGATGGCGTCGTGGAGCTGCGACGCGACGCGCCCCTAGCTCTGGCGGCGGGGTAGTCGGCGGCTTCGAGCTCCACGGATCTGATGATGGGGACGGCAGCATCATGGCTTCGACGACGACGCCCTAATTGAAGCACGTGACGAAGAAGGTCGGGTGGCTCAGCTCAGGGGAAGTGGCTGCGGAGCTGGCCCATGCCGACAGAGACCTAGACAAAGCTGCCTCAATGGTTTCAGATGCTCCTAGTGCGTGTGGGAGCCCTTCCCCTAGCCATGGAGTGGATCAGTGGATGGGGTGCTGGATCTGGGCCAACACGGCCAAGATCAGGTGACCGCCTAGTAGCCCCGTTTGGTAGCTTGGGTTGTACCCCCACCGTCCCAGGGATGATTGGTTGGCCTTGCCAGTGAGAGCGGGTGTTGGTTTTTCCCGTAAAAAAGGTTGACAATTACCACCCGCGCGTCACGCGTAGAGCATGACTGATTCGCCAGCGCAGGTGGCAACGCACCTTTGGTGCCCGCATTGAGCCTGATTGGCCACCGCCGGTTTGCAACGTGGTGAAACTAATATATATCCTGGCCACTACGGACCGGCACATAAACGTCCCAATGAAGAAAAAAAAGGTAAAATTCGAGGAAGCGGAAAATGAACGATGAAATCCCTAATATACCATGTATTCATGTACGTACATGTTTCGGGTACCCGGGCGGGAGGGACTTCTGAGCTCCGTTATTTTCCCTCTCAAGTGTTGCCGCCAAGGCCCATCTCTTTTGCTCAGCCCCTTCTAGCCCATATAATAGGTTTTTCTTTTGCGAGTCGAACGTTTCAAAGGGTCCGCCAGATATTCATTTTGCACCTATATATCTATATAGTATCTAAATAGGAGCAACCCACTAAGGGTATTTATCTCAACATGCAAGCTATACACCTCATCAAGTCTCTAATTGGTCCACATCATTTTCTTAGAGCCATGTCATCGGTATACCTCATCGTTAGCTTTTTCTTTAGCGGAACCTCATCGTTAGCTAGGAAAAGTAAAGCTCGGGCCATTTAATTTATTCACGGAGCACACCAACGGTTCAGCCCACTGCTTCATCTTCGTAAATGCTGACCTCAAGAGACCTAAGAAACTGACGGAACGACTCGATCAACAGCCGGCATCATGCTCCTTCCTCTTCTCCACGATCTTTACCAAGGAATTGATGGAGGCATCCGAAGAGTCCGTGGATAAACACGTGTGGAGGCAGTTGGAGGGACAAAACGTGCCAATAAAAACCTTGCTCATCTTCGATATGCGCCATATTAATCGCTCGGCTTCTCCTCCTTGACCCTTGTGCCACATGTTTCTCATCATGAGCTCTGCTCAGTTCTCAACTTCGATAGGTGCTCGATGATGTGGTCGTTGTTTCATTCTTCGCCTCCATGTGTTTGCTTAGCATTGTCTGGGCGATTTGAATGACGACAGTTGTCGGTGTTACTTATGTGTCGTTCTCTTGCAGATTATTTTTTCCTGGTTTCTCTTGGATGTATTCACTGGCGTGAGATTTGGATGTTAGGATGTTTCTGTTTTCATATACTACCTCTCTTATGGGAACGTTTTGTTCTGGATGGGAGTTCCATCGGTTGAGTTGTTGAGCTCCTGACATAGTCTCTCTTTGGGTCATTCTTCAGCTATCCGATGCTACTAGGGGAATCAAGACTTAGCTACATATTATTGATTCTGATTTATATATGATGTTTAGTGAAATATAACCACTCAGTGTTTTATGAAACTGAAGAAACTAAATGCCTATTCATCATGCAGATCCGCTGTTTGGTGCAGCTGGAGACAGGAAACAAGTTCTACATAAATGGTTACAAGTCTTATCTATATTTTGCCAATTTGCCTACTACTAAGGCTGTGATCGCCGAATTCTTTATTAATTTTATAGATACTGACTTCTGAATAGTACATGCATTTGCTCATTCTCTTTTATCTGATTATGCAGAGAAAAGGAGAATCAGCAACATCAACGTTGCAATGCACACAGATCTGTGGAGTTGTGTGTGCTTAAATCTGATTAATAACTTCGTAAGTGGTATGGTACAGAATCAATTGTTGGTAGCCCTCGTGCTGAATGTGCAAAATATATCATGATTTACATAGAAAATTCATTCAGATCGTGATAGCTAACTTTTTCAAGTCATGCAGATTTGG